>JAQJVL010001339.1:0-182423 GCA_035578905.1 Stictocephala bisonia
GTGTTTTGTGGTTAGTCATTACAGTGCACGATTATGTAATCTTTCACCATTGAATATGTTAATCATTAAAAATTAGGACATGTTAAAATATCCCATGTTGAAGGATTGACAAAAAACTTTTTGTAGTAGGGACGATTCGTCGGATCAACCAGGCTTAAAAACCTCCCCGACTGGAGAGGGGACCCAGGATCAATCTAGGAAATAGCCTAGGCCCCAGGGAACCACTCCAAAAAGTGAAAAAAAAGAGAAATGCCCGAAGGCTTCCTACGCCAGAGTGGCAGAGATTGGTCTGAGGGTGGCCACTGTCAGTGAGGGTTTCCCTCTGACAAAAATCGATCAGGAGGCACAGCTCCGGGACATAAGGTTGCTGAGGTTTTGGAGGTGGACAGGCTCTTTGGTAGGGACTGGCTGCCGAGAATCTGAGACATGTGCCTGTCGAAGGGTGCTGTCGTGGTGGTTTGTGAGGACCAGTCCAATGTGTACTGGGTGAAAATCACTACTCCTGAAGTCAAGCCATGGGAGGGATCCGTACTGAAGGTAGTAGGTATGGATGCACTTCCTAGCTTTAAAAAGGTATTTCTCTGGGTCCCGGGTCCCCCAGCGAGTACAGAGACTTATCTGAAAAGATTCTCTCATCTTAACCCAGGCCTCCAGACTGAGTTGTGGAAGACACTGGACCACAAGGAGACACCTACGGGTGTCAGACTTGTGCTCACAGTGGACTCTGCCTCACTGGCGCTCATGGAATCCCAGCAAAGAAAGCTCTACTGCAGAGTCAGCATTTTTTGCCTGTAAACAAGTTCAGCTGTTAAAAGATTATCATTTAGTCAGTTGGAGAGTGTTATTTATTAAGCATACAAAAGCAATTGGGACTCACAATTAGATCCACTCGTCCGCCGATACACGAACATTGGTATTGACCCACCCACCCCCGCCCATACCCAAACAGTGGTATTGACCCACCCGCCCACCCATACATGAACATTGTTATTGACCCACCTGCCCGCCCATACGCGAACAATGGTATTGACCCAACCATACACAAATAGGGGTATTATTGGGTCATGCTGCCTGCAGCAAACTCCTCCCAATAAGATGATAAGAACTTAGATAAATGTAGAGTTAGGGCTTGACTTTTTAGCCACTAACTCTCTCTGTTTGAGTTTCAGGAAAAGCTATCCTCTCGACGGTAGAGGCAAGAAGAGGCTTGGGCTACCCAGAGAAGGAGGGGGATTGAGGAATGAAGTGCTGGACTGGAAGAAATGGTGAGTTTTTTACAAGCCAACCTCAATCATAGTATTGAGGCCTCTACTATACTAGCTAGAACTATAAGATAAGGAGAGTTTAATGTTGCTATGATTCACGAACCGTGGATTCGGGACAACTGCATCAAGGATCTTAACATTCCTACATACAGCCACTATGGGGGTCGGGTGGGTTAAAACCGCAAGCGGCCATTTTGGTTGCAGGCATGGATAACTATTACTGTGCGTGTATGGGTGGGTGGGTGGGTCACTACTACTGTACGTGTATGGGTGGGTGAGTGGGTCACTACCACTGTACGTGTATGGGTGGGTGGGTGGGTCACTACTACTGTACGTGTATGGGTGGGTGAGTGGGTCACTACTACTGTACGTGTATAGGTGGGTGAGTAGATCACTACCACTGTACGTGTATGGGTGGGTGGGTGGGTCACTACCACTGTCCGTGTATGGGTGAGTGGGTGGGTCACTACTACTGTACGTGTATGAGTGGGTGAGTGGGTCACTACCACTGTACGTTTATGGGTGAGTGAGTGGGTCACTATCATTGTAAATGTATGGGTGAGTGAGTGTGTCACCTCTCCTTTATCCGATATTTGCCAACTATTTCCCATACCGGAATTCTGTGGAAAAGATGTGGTTGCAGTGGGAATTAAACTGCAGGAAGGTAATGGCGTAGGGAGGAAACTGGTGGTCGCATCGGTCTACCTCCCATATGATAGGATGATCCTCCCACCATCAAGAGAGATGGTGGTGTTGGTTGACTACTGCCGGAGCGGGAACCTTGAGCTAGTGGTCGGCAGACTTTGAGCTAGTGGTCGGCAGCGACTCCAACTCTCACAATAAGGTTTGGGGAAGTAGTGACACGAACGAGAGGGTCTTGCTCTTGCAGAATACCTGGGAGGGACTGGGAGGGACTTTTGATAATCAACAAGAGTAATCTCCCAACCTTTTCAAATATTATTAGGAGGGAGGTTATAAACAATGGCCTCAGCCTCAATGTTTTACGACATTAGGAACTGTGAAGTATAGCAGGAACCCTCATTGTCGGACCACAGACACACTCGTTTTGTGCTTGAGGGCCAGACAACACAAATGTTGTACAGGAATCCCAGACTGACAGACTGGGCCTTTTACTCGGAGGAACTGTCTGACAGACTGGACCTAATTCTTAACGGCCAGATTCGATCTGGATTGGAACTTGAGGAGAGTGTGGCACTCCTTACAGAGGCTGTAATCACCTCTTATGAGAACAATTGCCCTTTGATGGCACAAAGGGATGATCAAAGCCGGAGATGGTCTCACGAATTGGAGGACCATCGATGGAGGACCAGAAAGCTTCTTTGCAAGGCCAATAGATTCAGCAGTGAAGCTGACTGGTTGGCCTACCGGAAGTCGCAAAGAGAATACAAACGGGAGGTTCTTAGCTTCCTCATGAAATCCTGGAGAGACTTCTGTACGTGTGTAGAGATGACCTCAGTGATGTCTAGGCTTCACAAAGTGCTGCCTAAGGACCCTGAGGGAAGACTGGGACCCCTCATTAAAGATGAAGGGGAGTGGATCAGATCTGAAGAAGAGACTTTGCAACTTCTCTTTGAGACTAACTTTTCGGGCTCCGCCGAGGTATCCTGCGGGGCCGAATGGTATCCTGCTTGAGCTCTTGCAGATGGGCTTGGAGTCGCTCCTGCCCCACCTGACCCTAATATGTAGGGCATCCCTGGCCTTGGGTCACATTCCAAGGCTGTGGAGGACCGCAAAAGTGGTCTATTTCCCCAAACCTGGAAAGGGCACACATTCCAGGCCTAAGGATTTCAGATCGATCAACCTCATGTCTTTTCTACTAAAGACGTTGGAGAGGTTGGTCGATGGATATATGAGGGACGGGGTATTAAGAGATAACCCACTCCATAGAAATCAACACGCATACATGGCTGGGATATCTGCTGAGTCGGCTCTCCATCGACTCGTCACAAGAGTTGAGGAGACAATTCGGCAGGAGGAGCTAGCCATGGATGTCTTCACGGACATAGAGGGGGCGTTCAACAATGTCTCTCTGCAGTCTATGATTTCTGCTGTAACTAGGATGGGCGCCAGTGGTACCATCACCAGATGGATCGAGGCCTACCTACACAGCAGAATGGTTAAGGCAATTCTGGACGACGCAACGGTTCTGGTTGTAGTCGGAAGCGGTTGTCCCCAAGGGGGTGTCCTTTCCCCTCTCCTGTGGTCCCTAGTGGTTGATGAACTTCTAAGGGTGCTTAATGGGATGGGGGTATATGCTCAGGCATACACAGACGATGTGTGCATACTAGGCATTGGCAAGGTTGCCAGCACAGTGTTGGACATTGTCCAGCCTGCCCTAAGATTCTTAGAAAGGTGGTGTAGAGACAAGGGACTCTCTGTTAATCCTAACAAGACAGAACTTGTACTCTTCACTAGGAGGAAGATGCTGGATGA
Organism: Stictocephala bisonia; assembly: GCA_035578905.1. NCBI lineage: Eukaryota > Metazoa > Arthropoda > Insecta > Hemiptera > Membracidae > Stictocephala > Stictocephala bisonia. The sequence continues at coordinate 3,720 of JAQJVL010001339.1, forward strand.
CTTATACATTCCCATTGTGGGAAATACAGTGCTAAGAGCTACAGGGTGGGTAAAGTATCTATCTGGGGGTCATTCTGGATGGTAAACTGAACTGGCTTAAGCACCTACAGGAAAAAGACAGGAAGTTCAGAATGGCATTTTGGGCGTGTTGGATGGTCATTGGGACAACATGGGGCCTTAAAGATGGTTTATTGGCTATACACGAGTGTACTTTGGCCCTCCTTATGTTATACTGCAGTTTGTCTGGTGATCGGTCATGGCACAAAACAGTGCAAGGCTAACATTGGATAGATGCCAGAGAATGGCGTACCTGGGAATTAGAACTGTACCTGAATTAGTACCTGGGAAAGGCGATATTAGAACAATCCCATTGGCGGCGATGGAGGTCCACACTGGACTCCGTCCTATGGACCTGTTTTTAAAGGGAGAGGCTTGTAAAGTGGCCTTTAGAATAAAGGCGACTGGTGGCTGCCTGCCTGGCCAACCAGGACTCCACGGCGAAATACTATCTAGGGACATTGGTCTGTTTGCGATGGGGACAGACTCAATGACACTTAGGTACAGATGACATGAAGGTCAGGGCTTTCCTTCCAAGCAGAGTACTGAGCCTGCACAAGTCAAAGAAAGCGTCTGGTTTACGGATGGCTCACTTACAGAAGGAGGTGTGGATACTGGGGTGTACGGAAACTTCTGTCTGTACCTCTCATAGCCCATGCTACCGTCTTCCAAGCGGAGGTAATGGCAATCATGACTGCCACACAGGAACAAATGCATTTAGGTGGCTTCGGAGGAGTTGTTTCCATCTGTTCAGATAGTCAGGCAGCGATAAAGGTGATCAAGGTGCCACGTACCAGCTCTAAGTTGGTATGAATGTACCAGGGGATCCTAGAGACCCTTTTTCAGCGTAAACAGGTGAGACTCATATGGGTCCCTGGGCATGCATGAATTTAAGGAAATGAGAGGGCTGATGCTCTGGCTAGGAAAGGGACAAAGGGCCCTCTTCTGGGACCGGAGCCAGCTCTTGGCATCCCTTTCCAAAAGAAAGGTTAAGAGAAGAATTTATTGGTGGATCTTTGAGGAACACGCTGGTAGATGGAGGGCCAAGACCAGGCTCAGGCAGTCTTGTGCACTTATTCAAGGACCTGATCGCAGTTACAACCGAGCTTTGTTGAGCTGTGACCGGGCAAAGTGAGGGTAAGTCACTCAGGGAGACCCTGTCCTTCATAAGGGGGGCTGGTCTCTTGTGACACTGTAGCCAGGCTCAGGGCGCAAAGGGCCATGGAGTCTAAGTGCGGTGGGCTTGGTGACAGGACCACAACCTGGTGTATCTATCTATAACATTATAAATTTACAATATAGTTAAGAATCAAGTTTGGAGGAAGATGAGAGCCAAGCGGGGCAAAAAATCTTGACTAACTGTATATGCCATATTATATTCTTACCGAATGGTTCGCTTAGGTCGCAGCCCTAAACTCCTAAGTAGTGCCAAGGCTCCCCAGGACATGAAGGCACCGCCACCATCATCCATCGCCCCTTTCCCAACATCCCAGCTGTCCAAGTGGCCGGAGACCAATACCACCTGCGTCAACAAACATCTAAGGTAAATTAGCTGTTTTTGATTGCTGAAGGAGAACAAATATATACTATAGCTAATATAATCTAGAATGACTCAAGTGAATAGTGAAATTTTAATGAATCATAAGCGTTTCTTCAAGTTGGTAGAACAGATCAAATGTGGTTTTGGGAAGTTACCAGCAAGCTTCCTCAATTAGTTTTTAAAAATGACTACATTCGTTCATCAACACTCATCACACTCATTCAAAATCCATATTCACCAATATCTTCACGATCTTACGAATAAATAAATGTCTTAACGAAGCTTGCCAGGTGAGTGATGTTCAAGAAATGTTTGTTAGAAGATGGTGAACAAAATTACACTTTACAAAATCTTATTTGAGTTAATTTGTCCCTGTGTTCATCAATTTTAAGACAACGTTACATCAAGATTCAAATGTTATAACATAATTCAAAATGTTTAGTAACACCTCCCAAAGCTGACCAATAATGTAAATCTTAATTTAGTTATAACCATACAAATGAAGTTTAATTACCTTCTCTGGATATTGTGTGCCTGTTAACTCAGCCACCGTGTTACGTGACACAGTGTTCGGTAAAGTTTGAGCGTCCATGTAGAGGATCATCTTCAAAGGTGTGCCTGAAATAATTTTAAGTCCACAATATTTCTGATTAATTTGTATTTTGAAATATATTGCAATTTTTGCTAAGATTAATTAGGCTTTTTAAACTAATGATGTTTGGGCAAATAAAGTGCCAAGTAATATGTGAAAAATTCCTTAAGTCCCATGTGAAAAGGTTGCTTCCAGGTCTTTTTTTTTATTATATAATATGACAAGTTTACTTATTTAGCCTATTATGTAAAGAGGAATGAAAAATTTTTAACTTAATTAGGGTTACCTCTCTTGCTCATTCGCAGAAGCATCTGTGCGTCCTCCACAGTAAGAGCAGCAGCTGGAATTTTGGTTATGTTCTCTGCATAACTCATCATGCCGGTGTGAGGGCTATTGATGGAGAACGGTGTGATCGAGCGAATAAGGGCTGCTACTCCACCCACCTTGGCCACCTCCACAGCGGCACGGCTCCGGTACTTGACTGTCAATCCATAGTCACCTTCCCAGGCCTCAGCTATAACTACGATTTTCCCAGCAGCCTGCAAATTGATTTTTTTTATGTACAGTATACACTAAATATGAGGCTAATTCAAAGTTTTCTTTATTAATAACAGAAAATGTTAATACATATTAATTTTGATATACTCTTATGGGAGGGTGGAAGCATCATTACAACCGTATGTGTATGGTTGGGTAAGAGGGTTACCACCATGTGGTATGGGATTAGGGAATATCTCAGTTTCAGTAATTTTAATCTATTTTTATCCCATAAAGGTTTTCACTCCTTATCGTAAAATAAAAATTATTAATGCTTATAACAATATCGTTCATCTCTTTACAAAGACATGCCATTATATTGTTATATAATAAAATTCACATTTCTTATAATGTGACCAACCTAACTCTACAAATGAATAAAAACAACCTAAACAATAACAAAGGTTCTTAACCTTAGAGAACTCGCATTTCAATTTTTTTTTAAAGAAAAGTAAGACCTACATTAGACAGCATGCTGCGGGCAGCCTTCCTTCCAGGACAAGCTTTCTTCCAGGAATCAAATAAAAATACTTCCATTGCTTACTCTGTAAAACCTGGACAAATCCTTCAGTTGTGAGTGCTCATTTATTCAAATTACGAAGGCAACTTTTATTTGCCTGTTCTGGTGTAGTTTTTTTCCAATTTGAAAGTTACAATATTATTTCTAAATTTTGTAGTTAGTTTTTTATTTGGATGTCAATATTGTATTTTCCATTAGTGTAAGTTTAGTTAGTTAATTTTTTATTAGTGTAATTATTTCTAAATCTTAAAATGGATATAAAAGAACTTCAAATAGCAAGATTACTAAATTCCATTTACTGAATCTCCTGACTTGCCGTCAGACTGCTATTACAGCAAGTGCTGTAATAGAGAGTATCAAGAAATTTTAGAAGTTTCTTGAAGAAAACACATACAAATATTTAGAAGTTATTATTTTTGATTGTAGACTGAAATGGTCTTATCACGTTCAATATATTAAAAACAAGATCAGGAAATATACATTTGCATTCAGACAGACAAATGAATAGAATTTTAATGATCAAAGATATTAAAATGGCTTATTTTGCTTGTATACAGTCTTAATTATCTTTTGGAATTGTAGCATGGGCGGGGGGGGGGGGGTTGTTGTTATAAAAGTATTCTAGAGCTTCTGGATGTAGCTCAAAAAACAATTTTACAAATAAGTTTTGGGAAACACAGACGATACACGACTGATATTCTATTTGAATAAACGTCGGGACTTACTGTTCGACTGCTGTATATTAAAAACATTTTAATCAATACATATAAAAAATTACAATACTATTTTTTAAGAAATTTCTCATTCCTATAATACTAGATATTCTTCTAGAGTTGGAATCACTACTTTACCATTAAATTATGTTTTGTCCTCAACCAAATCTTTCGTCATATTTTTCATATTATTTATCGGAATATATGTAAATACTCTATTTCAATTACTTAAACTTATCTGAATACCCATCAATGAATATCTTTACAATAAATGTCATAAACTGGTTACTTAAGTTAAGTGCTGATGACATCGATCTTATTATCACGGCAGATTAGCGGCATGTGACCTGACCTTTGTCCCTCTTGCACCAGCCCCTCTTCTCTCAGATGATGAGATTCATTATGCTTGCTTTCGATACCATCTCAAAACTGTTGTACAGTTTTCATTTATAATTTTTTCACATATTCATTTTTTGTAGTACTTTTCAGTAATGCAGAATCGCAAAACAAAAAATCGATACGTCAAGAGTTTGTCATAATCGATGACAATATGCCTGTGTATTTAATACAAACAGTTTAGAAATTTACTTAGTGAAGCAGTCTTTTGAAACACGAGAATTCACCCATGGCTATTGTTGAAATTAGGCTGATCCAACTTATTTGAAAATGAGATGAAAATTTGATTTATTTCCCAGAACAGAACATAAAAATAATATATACAATGTTATTAATATTTGCAAAATAAAATATTCGTAATATAAGTATAAATATAAAATGAAACGTAATACAACACATTTCCCTAGTTAACATATTAGCCATTGGGAAAAGGCCTGCATGGGCGGAAGCCTGTGCGCAGACCCGAGCACACACTAAAAAGCTGCACAATGGCATTTTAGTATGTAACTGGGAAGTTACGTTTTTTTTTTTTAAGAAAATAATAAAAAAGGGTAACATTGTTATTAATATTTTAATAGTTTTTTATGCAATTCAAGAAAGATGAGGGAAAGAATATAAGGTTTAAAAGTTTATTTGAAAAAGAGAAAGTATTAAAAATATATCATAGATTATTTTAGATAAAAGTAAAACTGTTTCTGGAACTGGATAAAACATAAGCATAGGCAACTGGTTTGTGCCCATTCCTTTATGTACTGAATTAATGAAAACCATCAACTTTCATTAGTTAACATACTAAGAAAACAGGATGAATTTTAAGTATACCTACTCTCATAACAAAACAGAAGATCTATTACAAAAGGCAACCCAAGCACCAGAAAACAGATTAACGAGTACATTAACATTGGTGGAATTTTGGAACACATATTAATGGCTCATCAAAAATAATTTATACTTTTTAAACTAATACCTTGAAGCTTATCAATTTATTTTTTTTAAATAAATCTATTTGTTGAAAAAATTTTACGTGTTGTATAATTTAATTCTGAATTATTATGTACTTTGATGCTTTTTTGACCATGCTTTGATTAATTAATAAAAATTATTCAACATAAACTTTTAAATTTCTACATTAATCCTTATATACTCGTACATAAAACTGGTTTTTGTTAATGCAACTCCTCCCTTCTTATCAATTTAAATGATTGATGTGTACACATTTTCCCTATTTGTAGTTGAGCAGTAAGGTTTCAATCAATATATTTGCCCTGAAGGGCACAGGAGGACCTAAAAGTACGTTTTCTGGCCATAAAAATAACACGGAGAGAGATTTCAAATATTCTAAAAGTAGCTGTTCAAATGTAAATAACAATACTCATGAATTTTGGACAGCTGTTTTTTCTTAAAGAAGGAAAAGTAAGTTTGGTTCATTAGTGGAAGTTAATTTGATCTATAAATATAAAAAATGGGAATGCATGTCTTTCTGTGCATCCTTTATACATTACTACACTATTCATCTGATCATCTTGAGATGTTTAGTAGTTAGTGTACTTTTCCTAGGAAAAGCTTTTAAACATGGTTTAATTTGCATCTCTACGATTGGCGTCTTACTAATGAATAATGAATTAAAATATGAATAATGCATCCGACTGTGTGTAGGACTCTGCCTCACTAGCCTTTGAATTTTTAATAATCTAGTTGAGTTATATTAGACATTTTATTAGTCATCAGCTATTAAATAAAATAAAAACTTTTAAAATATGCTCCGTAATAACACTGGGTGTCTATATTTAAACTATAAATCTGTTATAAATAAAGTGCAATGAGTTACTGTAATTCAATTCACATATTATGATTTGACTTGATACAGTTTAACCACTAATATTTGTAATCAAAAGTCATAAACCGTATTATTAAAATCTTCTATCATTCATCGGTGTCAATTTTCTTCTGCACTCCTCCAGTTTAAGAACTCATTCAATGAGTAGAATGGTCGATTGGTGAGCCATTTAGTCAAGGCTGATTTCAGCTTTTTTTTCCTTGCAGTGCTTCAAGGTCTTCAGGAAGAAGGTTAAAAAATTTCCTGCCAGCATAAGATGGTTTCTTCTCAGCAAGTGTGGAGTGGTGTAGAGGAAGTTGGAAGTTTGATGCATGGCGGGTATTGTATGAGTGGATGTCGTGGCCTCTTTGCAGTTGTTCTCTCTCAGCATGAGCTATGACTTCTCTGATGTACAGATCAATGATTGTTAGTACACATTGGCGAGGAAATTCAGCCCTACAGCTTTCTCTTGGACCAAGGTTGGTCATTATTCTGATTGCTCTTATCTGTAGTAGGGCCTACTAATATTCTTTGAAGGTTTCCTGCTGTTGTGCCCCCCCAGACTACTAGTCACTATCCATATCTTAGGAGGCCGAAGGTATCACAAGTGCAGTGAATGAAGGGGTTGACATGCAAAGTGTATAGGGGTCTTCCCTAGCTTTATACTAATTTGTCAAGAAATATATTTTCTACAAGATTTAATTACAAGTGTACATTCTTGCAAAACGTTTAGCATGATTATTGCATTAATTAAAAGTATTGAGACACCATTTTTGCTGCCTAAACATTCACGTTTAACAAAATCAAGAACAAAAAGAGCTAAAAGTTCTGAATTTAATTTTTTCTAACCTACAATCAGAACTTGAACAAATTGAAATTAAAGTCTAATTTTGGAATTGGAAATTTATAATTTTATTAATTTTACCTTTCTCTACCTTTAGCGACCACCTAAGCGTTTTCATACCCATTCTTAGTAGACACAATTCCTTATCTTTGATACAAGATTCACATCTTGATATCTCTAAGACAGACTGTGTAATTCAATAACCTAGAACTGCCTGTATTTATTCCTACTGACCTCAGAAGCTCTCAAGTGGAGATCATCAAACGACTCGACAACCAATACATCAGCAGTTATCCCTTCCTTGGGAGTCCCAACACTGTAGCCAAGTCCGAGAATGTTAAGCTGCAAAACCTTCGGAGAAGTCAGGAAAGCCGACTCTTTACCTCTGTGCAGAAGTCATTTGACTTTTAAAAAACTTGATAAAAATAGACTTAAAATATGCTTAGATGTGAGATCAAAAACCTTAACTGAGAAGATCACACTACAAAATATAACCAAGATATATAAAGCTGGATACACACTGGCGAAAAAAATCCTGTAATATAACATCGTATCATGATGTTTGCAAGAATTTTGGTGACTAAAATCATCGTAAAAATGAACACGTCGCTGTATTTCACGCAAAGGTTTCAATGTATACTGAGAAACAGAGCGAGTAAAAGCTGCTGCTGCCATACTAATAAATACTATGATGAGCAAGCAGAGGAATAAAAAAAGGCAGTGGGAAACTTTATTAAGGGAAAAAGTAGGGAATATGGTGCGGTAGGTTTACTTATAGACTTAAGGTTTGTGGAAATCTCCGGCCACTACAAAAACTTTACTAGATTGTCATCGTCAGATTTTGAAATGCAATTTTGTTGGCCTAAAAGTGATGAGGTCGTATACGTAAATGAGGCGGGAAATTACGGTCATTGAACGTGAAGCCCTGACTTAACGATTTTTAGCTTCTCGTGATTCATATACAAAAGTCTATAGCACCTCTCAAGATTTCAAAACAAGCCATCAGTGGAATCTCTACTCGACTGGCTGAAAGTGAAAGACTTGGAAAGTGATCCAAATGTTTCGGGTCCCAAAGTAATGAGTGCTTATGGTAACACTAGTACTTACACCCCTTTCTCTCTACAATTTTAAACAGACACAATAAAACTGAGCAACTGTGGGGTGGACAGAACTAACTCATTGTCCCCCGTGTTGTGTGCTTCGGAACATGAACACCGTTCACATTTTGCGTAACGTAACAGCGAACATTCCTTTGATGCTCGGCCAATAACCGACTCCAAGTGGATCACGGTGTGACACGTAACAACAAACATTAATGACATCATGTTGTTACTAAAACACGTTACGCAGTCCCGTCCACATTGTCGAACAAGGAATGAACATGATACATGTAATTGGTACGTTACGGGTTTTCTTCACCAGTATATACCCAGCTTAACACTATAAAACAGATAAAAAGCAAATGTTTAAAGTTAGTGACGATTTCTTCAAATTATTAAAGTAACAGATTGAGTATGTGATTGTAAATTCAATGGATGGTGGGGGGAAGGGTAAGGACAGGGGAAATGTTGGCAAATATTAATCATCTTTATAATGTCTTTATAAAAAACATTATAAAGATTAAATGATAAAATAACAAAACATCCGTTTATACATGTACAGTGGTATTGAGACTAAAAACGTGTTAGTAGAAGTACCAAACAAGTGAACGGAACAAATACAAATTTATTATAATATGTACAAAATGTACAATATATTATGTTGATCAATTTTGGTAAACCATATTTAACTTCCTCAGACCAGAGGGATTCACGAAGGGATGATAATTATATTATACAGTGTTACAATAAACTATCCAATAGCCCTTGCTTCGGTGGTTCTCTTTGGTACCTTTCCCTCCATGGTTCTCTCTAAACCATCATGTCAATATAAAAGCTCGGCCTGCTGTCGTTCTCCCACATAACAAAGTCTAGAAAAGCCCATAAACTACTTTAGGAGGATGCAAAACATGTCAAGAGTTAGTAGAAATAACCTTGAACATTTGACAATGAAAACCAAATTAGCCAAGTTTTTTGTACTAACTGTTTAAAATAAATTATCAAATTAAATTAAAGCCAATATTACTCTTATGAAGAAAAAGAAATCATTAAGGTACAGTTAGGAATGGATACCCTACTCCTTAGGAATGGAATTTAGAGAGTGGCTATTTATGATGAAAAAACTAACTTCTTTCCAAATTTCGTCAAAAATCTGTTCAGTGGTTCCGGAGATTGCATGATGAAGTAAGTACATAGTTTTTAGATTTTACATATTAAAATTTCTGTAGTGTGACGTTTGCTTCATTTTAATGATTAATCAGAGCAAAAGCAATTATGTAACTGATGTTCACAAACTGTGTAAATTGGCAAAGGCACTAAGCGGAAGCAGCACAGCAAAGGGTTGGAGGGCGTACTATAAAAAAGGGCTGCAGGAGAACTATTTAATAATGTGAGATTTGTGGATGATCCATGATTAGTTCACATGGAGGTTCAGAAAATATACCTGCCTTGCGGTGTTGAACAACCAAGGATAAGTCACCATTGTGGTGTCCACAAATGCTGTAAATCAGTAAAGCGATGAGGTAAGAAGTGCTAAGCATCAGTGCAAGTGGAGCTGAGGGTTTTCGGTAGTAAATTGTACTATATAATAAGAAATTAAAACAAGATGTAAATAATCCTTACCTAACCCAATAGGGAACTGATACATTTTCACCATGCACATTTTCAAGTTCATAATATTCTAGTAAACTTTGAACGTAATCTATTGCTTTTTCCAGGTTTTCAGACCCTGCAATTCTGTTTCCGAACTTGTCAATGAAAGTGGCCAATATATACCAAATTTTATGTTGGAAATGCCCATTTGTGACAGCATCTACAATTTGTTTCACAGTAGCTTTATACATGCTGATTTCTGATATTGTTGCACTGCTGAGTTTCTTTGCACAGAATAAATCGTGCGATTTACGGTCATTACCTTCAATAGACTTCACCTTATTAATAACGAACCAAAACAGTCCCCCGAAGACAATTAAAACAGAACAGATTATCAAACACTTAAGAATGAGAGATTTAGACATTTTATCAACTTCTAAAACAAAATGGTGTCAAATGTTCACTGTAAGCCACAAATGTTCATCATCTGTGCAAGATATACATTACGCCATGCCAATCAAAGTGCAACAAAAAATGAGATGATAAAACAAATAAACCATCTCGATTAAAACATACACCAAGTGTTGTCACGCGACTAATGAAGTCTCAGGGCACTCATCATTTTGTCAGTAGCAAGTGTTCCACATAATTACAATAATCTTATCTAGCATGTAAAGAGGTAGTATGAAGATAAAATGAAATTGCTATGCCATCTTTGGTACATTGTTAATTTAGTGATTCAATAAGTTCAGTTTACTATTTTTGGCTGAATATGATCGTTATAAAACTAATTTCAAAGATTTATACTACAGTATTTTGTTGATTAATGATTTTGTTTATATTCTGAAAAACTATAAAATAGAGACAATTTTAATGAAGTATGATTTTATCTAAAAAAACTACTTTAGAAACCATAAAGACTCATTAATTGTAAGTTTCTTATTTAATTGGGTAGGATTATATTATATCCTATTTAATTTTTTTGTAGGATTATAACATAGATCTAGTAATGTTAAGATTGTCTATTATCTATTAAATTGCTATGTTATAATGTTTGTTACAATGTTATTTAACTTTTTTATTATTTTATAACCGTTATCTTTCTATACCCATTTTTAAAACAGCTATATCACGATTTACACCCACTAAGATCCATGTAGAATGAAGGAGTTACAATTTGATATCTTTTGAAAAATCAACGTATGATATTTATTTTATGTGAAACAATAAAAAAGATAAAAAAACAACAAAAGTTAAATTCTCTCCCACACAGCTACAATAATGGCAGTGTCTTGTGTTACAAAGTATTTTTTATTTATTTATGTACACACACAAGGAAAATGACACTCATTATTCATTTAAGGAGGCTATTTACCTCCCCAAAAGATGCCAAAAACATGGGATCCTATTTCAATGGTTCAGTCCCCTAATAATAATTGTATAGTAATACTTGAAGTGTAATTTGATATGGAAGGCCAATTCAGTGGAACATAAGTAGGTTTTTGTAGAAAACTAAGTACTTTTATATTTTTCACAGTCAAATATGTGGAACTTAAAATGTCATTCTTGATGATTTTACATTTAAAAAACTCATGTCAACTTATGGTCGACTACAATGAGAGGCTCTTTACAATAATAAACATGGGAACCGTACAGTTGAAATAGAAAAGCATGTTTTGGTCCACTGACGGTAAAATTACATAGCTACTATTGGGCTGTTTGCGCCTGTCAACTTTCCAGCAGTGGCTAGCCAGTTTGGGAAACGGCTACCATAAATACTGTATTCATTCTATAAAAGAACGCGGTTTCCATATTAATGCTTATATAAATTATCTGTCATAGTCAGGATTTAATAACTTTGTACCATTATAATCCCAAATTCTTCCTGTACAAAGTCACATGTGTACCTTAAAATTAGTTTTACTGGTTAAATGAAGGTTCGAACAAAAGTATATTCTGTACGGCCGAGTTGCCCGTGTTATTCTTATGGGAAAATTTATGTTTTCAACTTCTAAAATAAACCCCTAATTATTGGAAATGTGAAAATGTTTTAATTTTTCAGGAGTTGACTGATTTAATTTATTTTTTTTTATATATTATTTGGTCACTGATCATCAGAATGGCGATTAGTATAAGTTGTGTCTGAGTGTAATGAACATACTCTTTATTACTATCCAAGATCAAATACTTCTTAGAAAGAACCATTTTAACTTATTATTTCCCAATAGCTAAATCAACTAAGGGACCTACAGCTAATGGTAACCCCATAATACAATGATTTTTTGATGACTGACAAGACTGCTTCTGAGTTATCTCCCCTGACTGACTAATACTTAATCCTCTTATTGAGAAAAATTATATATAGATGAACAAACAGAAAACGGAGAGCACTTTGGGACCTATGTTTAAAGGAATTTTTTCACTCGTTGTAACCAAAACAATTATTTTACCCCTTTTTGTAACAGACTTATCAGGCATTCTATAATTTATAAATAAAATTATACTACCTGCTACATATTTATAAAGGAGAGAGATCAAAGTTAACAAAAATTACACTACCTACTTTCTGTGTACTTTGATTTTAGACCAATAACATATGCTTTTTGACATCCCACAGCATGATCTGACCATTAAAAATGTTTTCTTTAACTCTGACACATAAGGATGTTAAGATGATGTCATTACTAACGAAAAATTATTGTTGCCATCTTGTTGAAGCAGACATGCGGTCTAAGGTATTTCCTATAGCCAGATACAAAGCCAAGGATTGTTATTTTGAGTCCACCTGTTGCTGGATTTTAAGCAACCGTAATACATGCACTGGTCTGCGACATAGTAGTGAGGGCACACTTAAGTCTGCGGAGGCAAAATAAAATTTCAAAGTTGACATGTGCACACTCTACCCTAGTGGAAGTCTGCCTGTGCAGGCTACAAGAAGTAGTTTCACCTTTTTTTCAGGTTTTGGAACATTTTTAAATTGGGAAACCCCTTTCTTCGCCTCTCTCCCCCCTTCTTCCTGATGGGATATCGGTCTTCTCCCGCAAAGCTGCTAAAAAAGCCTGAGTTTGAATGTACTCAAATCAACTCGCACTGCCTTACCTTTGCTCATCAATGCTGTATGCCAATTCTACAAGTCAGCTCGGTTGGCATACAACCTACTTATTTGAAGTTGATAAGTATTTTGCTGATAGTAAATATATGAACGATAATTTTTAAAACAGCTAATAAAAAAATTTTTCCAAACCGGTTTTATTGCTTTACAGACTTGGTCCCATACTCATGTCAGTATCTGTTCTCTTGCCGAATAAGTTCTTCTTCCCAAATCAACCGCTTTGATAAGAAAATGTCTAAACTTTAAAACAAACAAGTTTTTTTTTAAGACAAACAAGACAGGATTTTTAATTCTCTAAATAAAGGAAGCATTGGATGCCACCTTATTTCAAACAAAATTGTTCGATTTATACTGCTTTTGGATGTTTTGTATTAGGCTATGTCTGTTTATTATGTTTTTAAAAGTACATCCCCAACAGTGGATTTTGTACTGTAATACTATGCCTATGTATAATAATAAGGACATTAAAAGGTGATTTACAAATATTTTTTACTCAGCGATTAATTAAAAATCTAATATTTTGCTTCGTTTGAATTCTTACATAATTTTTATAAGCTTTCCATGACATATTTTCATGAACATTAATTCCCACATAATGTTAAATTTAATGCATTATTTAATAGTGCATAATTTTAAATTACAGAATTAAAAAAAGTTTGTTTTACAATCACGTGATAAATGTTATTGTGAAAATTATGACAAATTATTTCTCTATCAAATTTGTAACTGTGTCAACCAAAACAATTAATATGTTTAGTTTTAGATATGTTTACTATAATATTGTTATAATAGCACTGTTGTTTTATAATCTATTAATTACCTACTGTAATGTTTCTTTGTCGATAGTAACTTAAATGCCACATCATCAGCAATCATTGTTAAATTACTGCTGAATTTTTCTTAAATAGATCATTAATAAATATTAGAAAAAGAGATGCTGTCATAACCAATCCCTAAAGAAACTTGTTTTTTTCAATTTTCTAATTTTTCCTGTCAACATACAGAACTTTAAACCGTTTCACAGTGATACTCCTTATCCCAATTCTCTCCATTTTAGCAATAAGCAATTCATGTTCAACCAATTCAATCACTCTTTTGAAATAATTAAAAACTGCTTATGTTCTATGTTTTTGTATGTGTACTAAACTGCTAATGTTCTATGTTTATATATACAATGATAACTTTTTCAATAGTCAGACATAGCATCTTTGGTTGTTAGATGTGCCCTATTGTCTTCCTTCATTGCCCTACACACATTCAGTGGTTTATACAAGAAGTAACATTATCTCCTCTTAAAATACAACTAATTTTTATCCATTTCGAAACACTGAATTTTGATTTTCATAATGTCATTAGAAAGTGTATTTTAGCTTAATCCTACTTCTGGCAGTATATTGACTAAATTTGGCAGAAGCTTTTTGGCTATTTTGCAAGGATTTTCTTTAACAAATTTTAAAAAAATACTTCTGTAAAGATAAGCCTATTTTGATGTACAGTATACCCTTTTCTTCAGAAACGAACGTAGAACAATATTGTGGCCAAAAACATTGGTTATTAACTGTTTATACAAACATACAAAAATTAAATATGTAAATATTTGTTTAAGTTTTTATAAAGAAGGTCGACCCTACGTTAAAAAATATCTTCCCAGTAAAATTTCGAAATTTGAGAAAGTCAAGTTTTCTTAATTTTATCTTGCTTGTGAAAATAACTTAATTTGTAGGAATGCCTAGAACAAAATAGTGTTGTAACTAAAAACGTTGGAGCACGCACAGATGCAAAATTTTGTATTTTGTCCTAGTTTATGAATAAAATCCATAAAAGAATAAAATATAGTTGTAATGATTCATATCACATTGTTAACATGATCATAAACAATAATATGGCCAAAAATAACTTGTACCTATTAGAACACAGTATTATATAAAACAAAATTTTGACTAAGATATTTTATAGTAAGGAAATCTATAACTGAAAATGAACAAAATACATAAATAAAAACAAGTTTTACTGCATAATGTTTCACAATGGCGCTTACATTAAGGTAATAATAACAATAAGATAATGAACCTTTCATTAACTTGCAATGTAAACAATGACGTGGTGCAAAACAGCTGGTTTTCAGCGTAGTGGAAATTTAAAATTTTCGTCTAGGCACAGGAATGCTCCATAGAGTATGAAACTTATGAGTAAAGAAAATAACATTTGACGTTTCTAATGGTACCTAAGTTAAATCATGCGGCTATCTTTTGTAGTTTTAATAATTAACGACGGAACAAAGGAGTGTCTAAATAAATGATTAATAATCAACTGCCAGTTTAGAGAACATCTAAATCAATAACTAATCAATTATTGCAAGAAGGAGGGTTAATATTACTGTTTTTAATTGGCTTAGATGATTTTGTAATGCTTTTATAGCTTAGTTTTAAATCAACATTTTTTAAAACAACTATTATATTTTTAAGCTCAAGTCTGAAAAAACACCTGATAACAAAATATATATATTTTTTTTATATAGGCCTAGATTAATTAAGTTAAATGCACTTTCTAGACTCCATTGAAATCATACATTTGTTTTGGTACAACATTTATTTATATAATTTATAAGATTTCTACCAACAAGTAACTTAGGCCTAATTTGCTAGTTAAGAGAATAGAACGACTAGATCTATAACTTAGAATATCTTTAAATAAAATAAGACCAAAATTGTATTGATCGTCAGATGTACATACATAGATCATAGTCAAGCTTCAATACATGCACAACTCACCTGACCCAATGAGGGACTGATACATTTTCACCGTGAACGTTATCCAGCCCATATGAATTTAAAAGTTTAATCATGTAATCAATAGAATTTTCTAGATTAACTGAGCCTGAGATTCTATTCCCGAATGTATCGACAAAATAAGCTAATTCCTTCCACGATTTCCCCTTGAATCTTCCACCATTTGCATTAGTTGAAGTAATAATTTTAGTAACAATCGTTGAATAGCTGGCAATTTCTGTCTTCAATTCTAAGCTTACATTACATTTATCAGGAGGAGTTGGAGTATTGTGATGAGAAAAATGATTTCGTATAATGCCACATATTACTAAAATGATTATAAATAGGGGAAATACTCCACATATTCTAATTTTGATAGTCATATTAATAATATTAGTTAGTTCAATTTAATGTTAAAATTGTTTGATTGAAAAGTCACTTGTACGCTGGTTTCTTCACTGTTTGGCTACAATTAAACACTGATTAAAAAAAAGGGTAGGCCTAATTAACAATTGCGGTCCAATATCTTCCCACTCACTCCTGGGAGGGATAAATAATGAAATCTGGACAAATGTTAACCTAAAAAAAACTAAATTATTTTACTAGGCCTATATCGTTGTTATATGCCTTAGTCTATCAATGTTTTATAAAAAAACAAAACTGCCTTCCTGGTCGCTATGATAGATCTGAGGTCCTGATAAGGTTATTTGAAGGGAGTACAGTGTCGGCGAAGTAGGAGAAACCAGAGGATCAAGTATAAAATTATCAATTATATCAAGTATTTTATGTTAATCTGTAGATTAAACGAACGGGGACAACTCTGTGATTATAAAAGGTACACATGAAAATTGGGGGAAGAGAACTATGAGAAGCTTTAAAAGTTCTGTTCACCTATGGTAGAACATCTAAATAGATAACAAAATAAACACAAACACAAATCATCTGGTAGTGGCACCAATGCCATTGCCATATGATACGGTGGATGCGGAATTGCGGACCGCGGAATTGCCAAATCTAGGCGGCAGCTTATTATGATTTTTTGTTCTTGTACATTTTACTTTCTCCCATATGCGTTAGCATAGAGAAAGTATTGTGAACGTCCAAAAACAATTTTTTTACAGGTTGGTATAAAAATCCATTTTAGAAAGAAAGAAAATAATCTTTATTCAAACAGCCAAACAAGCCACATAATAGCATCATTATAATCGTACATTTGGTCAAAAACATATTATTGGCTATTTAAAAATACTTAGATTAAAAATAACCTTAAATAATACTGACAGATAGTTTTTTTTTTTAATAGCATGTGGTGGTAGGAAATAGGGGAAAGTTATGTTGAGGATTCCCCAACGCTGTAGTGACAGCCCTGCACCAACAACTCATTAATCTGTTTTTCAAACCTCCGCACGCTACTCTCGGTTTTTAGAGAATCCGGTAGCGAATTGTAAAGCCTGGATTACACACCAACTGTCTTTCATAGAAAGGTGTGAAGGGCCATTGATTGATCAGGGCGAATATTGTATGCATATTATTTCTGACAAAAAGTACTGATCTTTTTATGTAAATAGAAGGAAAAGTCAAAATTATATTTTCTTTGAAGTACGGTTTGCAAGATGTTCTACGAGTAAGATGGAAAATGGCTCTAATAGCTCTTTTTTGAAGTTTAAACACGAGATCTGTTCTTTGATTCTCGTAGCCCCAAATCTCAATGCCATAACTAACTAAGATGAGGATAAATTAAACCATAGTATACGGCTAATAAGGCAGATGCGTCCAGAGTTGAAAAGAGACCTTTTAACACAAATACACCAGAACTTAGTTTTTTACAGACAGAATCCATGTGGTCTTTAAATCTCAAGTTATTGTCTATGTAAATTCCAAGAAATTTCGTTACCAGAGAACGGACTGGTTTATGTATCACCAATAAAGCAAGAAAGGGGGCGATAATGATCATAGTTGTTGATATGGAAATCTAGAAACTTGTTCATTTTGTTTTATTAGCCTCCAGAACTGTTATATTATAGAAATAATATTGGTTAAGTTACCTTTTTTTCCGTCAACAGTTCTTCTTTCATAAATGTGCTATGTACATTTCAAAGCGTAGAGCTTCATCATCAGGCTTTCCAAAAACGTCACTATTTACATACTAAACTTAAAAAAACATTTAAAATATAAACTATAAACACTCAAACATATTAACACAGTACATTTGCCGGCCGGCGATAGACACCAACGATGTAGAGTTGGTGTCTATCGCCGGCCGGCAAATGTACTGTGTTAATATGTTTGAGTGTTTATAGTTTATATGTTTTTTTAAGTTTAGTATGTAAATAGTGACGTTTTTGGAAAACCTGATGATGAAGCTCTACGCTTTGAAATGTACATAGCACATTTATGAAAGAAGAACTGTTGACGGAAAAAAAAGGTAACTTAACCAATATTATTTCTAGAAACTTGGTTTTGTTTTTATTTATTGTCAGACGGTTATGGGAAAACCATTGAAGTAGAATACTAGACTTCTTGAATATTGTTTATTCAAGTTGTTATCGATTTTTACCAGTTAATGACAGAGACATATTGTCCGCAAATAAACACATCTTACTTCCTTCGTCGGATATTTTCAATGGCAAGTCATTAATATGTAAAAGAAACAATACAGGCCCAAGCACCGACCCTTTAAGAATGGGAACAGAAGATTCAGCCCATTTGATATAGTTATTATTGTTCACAAACGGAATTTTTACTGACTGAACTCTTCCCCGAAAATATGTGTTAATCCAAGATTGGGAAATTCATCTTATTCCAAGCCTGTCGATTTTAGCCAACAATAGGTCATGTCAGGTCAGGTTTTTTTCGAAAAAAAATGTTAATGTCTGTCCGTATGTGAGTCTGTTTATGTGCACTTCACTGGAGACTGGAAAACAATACAATAGACCTTCCATTATAGGTATAATAGAAGGTCTATGATTTTAATTTCCATTAAGAAATGCAGTTGGTACATCAATTTGTATAATCTTCCAAATTTTTGCTACAGCTAAAGAGATTATCGTTCTTTCTTATTGTTGATAGCCTTGCCATAGGCGCATACACATTCATATCACATTCTTGCTGATAACCTTATGGTACAAGTCCTGCCTCTTTGTTACCATTTTCCTTTATGCGAAAAATCCATCTTGTGTCTAACGACTTTTCACCCTCAGGTAATTCTACCTCTTCCCAAGTGCCTAGCTTCTTGTGAGCTTCTAGTTCTTCAGAACCATTTCATTTTATACATCTTCTTGATATGTAGATGGGCCTTCAGCTTAGTTAATACATAGTATACATATGATATTCTTGAAACTTTTGTGGTAATTTGACGTTTCTTTTTCTCTTTTCATACAGTTCATCTTGATGTTGAGTTTCTTCTTGTTTTATTTTGGTCAGGAATTTGATTTTAATCTTGTTCTTCATCTACATCATCTTCAAGTTATGTAAATCTTTCTTCTGCAACTTTTTCACTCTGAAGGAAGTTTGTCATTTTCATTAAAACGTACATCTCTTGAGCATTACATTTTATTGTGTATGGATTTCACAGTCTATATCCATTCCCACTCTAACCAACCACATTCCCCCCATAATTGTCTTGGCAAGTTTGTCTCAGAAAATATAGTTCTAACTTTATCAAGAAGTGTCCTATTTAATCTCTCCGAAACTCCATTTTGTCTCTAACTTAATACCATTTTCTCAACAGAATTTCTTGAATTCATTGGACATAATTTCACCACCTTTATCACATCTTATCCTGTACATTTTGATGCCATCTGCTTAAAGTTCCCTTACAAAATTTTAAAGATTTTCTGCTGCTTCAGATTTGGTTTTAAGTAAATAAATTACTGAGAAATGCTAAAAATCATGAATGATTATTTGGTAATACTCTCCGTTGTCACTAGTGATCTGCGTAACAGGTCCTCCAATGTCTGTATGAAGTAATTCTCCCACTCTTCTAGATCTAGGTTCAAAAACCTTTTTAAATGGTAATCTAGTTGCCTTTCCTTTCATACAGGATTCACAAATATCACTAACTGGTAGATTAATGCTTTTAAGTTGTCCACAAATCTGAAACTTGCCTTACTTATTTGGCATTAATATTCTCTTACCTTACCCAATTAACTTTCTTTCAGAAAAAATTTGGCTTTAAACAAGTTTCCAAACAAATTACACCCCATAGCAAAATTATTTTCACCTTATTTTTAGTGAACTAACGCTTATATTTTTCTCGTTCAGTTTTCTTACTGACAGCAAGTTATGAGACAGATTGGGTACTAGTGAAGCTGCTATACAAATATTTACATTTTCATATACTACATTAAGAGTTTCTATTTTCTTGGAAATCATTTTCTAGCCATTAGCAATTTTAATTACTACTTCATTCTTAAGAAGGGTTCTCTGTTCCATTACTTTTCTCTGATTGTCCGGTTTCGTGAATATTTAGTGTTTTTTTTAGTAGAAGATTGTTGTAAATAGTTGTGTATAGACAATAAAAGGAAGGTGAATGACGAACAAAATATTGTGCCAGTTGTAACAATCCCTTCTGTCTTGAACACAGAGGTGACATGTGTAAAACTTGCTGTGAGAACGTATAATAGTCACTACGAGATCTGTGCACATGAATTGACTGAGAAAGTGATATATTTTTAGTTGCAGCTTATAATTTTATAATTGTAATTACATAACTACTTTTGTATTTTTATTAAAAAAATACAAATACAATTTTTTTAGCTAAAGACTACAAACCAAGAACATTACCTAGTAAACATATTTGTACAGTTATTATACATTTTAATAACTGATGTACTCTTTTACATTTTTAATGAGTTGTGAATAAAGATTGAGTTGTTACAATTTGTTATTTTTTTATTTTGGCAAATAAATTAGTTTTAAGGACAAAATTTCATTCTTCATAAAAAATACAAAGAGTTACCTACAGTGCAACTTTAAATAGGTTTACCATTCCAGGGTTAAGATCATTGCCTTTAGCCCACAGGCCTTTAGCTCGCAAGGAAACTGTCTGTTGTGTTCTTCGAAAATCTCAGCCTTTGGTCCCAAAGGAGTAGTCTTGCTTCAAATATTGACTGTTGGTTCCCCAAGGGGGCCCTTGTTTGCAATAAGAGCAATGAGGCTGATATATTTTATTTGAAACTTGGATATACAATAAGATTCAATATTATTGTACTTGTATATAGGTAGGTGGGTCAATATTGCTGTAAATGTATGGGTCGGTTAGTCAATCCGACTGTCCACTGTGCATCTCTGGCTCAAGATTCTTGCTACACCATCTCTGGTACATTTATCGTTACTGTCATGTGTGATGGATCAATTTTAGTAAAGCCTTATAAACTACAAACAGACAAATACACCAACTATTATAAATTTAAATAAAAATGTGTATTTAATGAATTTAATTGAATACAAATTATAAGATAGTATTTGCTTAATTTATAAAACAGTTTTTCAAAAACTCTTGAACAGTTACCTATTTTGTATTTTATTGACCTTATTTCGTATTTTCTAACAGCACACACAAAAAAATAAAGAAAAATGAGCATTTTTATATGGTAAGCAGTTGATTGTATTTTGATCTCTTTACATTATATTAGATTAAAAAAATAAACATCTTTTCTTCGCCTCGAAATTGATTTTCTTTTAATTATTGGAAATAATTATCATTTGAGGCGACGCAAAAATTCATTAATTATAAACTTACCTTGAAATAGGATAATAGTTTATTTCACTATGAAAATATTGAAATAATACAAACATATACACTTTTGGCTTTTTTATATTAACATTGTTCATCAAAGTGTTTAGATGAGCGCTCCAAGAAAATTAGTTCTAAATTTCACGCGACTGTCACTAGGAGTAGCAAGGAGGCTACCTCACTTACACAAATACGTTTCTTCTTCTCCTCTATCTCCCTCACTATCACAGCCTCCTAAATTGTACAAAAGTAAAAAAACTCCCTCATTTTTAGGAAATTGTAGCGAAGATGTATTTAAATTTTGTTGATACAATTTTTCTGCCAAAAATAATTTTACAGATTTAAATTACAAGGCTGTTTGGTATATTTTTAGTCCTTTTATTCACAGCACTTTTATAACATATTGCATGGTTTGTTTATGAGCAGTATACTAGAAAGCAAATTAGCCACTTTAGGTAGCCATATATTTCCATAAAGAAAGATTTTTCTCATAACACAATTTAACACCTAAAAGAAGACTTGAGACATTAATCAAACAAATTTCAAAAATAATGCTCGATCCAAACACCCTTAAAAAGTTAAAGTGAAATGATGTTGAATTAGAAGAAAATGCATAAGTAAAATAAAAAAAAAAATTTAATATCTAAAATTAATATAATTTATTTCTAGAATTGCATTTGTTTATTATTTGTATTAGATATTTGAACACTAAATATTTAATTATATATAATAATACAATGAATTCATTCCCTAACCACATGTTACTTCTTAAATAAAATCACAGTTATTAAGATAATTATGCGCCGGTAACAAAAAACTGTTCTATTGCAAACACTAACAATCAATTAACTATAAATACTACAGGTTATAAAATATAAATATAATAAATGCACTAGATTTAAAACAATAATATGCGCATATACACAGCAGGAAGTCTGATCACAAAAGAAGAGAGACATAGCACTGAACTTGTGAAACTTGGAACGTATGATCGCCAAACTAAGAGGGCATGGAATAGAGACTAACTGGATCTGGGTCCTAGTTTGTTCAGGACGTTCTTCCCCTCTTCCTGATACTCCTGGTTGGTGATCCAGAAGTTGGGCTTGTCTTTCATCACTTCTGCCAAAACAGCTCCGCCAATAAACACCATATCTTTCCGCCTGGGTGGATCTTCTATTCTAATTTTCAGTTTCTGGAATAAGATAATACAATTAATGTAACAACTAAGGTTTTATAATTAGCCATTCTAACCTTTTCCAAGAGCGTTGATGGAACTCGATAACAGAAGGCTGTACTTGGTTAAATGAAATGGATTCAGCTTTGTAACGACAGATCTATTGATCTTACTTATTTTGAAATGAGAACTTTGTGCTTATATATATTTTTACACCAAAATGTAAATTATTTTTGTTTTTTTTTTAGTATCTGTCATGATAGATTTCAAAAATCTATTATTATTATTAAGATATACAGGGTGTCTCTGAATTCTTTGATAACCTTGTTTGGTTTTTTGTTACTGGTTCATTTAGAATCACAAATATTATATTTAAAGTGTCCATAACAACTTGGTTATACTTGCAGCCGCCATTTTAATTTTGCTTACTTGTAAATTTATACCTTAACCCTTTCAGGAGTGCGTTAATTGAGCTAAATTGAGTAAAGACGTCGCATGACGTCTTTTTATAAATTGGCCTAAATGAGTAAGGGCGTCATGTGACGTCTTGTGTAATGGTAAATTATTCAATTTATTAAATTAATTGTGCATATTCTTAACACATTACACTATTACTATCTGCCACAGGCAAACTCAAATTTCAGATGTGCACATTTTTTGGCACTCTTCGTGTCAGTGGTAACATTCATTTGTCCTCTCTCTCTAAACTGATTTTGTTCCCGCCTGATGTCATCAGCTGGTGTGCAGCTGATACAACGTTTGGCGCACATTTCACCCATTGGCGCGCTTTTCACTTACATTCTCTCAGTTCTCTGTCAGCTACACACAGTACATTTATTGAGTCTGCAGTGCACTTGGCTATCGCTTTTATACTTTCAATACGTTATTGATTACTTTTATTATTTTTATTTCACGGTAGAGTTTTTCTTATTTATTATTCTTATATTACATTAGTGTTATATTATTTAGTACTGTGTTAAGTGAAAATAACATAACATAAAAAATAACTAACATTTTTTGACATTTAATTTTTTTACTCCTTTACAACTTGTTTTTTTATAAACTAATACTTATTTCAGTCACGAAAAATAGGACGTCATATGACGTCTTTACTCCTGAAAGGGTTAAGAACAAAAAGGTGTAAATATCCATGTTTAGAAAAATTATTGGTTTTCCTCTATCAGTAGATTCGAAATGGCAGCGATTTAACAATTATATAACTGAAAAACTAATGGTTGTTAGTATAAAAGTATGCCTCTAACAATATAATTTACAGTACAGTAGTACTTCATTAATCCGAACGCCACCACAAGAAAGTATCTGGAAATTATCTGTAAAGTAAAGTACATATTTGGAAATTGCAATTTTGTGCCTTGAAAATTTGCTGTTACTATTAATTTAGTTTAAGTTAAAAAGTGAATAGAAGCGATCCTAATGAGACAACTTGACAGTTAGTTTGTACTGATTATTTTCCAGTTTTTATATAAATATTTACCAGGTTCAGTTTCTCATTTTTATTTACTGTACTGAATGTTTATATTTTATGTACGTTGTTGAATAAACAATACAATCTTTTACACTGTAAAGCATTTATTTCTTTTCTTTAAACTTTAAG
The DNA here is from genome assembly GCA_035578905.1 of Stictocephala bisonia. Taxonomy (NCBI): domain Eukaryota; kingdom Metazoa; phylum Arthropoda; class Insecta; order Hemiptera; family Membracidae; genus Stictocephala; species Stictocephala bisonia. The sequence goes on from JAQJVL010001339.1 coordinate 27,831, forward strand.
TATGATCTATTTTAGCCATATTGTAACTTTTTTTGTGAAAGTAACAATATGTTCTGTAATCCAAATGATTTGATAATTAGTGTGCAAACAAATTTAATAATCTGCAGGTTCAATTAACCTGATAGTGCTCTCAACAACTTTTGTATCTATTTCAACACAAAAAAATGTGATTTTTATAAAAATAAGGTTGTCACACCTTGTTTTTTAAACTGTCTTAGTTTGCTGACTGATGTGGCTTTAGTGTTAGGTGTCTGTATCTGCAAAAACCTGACACTAGAGTGTTTACATTGAATTGTTTCCTAACAATTAATATAATAGGAGAAACTCACTTGAGAAGACAAGTCCACAAACACAGAAAACACTAGAAAATTAATAAAAACAAAATACATAACACAAACTTTCAGTGCCACTGACACTTTCAGGCCAGGTGAGAGATTGACACAGTTTCAACCGTCCCTTGGTAATGAATAAAAACAAAATACATAACACAAACTTTCAGTGCCACTGACACTTTCAGGCCAGGTGAGAGATTGACACAGTTTCAACCGTCCCTTGGTAAGTGGCAGTGATGAGAGAAGTCTTCACAGAGTACAAAACACTTTGTATCTATATAAAGTTTGCTGATAGTTGAGTAGTGTGAAGGGAGTGGTGGTACGTAGGTCAACTGATGTGACATTGGAAGGGTCACAGGATTTGGTTTTGTGTTGGTGTGCTGATTCCGTTCTCCTGAGTCAGGAACTATTGACAAGGGGTGGAAGGGATCTGACTACTTAGGTAACGTGACACTGATCAAAACCAATTAACAGCTTCTTCTACAACTCCTGTTTAGTTGTTATTATGTGAAAAATGTAAAGCTAGAAGTCTCTTGCTAAAATCCTTCAATGGTAGTTTGCCATGCAAGGTTCTGTAAAAATGTGAAATATAAAGCCTAAAGTATTTTACAAATTAAGTTAATTTAGTTTTAAATCTGCAATTTGTATATGGAAATTTCATAGTAAATTTTCTTAAACAATTTAATAATAGTTTTCAAATATTTATCTACCTCTATTTAATTACAAAAAGTACCTATATGAACGCTAACTACTTTATTACAAAATATTTTATCTTACTTACATTAAGTTTATCAAAATCATTACGCAACACCCTCTCTAGGTAGAGCTGTTTGATCTCCCGTTCGAGCCGACTGGGGAGTCCTGGATACATGGTAGATCCGCCAGATAGCACAATATGTTTGTACAGCTCTGCACGGATATCAATATGTGCTGCTTGAATGGTGTTGAAAACCAGCTCTGCTATACCTGTTTAAGAATTTAATAGTATTTTGATTGGCATAATTAGTGTTGGTAAATATACAGTACAAGATAACCACACCATATTTAACACTTCTCCAATAACAGAGAGTTTAATGACTCGTGTTAGCTCATCCATCCGCAAGATGACTGGTACTTTACCTCCTCACCCTAAGATTATGTTTGGCAAGCCAAGCAACCACTTTATATTATATTTAGCAGCCTCCCTACACAAATTGTTATTTGACAGCCCCACAACAATTACTCCTGATTGCTAACCCACCCTCTTGGTGCTTCAGCAATCCAGAACAATTTCGGCAGTCCAGGCAATTTTCCTACACGTCCATTAAGATATAGTATATGGACAACAAAGCTTGATAGCGATTCCTAAACATTGACTCAACTAGCCCACCCTCCATAAGAAAATGTCTCTTGTAATGATTTTTTGTCAGATTTAGATGCACAGGGTCCAGGTAGGCAGGGCATTTCAAATCCTGTATTGTCAATATGTCAAACTGCACCGTTCCACCTGTATTTCTATGATTACAAAACGCTGCTTTCAAATTCTGAGAAATAGCTCAGTCAAATAAATATACTTCAAATTAAATGTCTGATCACAAATAATGAAGTGATGATTCAATTTTCTCACGAAATAAAGAATAAATATCACAAAACTTGAATTAAAATTCTATGGCACTCCGTTAACTAGATAGTTTGCAACGTCTCAATTGCAAGAAAATGAATTGACAGCTATGATGAAGATGAAAGTTTTGATTTAGGACGTCACAACTTAGGTTTCGTAATACAACCAAACAATAGCCAATAAGTTTGGCTAATGATATGTTTTGTTTGATTTTCTGCATGCTTCGTCTGCTCATCAAATAAATTTAGCTGTTCTGTGTTTTGAACAAATTGCTTTATATATAAGCGGAAAACCTACTTGTTCCTAAATCTTGCACAAAATAAACAATAATTACCATTTAATTTAAAATTACCAATTGAGTTCCATTCACTGTCAATTAAGAACTTACTTACCTTGTCCTTCAACATCGATGAGATGTGGTTGAAATAACGCTTCAGGTGCCTCAAACCTCTCCCCTCCCAGTTTGATGACTCGTCCATCTGGCAACTACACAACCATTTCAGTTTGTTAAATAATTAATTGAAAACTCGATAAATTATCCCTGATTTATTTGAGATAAACAGTAATTGACAAATATTAGCATGTACTGTTTTTACAGATAGTTTGTGATATCAGGGAGTAAGAACTTAGGACTATTAAAAAAAAAAAGATTTATTTATTAGTAAAACGCCGATCGTCAAGATACGGATGAATATGGATTTAGAATGAGTGTTGATTAGCGAATGTAGTCATTGTTACAAACTAAGACTGACTATTCCTTAGAAAATATCATTAGTTAATAGCCCAATGAAAAATGGATAGCCAGTGGTTACTAACTGATATCTTTAAAAATGTATTATGATTCTGATTGGGATAGAACTGAGAACCTTTAGCCTGCAACGCTGGGATTTAACCAACTACAATACATTCAAATTCTATACAGATATACATTTTGAAAATTAGGTTTTTTAAAGAATAAAATAATACTTTATGATTTGTAAAAAATTTCTTCAATTGATAAAAATAAATGTTCATAGACTAAAGTAGGATGATATGTATAGGACCTTCTTACCTGAACAGTCAATGAAATTTTATGTTTACATGTATGCTCATATCATGTACAAAATTTATATATTACAAGATACATATAATCAACCAATTATATTACATGAAGCGGAAACATGGTCATGGACAAAAGGTCATTTAAGCAGATTATAGACAGAACAAATGAGATTTTTAAGAGGCATATAGAAGATTAGCAGAAGAGATAGAATAATAAAATAATCATTGAAAGGTGACACAACTTCAATAAACAACAAAAAGAAGGAGGATTCCCATGTGAAGAATATGGGAAATAACAGATAGCTGAAGATAGCCCTGGAGAGAGAGAGAGAAAACCAAGAGGAATGTAATAGGACCAAGTGGGGAGGGATGATGAGAAAAGAGGAACACAGAAAATACAAGTGGAGGAAGAGGAATCCTGGAGGGATAGAAAAATTGGAGGAGGCTGTGTAGGACCACCTGTGTAAAAACAAAAACAGTAATAGATGATGATTGATATAAAAATTCTTACTATCCAGATAAACAAGAATGCTATTACTTTAAAATAAACTGTTAATGTTAATCTGACAAGTAAATGGTTAAGTACATTCTCAAAAGCTCAATTTGATAAGTCAAGATAGGTGAACCGTAGCCATCACTACTGTACTTGATGGTGAAATATTTCCAACCAATGTATATTTATTTTAATCTGTATTTGAAAGTGGAAATAAATTCATTTATTCATTTTAAATCAAAATATACCCTTCAGAATAGGGGTGTGCAAGTAGCTCGATATTCAAGTTTTTTTAGTTTAAAAAAAAACTAGAACTCGACTGGATATTTAAAAAAACTCGAAAAAATCGAGTTGAGTTTTGGTATATCTTTGAGCTTAAAACGCTCAAAGATTAAATATAATTAAGATAAAAGTCCTATTTGTATAATAGATTATAAACATAATCATTTTATTTAGGCAGCTGTATTTAAAATATGATCACAATATTGTATTCATAACCTGATATGTTCTTGCGATGTATTCTGATTCGTCATTCACGCACACAAGTCTTGATCATACGGCCATCGCGATTACAGCGAAAAGTATTCTGGTTATTTATTATAGAAGGCATGGCCAAATAAGCTGTTCCACTAGTTATTCATACTAAACATGATAACTGATCACAAAGAATCAGTTATTGAACCGTTTCGAAACTTCGTTGCATAACTACTTTTACCAACATTTGAAATAAACAGTTGCATTTATTTCAGGTACATACGATAGAATGCCTGGAATAGTTTTGTTCCGGCACCGTGACTAATAAAATAACGATTAATGTAGCTACTACCAGGACATCGCCGGCTCGACGAGTCCCAATATAAAATGTACTGCTAGCTGTGGATTCGATTTGTATCCATTTTGTTTTGAGTTTTTGTTGATGTTTACATTAGACATGGGAATTACAGTTACATTTTCTACAACATGTTACGTAATACTATTATGTTCTGATAACGTATTATAATATTACTTATAATATATTAATATTATAATATACTGTTACTTTTGTAACCTGTTACTCTCGACCCGTTGACGTTCCAGACGGTTATTGTGTTTCTGTTTTGGCCTGACGTTACTTAACAGCTCGAAGCCTCGTTAAGGCTGGTCTAGATAACGTTCCAAGTTACCAAAGGTTATGAAGTTGAAGGGGAGATCAAGTAAGTTTGTTATGTGGTTGAAGTTATGTCTTATGTTACGCTATAATGTCGATAATGAGTTACGGTTGTTGGGCTTTGCTTGCCTATTACAGAGTTACCATTATAGAGTAACATTACAAAGTTTGATCTGTTATCGATAATTTAACTGTAAACTACCTTCTGTTAACGTTATGATGAGTTACGCTCGTTGTGGCTTTGCTTGGTCATTACAGAGTTACCGCTCAAAGTTCGTTCTGTTATCCATTGTTTAACTGTAAACTGCAAGAGTCTTAAGTTTCATTCGTTGTTCAGTTACAGTTCCGCTTACTCCTCAGCGTGCTATATTTACTCTCCATTACCACCATGCGTTATAGTTGTATAAAGTTCGTTATTACCTTATCATGACTGGGAGTTATAAAAATAACAGGGTAACCTGTTAAATCTATAACAGGTTTCGTTAAACCTGCTATAGATAACGTTTAGTTAAATAACGCCTATCTCTTGACGACTCAACTTGGCACATGGAACGATGGAAGTACAAATAATAGAATGAAAACCAAATCAAGGTTAACCTTGATTAGTCGGCTCGGCAGTTGTTATCGCTAGTTAGTATTATATTGACATTAATTATTTAGTTTCTGTTAATGGAAACAAAACATTGTCATAAATGGTGAAATTGAGGTTAGCTAAAAAGAACTAATTATTGTGTTTTCATTTTTGAAAATTAAGGATTAAATACTCGACTCGAATCCTAAAAAAAATCTGACTTGCACACCCCTACTTCAGAATACTAACAATTTAAGTCTCATTTTTTAAGTTCATTTTGATGTGAAGAAAAATGTTAGGTAGTTTTCAATACCATTTAAATTAGTACACGAAAATTTACATACTGTATAAGGTTCAACAAGAACGGTAGTTTCCAAAGCAAGTTTTTGCTCCGTCTCGATGTTGTATCCAACGTAGCACAGCTTCTCCTTCATGAGTCGAACAGTCTCAAAATCAGCTGTGTGGTTGAAAGCATAACCTCGCAGAAGTAGCAGCTGAAAAGAAATTATAATTAAACTGGGAGGGTAAATTTAGGGCACTAGGACTAGGATTTTAGTAGTAATGAAAGGAAAGGAGAGCAGCATAATTGGTAAACTGTAGACAGAAACACATTCAAATCACAAAAACACAACTGGTTAGTGAAATATTTCGGGGCCACTGGTCCCTTCTTCAGTCACTAAACAACTGGATACACAGTCACATTTGAGATAGGTGAATGAGGTGTTGCCAACTGTAGAACACTTAAACATTGTTTTATACAGAAAACAGCGCTGCAGGTTTGACTATAATAAAAGTTATATAAGTACAGTATAGCTGTATTTTCATTTATAACAAAATAACTATTCTGTAGACTTTTTAACTAAAAGCAATGTGAGGTTTGGAGGCCAACAACATTGCTTTTATAGTGGCTAGTATTTTACCACTATAAGTATGCTGTAAGTTCCCTTACAGGGTTGTCATTAGTCAGCCATTTATATTCCAAGGGTCTAGATATTTGTATTGATTATGTTCTTGATTCAGCAAACATAAATAAATTATGTTTTAGCAACTGAACTCTTTAAAGTGGTTTGTTGACTACTTTTATGATCTATAATAAATTATATATAATATTATGATATAGACTGAAGTCACCTAAAACTCATATAGCCATCTTTTAAAAAATACAATATACCTTATTTAAACCTCGCACTGGCTATTAGATTTTCCCAAACCACCAGGTGATATTTTACACATTTACAGACACTTTTCCAACAATTCATAAAAATTACAAGCCTACATGTTTGGTATCATTTTACTTCAAATGAACCAGGCTATCTGACAGTAACAAAATATTTTGGTCAAAAATGTATGTTTTGTCACCTGATATCTTGAATATTGCTTTCTAAAAACATAAAAAAGAGTAGGGGGTTACCTTGCACGCTCGCTGCCATGACCTACCCATCGGCACCATGTGTCAGGTTTGAACATGGTGATGTACTAATCAGTACGTCAGGAATGAAATGACACAGTGTCAGTGGAAGTGCTTTCCTTGCTTAGTGTTGCACTCCGACATATTTCAACAACCACCTGAGTCATTCACAATCTAGTCAACCTGCTGAACTAGTTTTGATTTTACCAGGATTCTCGTTAGTTGTTATTTTTATCCCTGTAATATTAGTTATATAGTATTTATCGTAAGAACTTCTTTGATTTTTAAATAATATTCCAATGAAAACTAAGCGAAAATAACAGTATATAATAATTCAGCGTTTTGGTTCGAGGGTTAAACCTTCTTTTCCACACAATAAAAAGTAGTGGAATAACTTACCTTAATGAGGTACTTGGTGATATCTCTGCCAGCTATGTCCAGTCTCCGAGTCAGGTGAGGTAGAGCGTACTCCTCATACACAGGGCAGATGTGGGTCACTCCATCACCCGAGTCCACTACCACGCCACTGATCAAGCCCTGAGCGTACAACGTCAACACAGCTTGGATGGCGATGTATGCTCCGTGAAACTGGTAAGTCTCAAACATTACCTGTGACAAAGGAATTATTCAGTAAATAAGGTTTGAATTTCCAATATGAATTCATAATTATTCCTATTTAAATTCAGTGCAGTGTCTTAATTTATCTCCCCTCCATCTTTCATCCTGTAACTATGGACACATTCATTCAACTTTACAGAACTATGTATAATAGTTGTTCTTTTCCCATCTTATATTTTGATACATATAGTTTTCGTTTTTCTTTTTTTATAATTATCTTGAACAAGATATTTTTGTATTTACCTGAAGATGTATAGTATTCTATTATTATATTTAATAGAAGTTTTAAAAAGAAATCACTAAATAGTTAATTACGAACTGAGTACATTTATTTACCATACTGAAGCAAAACAAAAACAAAACATATGATAATAATTATAATAATACTGTATTTTAATACAGCTGTCGAAACTACAAATTAACTTCATATATAACAAGATGATATTATTGTACTGAAACATGTTGTGAAATAATAAAAATATGACAAAAATAAACTATATATATAATTTAATTTCCTGAGCAACTAACCTCATGCATGCAAACCTTTTTTATGTATATTAATAACATTTATATTTTTGTTGTATGTTATATCGATTCTTGGATTGGATTCAACTACATTATCTACATTTTTTAAAAGCATAATCTTAATATATAAAATATAAATACAATGTATACTCGCTCATCACAAAATCTACAGAACCACTGAACAGATTTTATGAACTTTGGAGGGAAGTTAGCTTTTTTATCATTGAGACCTACAATGAAAGGATTTATCAAAATTCCATTCCTAATGGGTAGAAAAAGCCCTTCAAAGTTTTAATTTTTTAAGAGTAACAATTGCATCAATTTATTTCAAACAGTTGATACAAAACATAAACATGACATAAAAGATTGCCTCATTTGGTTTTCACTGTGAAATGTTAACCAAGGTAGTTTCTACAAACTCTGACATGATTGCTTTCCTCTGCATCCTTCTAAAGTAGAATTATAATCTTTTATAGACTATAATACTATTTTATTTAGAAGAATGGTAGAAGGATGAGCTTTTATATGTATGTGATGGTTTAGAGAGAACCACGGAGGGAAGGATAAGCAAGTGTAAAGAACAACCCCGTAGTGAAGCAAGGGTTGTCCAGCTAGTTAAAGTATATTTGTTTCATTCTTTTTACTAGAAATGTTTAGAATTCAGTAGATTTAAATTAATCACACAACCCAGTAATAAGAAACTTTCAAGTAGTAAGGTTTGATGACCTCACCAAATACAGATTTTGGTGGCTTTAATTTTGGTAAAAAAAAAATGTACTGCAGGTCACCATCTGGAAAATTGATCTATTACGTTATTTATTACATGAGTGTTTGATTAATTTAAAGCTATCAATTAACTATAAAATTGTCTATTGTTAAAATAGTGTCATTAGCAATCTACATTTTTATACAAAAATCTATCTTTTATATCTATACTGAAATGTTTATTGTCTTTCAATCGATTTGGATCATATCATAATCTAGCAAGTATATTATGCAAATTAAAATAACAATATGTGGACAGTAAATTATTTATTTAAATAAAATATTAGAAAACAAAAATTAATAATTTCTATAAATAATTGAAAGAAGATCTATATAAACTAGTTACATACCTCGATCATTCTCTCTCTGTTTTTTATGGGGTTCATGGGTGGTTCAGTTAATAGTATTTTGCAATCTTTCGGATCTATATTCATCTTTTCTGGTCCAAACGTGTAGTCCCATACATGGCACATGTCATTCCAATTTCTGAAAAGAATAAAAACTGTTGATTTTGTCTTATATTTTTGTAAAGTCACTTTAAAAAATTAATATAAAGTAAAATATAAGGATGATCTAACAGTTTTATTAAGTGTTTTATATTTGTATTATGGAATATGTGTCAGTAAATGATGATCAAACACTTTTCTGACAATCACTGCACAAGACTCTCCCCAGGTGTATGTACATGGAAGGGTCTACAACTACATTTTCAAAATGGAGGTGTTATCAGTTTTGTAAAACCTTTTTTCCTCCACTTTTCTTACTTCCACACTATAAGTACATATAATTTAAATAATAGTTTTAGCACCTGACATGTGATATTGCCTGAATTTCAGCAGCGAACGTGTTAAAAAAAGTAAAATAAATGTTAAAGAATAAATTAGATTAGATTTTAATGGATAAAAGTACATACAATAATCATGTCTTAGTTTTTAATAAATCAGCGATTACATAATACACAAACCTAACAATTCCATTTTCCATGGGATAATTCAGTTCCAACATTGAGCGCAACTTGCTTGCTTCATCTCCAACCATTAAGTCCTGTAAACACAAAAAAACCATTATACAACCGACAATTTGGAATTAGGAAAAACATTTTTTCATGCATGTCAAAGGTTGTCTACTATTGTATACAGTGTATGTAACAATAGCTTGCATTATATATTATGCGTACTTACACTAATGCAAGATCTATAGCAGCATTTAAAAATAATAAACTCCTTCAATGGTCATTATAAGCTTACACAGTTTAAATGTTTCGACCATAAAGTATTTACATTGCTTGTGTTTTTTACAATATCTAGATTATGGTTCCTGGTTTATTTATACATTGTTATAAAAAAAAAGAAGACACAATTTCGGTGGTACTACCTTTTTTTTTTCCCCATGATTTCTAATAAAGGTAGGTTTTTTTAAATAAAACACTTTAATTGTTTACATTATCTAAATATACACTGTACATTTTCTTACCTTTAAAACAGTTTTTATAAAAAATCAGCTATTTTTAGTTATAAGTACGTAGAAAGCCTCTGGGGGCTTGTAAACATTCCATTCCAACATTAATATTATTGAACAATCATAGATATACAATAAACAAATACTACACCATTATCAAACAGCACAGGCATAAACAAAAATAGTGAAATAAGTAATTGTAAGTCAAAAATTAAGGATGCAAGTTAGTTAGGAAGTCCTGTTCAGAAAAATAACGACACAATACAAAAATAACGACACAATACAAAAATATGAGTTACAACTAAACACAATCATAAAGTTTTACATTAAGTTAATATATTTTTGTACATATAGATTTAGAACGTATCATCAAATTACTAACTAGGTTTTTCCTTAATATCCTTGCAAGTAGATGTTAGGCTACCTGTTTCGGAGACAGCCCCATAATCAGGCATCCTCCAGTTGAATTGGTCTGTTTATATTTTAAAAATACAATACACTTACACAAACACAAAAAACATTGAAATGAGTAGGCCTACTATAATAATGTACAACAGTCACATCGAATGTCCACAGCCGAGAATTTAACAGTCGCCTCTGGCATATTATTATAGTAGGCTTACTCATTTCAATGTCTTTTGTGTTCGTTTCCATGTAAGTGTATTTTATTTTTTAAATGGTAAAGAATCCAACTGGAGAATGCCTGATGATAAAGCTGTGTCTCCGAAACCGGTAGCCTAACCTCTACTTGTCAAGGATATTAAGGTAAAACCTAGTTAGTAATTTGATAAATATTGACATCCTGTATACGATTATGAACGATTATAGAATGTATCAGTTTGAAGTAACTCTGTAACAAAAATTGTAAGTGCAAATGAATACTTAGACATGCATAGTCAGAAGTAATTATTAATGTCAATAGTAATTTTTAATGTCATTTTTTTAATGACATAAAAAAAACAAGCTAAGAGGTAGATGGATGAGTTTTATGATTTCTGAGTTACTTTTAATAATTTGAATAGCTATAACTTCATAAGGTTAGCTTTTCTGTAAAACAGATAAAGATGTACTGTATGTTTGATGTATCTAATTTAGTAATTCAACATGTATGAGGGTGTATTGTTATCTTACAAATAGGAGCAAGATAAAAAACAAGATTCCACACACATGTGTAATAGTTACAATATCTAATTATTAAAAAAAATGTTTATTTATTTTTAAGACACCGATTGTCGAGATGTGGCCGAATATGGATTTCGAATGAATGTAATGAGTGTAGATGAGAAAATGTGATCATCGTTACAAACTAAGGCGACTATCTCTTAGAAAGTTTAATTAATTAATAGACTAATGAAAAATTAACAACGGTGGTTATTAGCCGATCCTTTTCAAAACCTTTTATAACTTTGATTGGAATGGAACTGAGAACCTTCAGCTTGTGAAGCTGGGCTTTAATCAACTATGCAACCAACCAATTTATATGTATATATATATATGTATTTTACAGTTCACATAAACATTATTATTTAAAAAATCTATAGACACTCATTTATAAACCAAAATTTAAAAATTGAAAGCCAACATTTTGAATATGAGTTAATTTAAATTTGTAAACAAGTGTTCTCGTTCTCTTAGATATAAGACACAGACACAACTTGGTGTGTATTTTAAGGTGAATATGAATGATTATATGAGTGTTTTAAGAAGTGTATTAAAGCAGTCAATAACTTGATACAAGATGAGCCAGCGCTGTTATGAAAATATATTTACAATTTAAAATAAGCAAAAGGGAAATCTGTTGTATTAAAAAAATTTAATGATCACCTTAAATGTTGATTCTCTTTAAATGAGTTTCTTTACCAACTTCCTCCCTTATCAGACATTTTTAAAAATATATGAAAAATAAATATAGGGATAAAGACTTACAGGAAGTTCCTATGAGGCGGCATGAAAAAGGACATAGTCAGTGTTGTAATCCATTTAGTAATCTACTTAGATTTTATACTTTACCCGTGCAAAATTATGTTTCAAGTAAAAAAGTCTTTGAACATCTGACATTTTGTACTGGATCAACCATTTTATGTTCTGTTTGTAGTATTCATCTTTAGTAGACAACTCTTTAACCTCTCAACTGCTGTAAACGAGTTAAGTCGTGCGCCGCCGTCTGTCCCGCTGTGCTACGCACGACTGAAGTCGTTCCGCCGAATGCGATCAGTGTGCTGTAAACGCATCAAGTCGGTATTGATTATTTCTCCACTTCAACATGCCCACGACATCTATGGATACTTTGTTGAACTACTAGCAAGCTCTTTACTAAACAGAGAATAGTTTTCATTGGTTCATTATGTTGTATACAGCTGACTGTTGGCACTGGCAACTGACAGTGGCTGTTTACTGTATTGTTATGGTTCTACATCACGCGATTCGCGTCTTGTTACGGAGTCGGAAATTGATAATTTACTGTGTTATAAGATAATATAAGCGTTATACAAATGAAAAAATAATGAAACCACTATGTATAAATGAGTATAATGTTTATCTAAGCATGGGTTCAGGGTTTACTCTATCTGTAAAAAACCCAGCACAGGGGGTTGGCATGCTACTGAAAACCCAGCAGTTGAGAGGTTAAATGATGTTCATCTTATACTATGCTTACATTAAATGTTTTTGTCAAACTCCTTGTGTACCATTCTCCATTGGATGTGACGAGTCACTAACTGCTCTAAAAACTATTTCTGAAATCCAGTAGGCATTTCCGAAGTTTAACTTTCCCAACTTCAGCCAAGAAAAGAATATTAAATTGTCTAGAAGAAAACTACATTGAAACTTTTTAAACCTTTAAACAAACCTTTTGAGGTCAGATTTGCTGGTTTATGCTCTACTATTAAAGACTTTTAACTTGATATACTACTTGACCGAAGATCTCATTTAAGATTTTCTTTTGACCCCTTGCGGGCTGTCCCCCTGATATGACAGAAAATTGTGGTTTGTTAAAGAAGTAGACTTAGAGGTGCAGTAATGATGTACCATGTTTTATTGCCTCATATGCAATTGTTCAAGAATTATTAAGCCAGTGTGGGACTTTAAAACACCCTGTACATCTTCGTTATTTATAAATTAGAATGGTTTAATACTAATTGTTACATGTATCAGCAAGCGTATATTGCGGTAGCTATAATTAAGCTAACAGTTGTCATCGTCTTTGAATGTATTCAGTTGATTCTTTAGTATTCTCTTGTTTTCATCATTAGTTTATAAACAAGAGATAAAGTATAAGATATCAGTTTTATGTGCAAACATAATAATCTCACTGATTCTGTTTTCAAATGTACATGTAAATTTAACCAAATATATATTAAGAATAAATTGGTATTAATTTTTTATAATGTCATAGAGACAAATGGCTAAGACTCATCTCAAGCGAATTTTTGTTTGTTTACATAATATTTTCCATGAAAAAATAAGCAATTTAAGATTATACAAGCTAAAAAAGTAGTCTTGACTTTTATTTTCTTGTATAGAATAAGAGATAAATATGAGCAAGTATAAAATATAATATTGATTTTTTACAGTAAATGAGCATTAGATAACGAATTGGCAAAAAATTGCTTTTAGGGTTTAAATTTTATCTTCTCATGTGGTTTGTATGAAGGATGGGAACTTTTAAAACTGAAAAAAAAAACTAATAACATTTTTCTTCTTATTTCACTTTTCCTTTTATTTAAATAATTTTCTTGAATTGAAAAGCATTTAAACATAATTTCTGTCAATATTATATAAAAAAAGAGATGGATATAAAATTGGAGTTGTTTGTTTCTAAGTGTCTAAAAAATTACTAAAATTAGATATATTAAGCAAAATTGATTTTATTTACAACTAGCTACAAAAGGCTTACTTTAGTCTTTCCTCATTTAGCCATGGTGTTCTGCTCCAAAACCTCTGGTTCATCTTTACAATATTTGTTTTACTGTTTTGATATTTTGATGCAATTTTTTTCATTTTTAAATTATTTTGTATATTCAAGTATAGAAAACATTTAAGATGAGTTTATTTTAATCACTTCTAATCAAAGTGAAGTTGTTTTAAGGGCGTAATTATAGAATAGCTAGGAAAAATAATATTGTATTCTACTATTCTATTTAATATTATGATTAGTTGACAATTAATTATCAACCCTAGATCCGGGCAATGCAAACCATCCCAAATGGACAGGCTTATTTTTGGGGCCCTGTAAGCTTTTTTTGGAAATTCAAGAAAACATAGTAAATGAAGCCGTATACTATAAAACTATGACTCGTTTTTCTTTTTATGAACCCAACTTTGATCTAAAAATAATACAATTGGGGTAAGAACATTGCAAAGAACAGAACTTTGAAGAGAATGAAAAATTTAAATTTGTTACATCATGTTTTCATAACTTGGAAACTCTTATAGCAGGTAATAAAAATTTTTAGGGACAATTACAAGATAACCAAAATGTAACTATTTAATTGCTAAAAAGTATCCAGTAATAAGATTTCCAGTAACAAAATAATTTTAGGTTAGGTTAACGGCACTAGGCCAGGAATTAGTATTTTGGAGAGATAGGATATCAGCAAACTTACCTTAGAAGACAAGTTCACTAACACCAGAGTAGTAGTAACATACACAAAAGAGACACATAATCACACAAATTTTCAGTGCCACTGGCACTTTCTTCAGGTGAGTATAGAGAGAAAGAGAGAGAAAGAAAGAAAGAGAGAAAGAGAGAAATAGAGAGAGAGGGAGAGAAAGAGAGGGAGAGGGAGAGGGAGAGGGAGAGGGAGGGGGAGGGGGAGGGGGAGAGGGAGAGGGAGAGGGAGAGGGAGAGGGGGAGGGGGAGGGGAGAGGGAGAGGGAGAGGGAGAGGGAGAGGGAGAGGGAGAGGGAGAGGGAGAGGGAGAGGGAGAGGGAGAGGGAGAGGGAGAGGGAGAGGGAGAGGGAGAGGGAGAGGGAGAGGGAGAGGGAGAGGGAGAGGAGGGGGAGAGGAAGGGAGAGGGAGAGGGAGAGGGAGGAGAGGAGAGGGCGAGGGCGAGGGCGAGGGCGAGGGCGAGGGAGAGGGAGAGGGAGAGGGAGGGAGAGAGGGAGAGGGGAGAGGGAGAGGGAGAGGGAGAGGGAGAGGGAGAGGAGAGGAGAGGGAGAGGGAGAGGAGAGGGAGAGGGAGAGGGAGAGGGAGAGGGGAGGGAGAGAGAGGGAGAGGGAGAGGGAGAGGGAGAGAGGAGAGGGAGAGGGAGAGGGAGAGGGGAGAGGAGAGGGAGAGGAGAGAGAGAGAGAGAGAGAGAGAGAGAGGAGAGAGAGAGGAGAGAGAGAGAGAGAGAGAGAGAGAGAGAGAGAGAGAGAGAGAGAGAGAGAGAGAGAGAGAGAGAGAGAGGAGAGAGAGAGAGAGAGAGAGAGAGAGAGAGAGAAAAGAGAGAGAGAGAGAGAGAAGAAAAGAGAGAGAGAGAGAGGAGAGAGAGAGAGAGAGAGAGAGAGAGAGAGAGAGAGAGAGAGAGAGAGAGAGAGAGAGAGAGAGAGAGAGAGAGAGAGAGAGAGAGAGAGAGAGAGAGAGAGAGAGAGAGAGAGAGAGAGAGAGAGAGAGAGAGAGAGAGAGAGAGAGAGAGAGAGAGAGAGAGAGAGAGAGAGAGAGAGAGAGAGAGAGAGAGAGAGAGAGAGAGAGAGAGAGAGAGAGAGAGAGAGAGAGAGAGAGAGAGAGAGAGAGAGAGAGAGAGAGAGAGAGAGAGAGAGAGAGAGAGAGAGAGAGAGAGAGAGAGAGAGAGAGAGAGAGAGAGAGAGAGAGAGAGAGAGAGGCTTCCACACACTCTCTCTTTAGTAGTGAGTGGAAGCTCTCTCTCTTCCCTCCCCCCCTCTCTCTCACCCTCCCTCCCTCTCTCCCTCCTAACCTGAAGAAAGTGCCAGTGGCACTGAAAATTTGTGTGATTATGTGTTTCTATTGTGTATGTTACTACTACTCTTGTGTTAGTGAACTTGTCTTCTAGGGTAAGTTTGCTGATGTCCTATCCCTCCAATATACAAATAAAAATATAAATAACTTGGTAATGATTTTTATCGAAAAAACAAAAATTTTAAAATTTTGTAGAACTGAAATGTTATGTATGTCATGCACAATTGCGAAAGAAATAATTGTATGAAAATATATGTGTACTGAAGAGAATAAAATTTACCATAGATTACAAAAGCACTTTATACTATGAAGTAAGTGTACATATTTTATTAGGTGCGAAGAAAACAAAAGTTTTGTTGTGTCGATGGCCCAGTTAGTAAAATACATTTGTAAAGGGTAGGGAAATTATTTTTTCACAATATCTTCCTTCTTCGGAAAGTATTCGCAGCGTTACCATTAGAAAGAACAAGAAATGTGTCGATTTGTTTGTAAACTCCGTGTTTCTGGCAAAATGGTTGGTGTCTAAAATGTATCAAAAATAAAAAATTTTTTAACTCCGCCACAGAGCACCACTTGTGTTTTACTTTTTTTTCTCCTGGCATTTGTTTATTATTGCAGATATCAACAAAAAACCATCTGATAAGTAAATATAATTAAATTCTGTATGAAAAAGTACTAACTTCATTGCGCTACACTGATAAATAAATTCCTCGCAACACTTTTAGTCCATCGACCCTAAGAGGGCACTTGGCCCGGATAAGCGAAAAATATCATGAGCCCTAAAAGGGTAGATTGCCAGCATATAGGGTTAAAAAACAACACTACAAATACTCTATCTGAAAACCGTTCAAAAATTTGTTAGTAATCAAACAATTCACAATTTATCATGCATTTTGGCTTACTAATCAAGAAGCTTACGCTTACTTTGACACAATACCCCTGGAAAGAAAAGAAAATTTCAATATATACAAACAAACTAACAATAAGAACCAACAAACCAAGATTTCTTTATCCAAATTTCTATATTACCGATAGTATAAATCATGATTTTTTAAAAAAGCAAAGAATTCACAATTGATAAAATAGTCATTAGTCAATAATGCAATTTGGTTATGACCACATATTAATGATGTACAAGTTTAAAAGTGACCCAAAGAAATAGGCATACTGGTATTGACTCAAAATGACATTTATCTACAACTCTTTTTCATCTGACGAGACTTTGTTAGCCTATTTGTAGGTATAGATAGAATTGAACATTTACAAATTGGTTCATATGTTGTTTCTATTTTTAATTTATCGTTATGTTACTATGGTCTTATTTATTTAAGTATCATCATAAACCTCTACTTAGCTAATAAGTTGGCACAGGAGAGTGGAAATTAGTGAAACAAACTCACACAAAGATCTTTTAAAACACCATTCTAGAACATCTCTTTAGTTTGAAAATATTAGTTAATAACTGTGCTTACAAAATGTTAATGTACAATATTTATTAACTTGTTCTATTTGAATACGTGAAAACAGACGTTTGCCACTGGTTCTTGCTGTTTCTACATTATTTATCTCTTGTGGAATAAAGTTTTTCTATACCAATAATATAGGAATCACTTTTTTAGAGCCCGAAGCTGTACTTTTAATAAGCGAGTTTTCAAGATATAAATTCACTCCTGGTACCAAACTAAGCTATTATTGAATAACAGTATTAAGATAACAATAGATTAACTGCTAAGAAATAAAATAAATCCTATCTCTTAAATCATAATTGTGTAAAATCCGTTACAAGTACATTTGATCCACCTATCCACATACAGACTAATCTATATAAAAATTCAAATTTCGACCCATCACTCGATTTAAATACTTCAATACATTTGGTGTTGTTATGATATAACACAAACTGGTGCATAGTCAATAATATAAACATATAAACATATTAAAAAAAAAAAAAAAAAAAAAAAAAAAAAAAAAAAAAAAAAAAAAAAACATTAGAGCCTATGAATAGGCATACAACTACATACAGTTATAAGCAAACTTGTCACTATATTACAGTGTCATTCCCTGCTAAACAACTGTTGACATATCAGTATAAATGTACGTTGCAATGTTCATGATTTACTAAAAGAAAAAGTATTACTATCTCTTGATGAAAAAAACTGCTATTGGCATTCTAGAATGTTTAATCAGATTTTGACATTTTACAATTCATTACTTTTATTTTATGCTTGTTTTATAGATATTCATTTATTTTAACAATGCCGATCATCAAGTTATAGGTAAATATTGAATTTTGAATGAGTGAATGTGTTTCAATCTTTATTACAAACTAAAACAGATATTGTTATATCATTCTTCAAGCTCTTTTCTTACTGGATTCATTTAATGTTATAGATAAAACAAACACTCCAGTAAATAGTTTTTAATTTTGTTTACTACTAATTTTGAAATAAAACTATTTACTGGGATGTTTGTTTTATCTACAACATTTAGATATTGTTGTAATACATTATTAAGATATAATAAAAAACTATTATATTACAATATTGTAGCTTCTGTCCAGTTCAATAGTTTTACGGTTTTAAGTAATGATTAAGTAAAAACATTAAAATTTTTGTTTAACAAACTGAACTTACCTTGACTTCAATATCTCCAATTTTATTTACAGCCCTGATTATTGGTCTACCAACCATAGAAGGAAATATATGTTCTGGGAAATTTGATCCGGCATATCCACATTTTACAAACTGAAAAACAAACATATTTACTTATTGTCAATTTATATTAATCTTTTACTGTTACTACTTATATGAGAAATGTGAACTAATAATATTAACAATCATTAGATCAAGAAATCAATAAAAAAGTTATATTTTATTGTGTTACCAAAATAACACTTGCTTCTAGAACATATATAATTATGAAGAATATTTAAATTATTTGTTAAGTTTACCTATATTATCAAAACACTATAAAATAAAACAGATTGGGCTAGTAAAACCCCATAAAGGCGGAGCAAGCATAGCATATCAAAATTGTCTTGCAGTACCTATCCTTCGTACACTCAGGATAAACATTTTATAACCAAAGAAAATGCTTTTCACATTGTAGTAATGTGCAGCAATTTCTAACGACTCATGTTGGCGACAGGCAAAATTCCGTTTTCTAAACCAATAAATAAGTTCATTGTTTGATGATTCCGTTGATAGACATTGTAGTGGGAGTCTGCTCTCACTCTTTCACCAAAAGTACATGGATAGGGATTGAGCAAATACCTTGAGCGCCGTTTGTCTCTTTGCAGTCTGTGAATGTAACTAATGCATTCCCAGGTATTCAGACCACTTTTAATGCAATGTTAGTTAAATGAACACTTAAATAAATTAAGTTACTGGAAAAAAACAATTGTTTTAATTACAATTTTTCTTTTATTTTCCAAAAAAAAAAAAATAATTTTTCAATATTTTGAAAAATTGAGTTTTCTGCAGTATAAAATACTCACTGATAATGCAACTCATTATAAACCATTTTGTTAAAGAATTTGATTTTTGGCTTACAAGCCCAAGCACTTACTAAATGCCTCGCGAATCTTGAGATTTGTATTCTCCAGTAGGCCTGGGTAAAAATCAGGTCAACATTATGAAAACATAGGCCCCTACTTTTTATTGAAGAACTGTAAACTCATTTGGTGCAAGACAACTTAAAAATATACTTTTCAATAAATCTTATGTCTTTATATCTTTATTACTATGCAAGATTTAGCAAAAATTCTTTTTGTTTTGATTTGGCTTTTCACGCTGAATACAAATTTGTAACATATTTGTGTACACAACACTTATTTCTTTATTTATCATGAAAAAACTACTTTGGAGACAAATCGTACATAGCGGCCATTTGCCCGATAGATAAAAGATATCACACCACAGAATACAAATTCGCATATATATTTACTTCTCGAAGACGCTGGCGATTTTTGGAATATTTTCAAACATCCGGAAAACCAGACGCTGAGATTTATGGAACGTTTTTCCGATGTACAGAAAAGTGGACGTTGGGATGGAGAGGGTTAATATGTAATTGGGTCCACACAAATATTTATATACGTATTACTTTATAGCCTTATTATCTGTTTTACTATTTTTTTTAAATTCAAACTTGTGGGAAGAATCATTCGTGGCATTAGTTGCCCAATTAACAAATATTTCCATAAAAAGTTATCTAACACACTTTGGCCTATCTTACTTTGCTAAATGAGAAGAAAAAAAAAGCCTAGGCCTACATGGCAATAGTCATATACATTATAATAATCAGATATGGATTATTTTGTGAGAATGAAAGTGTGGAGGCAATTTTAACTCCGACTTGTACAAACTATATATCTGGACAGAAACTGCATAAATAAGCCTATTTGAAACTGATATGAAAATATTTTTCAGTCAGTCATAGGACTAACTACTGAGATAAAACTGTCTCAGATTCACTTATTACCTTCAATAATAATGTTAATTCATTAGATAAGTACTTACTCCAGTCCCATTATCACATACTATTACTTTTCTTCCTTGACTGTCCATTTTGGATACAAGAAAAACAATTAAAACCCTAACTAACTTAGAAAGAAGTAACTCCTAACCCCAAAATTAAGTCTAAACATTGAATGATTTGGATGGATGCCGATGGCAGATGCCACCACACCAGTCACACCACACCCCTCTATTCGTCAACCAACAACTTTAACTTTAAAGGTTTATGATTTGAGAATCGGTATTGTTCGGGCTTTAACTAATCGGAAACTACCGATTATTATTAAACTGATCACTGTAAGTAAGTACTGTTGGATAAATGGCTGAATCACTTACTATTTTTATTTATTTATTCTTAAAACGCCGATCGTCAAGATATGGGCGGAATATGGATTCCGAATAAGTATAATGAGTGGTCATTGTTACTATCTGAGTTGGACTTAGCTTAGAAAGTATTATTAATTAATATCCCAATAGCCTGGGCAACTATGGGACCTACAGCTTTACGTGGAATCCTAACCACGCAGTGTTGGTCTGATTTTCAGCTAACTGACAAGCCTGATGCTCAGTTCTCATGCCTACGTAACATCCGAACCTTGACTACCATACAACATGAAGTATGAACACCCATACTTCTATAGTAGTGTCCACGTCTATTGAATCAGTACTTGGGAAAAAAACATAATTTCACACTGAAAATAGTGATTTTGTACATACATATTTAAATGTGTGAATATATAATATGGATTATGGCTTTCAACACCAGCTTCCGAAGTAAAATTAGGGGTAGGCACATTAGACCCTTAAGAAGACCATTTTTAAGAATAACTCACATTAATGGTTAAACACTTATATAATATACTTGTTTACAATATATTATGTTTAATTGGGCCTAAGAACAGCACATATTAATGATTAAACACTTAATATGGTCTTCCTAAGGGACCGATAATGGGTCTATGACTCAAAAATCAATTTTACCACGACCTTGAAAAAGGATTGCTCAGGTAAGACTTATTTAGTTACCGTATGTATTTACATACAATCCAGACTACAAACAATTTAGTCATAGTTAGTCAAACTTAATAAAAAAGGGAACTTAGTTATTTTTAATTTATTAAATGCTGGCTCATACTCCAGGATGTTTTCTGCTGCGTCGGGTGTTCCTCAGGGGTCACACCTAGCTCCATTTTTGTTTAGTATTTTTGTGAATGACATATGTGACATTATCTCAACTAGATGTCTTATGTTTGCAGATGACATTAAGATATTTACGGAAGTTACCTGCTTGGAGGATTGTGAGCGCTTACAGAGCACCCTGTGTTCTGTTGAAGTCTGGTGTGAGCGTAATGGTATGGACCTGAATGTCAGCAAGAGCGCCATTCTCACATATTGTAGGTCAAGTGTACCTATTGTATATGATTACACTCTCCTCAATTCTCCTCTGAGTAGAGTTCATAAATTCAAGGACCTGGGAGTAATTATGTCCTCCAGCCTTAGCCCGTGGGATCACATTTCATACATATGTAGTAGAGCCAACTCTCTTATGGGATTCCTGTACAGAGCATCCTATGACTTCCAGTCTCCATCGACACTGGCTATACTTTTCAAAACCTTAATACGACCTATCCTAGAATACTCGTCAGTCGTCTGGTGTCCATATCAAGCTGGCCACATTAATATCCTGGAGTCTGTTCAGATCCGAGCCATAAGGCTCATAGGCATGCGTCTCGGATACCAATAATGTGAGACACCTGTTGACTCTCTTAGGACCACATTTGGTCTCCCTCTCTTGGCGACCAGAAGGAAGATGGCTGATATCCTGCTGCTTCACAAGTTGGTGAATGGTGCCATTGACTGCTCTGACTTTTTGTCCATGATTGAGTTTCGGATTCCGGCGTCCACTCGCTCCAAGGACATATTTGCCAAACGAGCATCTCCTTACCTGTACAGCCACTACAGTTGTGTTCCCCGGATAACGAGAGAGGGCAATGCTTTGTCTGATGCTGTTGATTTTTTTGGTTCCTCCCCCCAATCATTTCGTAGAAGCCTCATGAGATTACGGTACTGAATTCTGCAACCTGAAAATCTTGCAGCTTTGAGAATTGAACTTGTATTAACATCTTGTATGGGGCGAATGTGATTATACATATTGTGGGTGTGTGGATGGATTGTATATATATATATATATATATATATATATATATATATATATATATATATATATATATATATATATATATATATATATATATATATATTGATACTTGTATAAGTTACCATTGTTACTCATGTATCTTGCTATTTAATGTAATCTGTTGTTATTGTCCCATAAGTTATCATTGTTCATTATACTGCATATATACATTATACAATGCCATTTATGATGTACTTCTACTGAACTGTTTGCTGTCATGTTCTTGTATTATTGTATCTATCATAGTAGTCTAGAAAGTTCTGTTGTAGATTTAGATAAACATGTATCTTGCTATTTAATGTAATCTGTTGTTATTGTATTATTGTCACATAAGTTATCATTGTTCATTATACTGCATATATACATTATACAATGCCATTTATGATGTACTTCTACTGAATTATTTGCTGTCATGGTCTTGTATTATTGTATCTATCATAGTAGTCTTAGAAAGTTCCGTTGTAGATTTAGATAAACTTTATGATGCCATGTATTATTACACTATGTACAAAAGTGGTTTACCGTTGATAAATAAAGAAATAAATTATAGTCATATCGTTGTTTAAGGTAAACTGAGAGTACTGACATAGACCTTTCATTTTACCAGTCAAGTCGAAGGCCTATGGTACTGACTGTATTCTCTGAATTGAAAAAAAGCTTGCAAAGTAAGTTATTTGACGTTAAATTGGTCAGCTGTTTTCTTGCTGTCAGTAAGACCCAAATCCCAATATTCGGATTCCAAATCCGAATTGACGTGTTGTGTTTGTGACGTTTGTGTACATAACCACACTTAACGCTGAAGAGGAGATAATTAATTGTTTTTAAAAATCAATATCTTCAAGTCACGTCTGCTCACTAAAAAATTGTAAGTAGTTTCATTTGTTTGTTATATTAGCTCAGTTTATCACATTTTCTATCGTATATATGTGGCCTATCATATTAAATAGCCTATAATAAGTCATTTTTTTAATTTTATTTATATATGAGACGCCGACACAACGATGTTGGTATTTTAAGGCGAATATGAATGGTTAGATGAGTGTGGATGAGTGTAGTCTTGTTACTATCTGAGTTCGACTGTTCCTCAGAAAGGGCAATTTATTAATAGCCCAACAGCCAGGGATTTTTTCCAATTCAATTCAAATATTCTTCATTTGAAGTTTGCATAGTATACCAAGAATAGTGTCATATGTTATTATGATAATAAAGAATAAAGAAACAAAATTTATTCAGTTAAAGTGACAATACAATTGCGTTAACCAAGTCAACAGTGAAATGCTGTGTTACAAAATTAAAAAAGAACTATCTGGTTACATAATAAGATGCTATTTATATTTCTTAACTAGCTTAATAATTAAATAAATCTAAGGTGCACAACATGTGCTGAGTTACATTCATATGAATAACTCCTATGAACCGCCAGCAAGAAATTCATGAACGCTGTAGTAAGATCTATCCAGGAGAATGGCTCTAAACTTTTTTTGAATTTTGAAAGGTTTGACTCCAACTTGAGCTCGACAGGTAATTTATTAAAAAATTTGATGCCGTTATAAAAATGGTGATTTTTGAAAAAAGACGTGCGATGCTGAGGAATTTTTAAGTCGGTACAGTTTCGGAGAAAGTGATTATGAACAGATGGACTTTGACTTGAAAATAATGAAAGGTTCTCCTTGACAAATATCAAACAAGATAATATGTAAATTGAGGGAAATGTCAACAGGTTACTGATACGGAATATTTCCCTACACGACCTTCGTCTACGGAGACCAAAAATTGCTCTCACAGCCCTTTTCTGGAGCCGGAAAAGGAACAAGGTCCTTGAGTTTTCAGCTCCCCATATAGATACAGCATAGTTTAAATGAGGATAAACTACACCATAGTAAGCGGAAAGCAATATCTCCACGCTGGCAAACCTAGAAAGGCGGTGCAAAATAAAAATACCTGAGCTAATCCGTCTAGACATACTCTTAATGTGAGAATGAAAATTAAGTGTGTTATCCAGATGGAGACCCAAGAATTTTACTGACTGAGAAGTTTCTATTTCATTTACACCCAACAAAATATTTATACCAATGTTATTTTGTGCTCTGTTTGAATTTATGTGGAAATCAAGAATTTTAGTTTTGTCTGCATTAAGTGTGAGCAAGTTTTCGTCAAACCATTGGAGCAAATTATTAGCCTCAATGAAGCCACGCATTTCAAGATCTTCCGTACTGGAGCCAGATACAGACAATGACGTGTCGTCCGCAAAGAGACATAACTCGCCTGATGTAATACTGCTTGGCAAATCGTTAATGAATAACAGAAACAGTACGGGACCGAGGACGGATCCTTGTGGCACTCCACTAGCAATGCTCTTTTCATTAGAACTTCTTTTTCCGTCACTGGGCGAAAAAAGAATGAGTTTACAACGTTGCTTTTTATCAGCACAGTTTTTGGCCTCGACCCAGTATCTTTCATCTCACCCACTTTCACAAAATAATCATTGAGAGTTTTTGCCATTAATATTGGTTTATCAACTACTTCACCATCGTCCTTTACTACTTCAGTCACTTTATGTGTTTGCGATTGTCCTGATTTGTTATGTTGTATATAATTACAAAGTTTTTATATTAGGCAGTACTGAATCGGTAATTATAAAGAACAGGGGTGTTGTCCATATTTTGACTAAAAATGATGAACAACAAACAAGAAAATGATCATGTTTTTCAGTGGTTACTTACTTAAATGGTCAAGCGGGGAAAATGAGGAAAAACAGAAAAAGTTTACTTTCGTATACGTAGCGATGTAGGAACTAAAATTGTGCAGATTACGAATATGGCAATAGTTTTGCAATTAATAATAATAAACTTAAATTGATATTTTAGCACCATCTACTGAGCTATCACAAAGAAAAAACATAGTTATGGAGTCTAAACTGGAAATGAACATTATTTTACATTAACATTTGATCAGTTACAACATTTACATTTAGAAAATTGTCACTATTCATTCTATCCTATATGTAAAAAAATTAATAAAGCTTTATGAACGAAGAAAATTATTGTGAAAGTAGCGATTCACAACCTTCTCTGGCATATTAGTTGCATTACGGTTAAAGAGTAGACTAATTTAAACCAGCATTTCAACGTTCAAATATTATGAGGACCAAACCTTTATATTTTTGTATTATTATGTTTTATCTGGGAAGTATAGATAAATATAACAGTAATATCATCGATCAATTCAACATGAGGTGTAACCCAATTAATTCTCTATATATTTATTCATCAAACAAACTTCGTAAAAGATCCAAAAAAACAAGTAAACGGTGGACCCTTTACTATTTAACACATTGAGTATTTTTTATCAGACAGGGCTAATGAGGATTGTTATTGCTGTTGTGAGTTGCAGCAAACTTTGTTTTGTAAGCTCACAATTATTATAACTTGCACTAGGCATTTGAAGTTATATGTCTGTAGTATTTTAAGCTGATGTATAACAATAAATTAAACATGCTTGTATTTAGAATAGTTGACACTAAAATTGATAATTATCTGTGCATCATTATACACCTACAGAGAAATAAATATTCCAGATGCTATACCAATTAGTTGCTTCTTTATTTTCTTGGTTGTATTTTAGATTCATTCATTAAAATAATGTAGTTGAAAGTTTTGATTTGGTAAAGTGACAATTGGTAACTTAAATTTAATAGCACACATTGACGAGTTTAACCAGTTTAGACATGTAAGCAATTGGTCTTCAGTTTTTCACAAACTATTTATTTACGCTTCTTACAAAGCGGTAGAATAATTGCTTATCTAAGTTTAATGGACACTGCTTAACAAATTTAAATTGAGTACATAATCATACTTGTAATGTCATGTTCAATACATGTCTAATGCTGTCTTTAAAGCACTTTTAATCTGCAGATTTAAAAAAAAAAAATGTGATAACTATTTTGGGATATACAAAATATTACTTTTTATATACGCTCTGTGGGAAGTTGGCTGGAATAGAAAATAGAGTGCTTTGGTGACCAGTCATTAAAGAAGACGACATTAATACTATTGAATATGTATGCGCTATTGTCAAAGAATACTCTCAACAAGTCTGTGATACTGTCTTATCTTTGTTAATTGAACTTTGTCTACATCATCTACTACTTTGGCAATAGCTCTCCAATTTTAAAGAGTTGTCAGATTATTTATTTGACACTTTATAATAGTATGTTTTAAAGGTTGCAAAATTGTTATATATATTTGTATCAATGTAGCGAATATTAGTAAGTAAAGAGGTCTAATATTACTTATACTATAATATCAGATAAACAACTAGGGTTACTTACATATTATTATGAATTAATTAAATATAAACTAAGTACTCGTAAAGCATTTTAATTTAAATTACAATACAACATATTTCGACTGTATTGTCATTTTCAAGTATCATCATTGTTGTCATTTCATTTTCAATAAAATCAAAATCAAATTTGATTTTTTACACTTGAAAATGACAACAAAGTCGAAACATGTTGTAGTAGGGCCTATTATAATTTAAATAAATGTTTTAAGGTTACTCAGTTTATATTTAATTAATTCATAATACTACTTATATTATGTATATGTCTACAAATTCTTAAGGATAAACTTAAACATTTCACATTAGTTAAGTAGTAGATTGTAGTAATAATATCTATGCCATAGCCTACATACTAATGCTAATTAGACCACTCGCATTACTGGAAAAACTTAATGTGAACAGCTATCTCAACGTGACAAATATTTATATGTCCGAGCAAAAACTATGGTAAAAATATTTTATTTTTTGTTTGAATTTATTTAAAATTGGAACTATTAATAATTATATAACAATTGTCTTTTTTCAGATTTATCCAGATATAAAAATATACCTAACAATGCTGAGGTGCATTCATCAAATTTCTAGAAGCATCAGTAGCAGAAGTAATTATCCAACTCTTAATAAATGTCCTGTTACAAGTAAGCAATCTGGAAATAAATTAGAAAAACTTATCGGGATAATTTTCATGTTTCTTTGATGTACAAACCTGCAAGACATTTTTTACTCATGGAAACCTAAGTCTTTGAATTTCAGCTAATTTACAATGAGACTTAAGACATATGTGTATAAGGTGAACCCTTTTTCTAAAAATTATGTGTTTTGTTAAAACTTGCAAAAAATAAAATAATTAACAAAAGAGAAATTAACCATAGTTATTTAAAAGCAAGACAAATTTGCAAGCAGTTAAAACTAGCAATGGTTCCTGAAGAACATACAAATCCAAAGTCACAATATAAATCAATAATATAATAATTGAATACTTCATTTATAATCAATCCTACAGGATACATAAACCAACAAATTTACTCACTTCTATTGTTCTAAGCTACCTAGCTACTACTTATAATCTAACCTTTTCAATAATATATAACAAATATTTTGAGTATTTTTTGTTTTTTTTCCTAGAAAACGTTATTTTTTGTAAAGTGGCCCCTAAATGATTGGTAAAGACCTATTTCTGCTTCTGCTAAAATTATTGAGTGTCAGATATGACAATCTTCCAACAGAGTTTTTTTAAAGCTTCGTTAACCCTTCAGCTCCTCTTACTAATTCAAACACTGCAACGTATCAGCTCCTTAAATCCGCAACTTGAGTAGTTTTTTTAATATTGCAAGGTATCTTAAGATAGTATTAGAAGTACTAGAAGAGAGTACACTGGCTGGAAAAGAACCTTTTTTACCTGAAGGAAACATAAAATTTTATCCTAATTTAGTTTCAGCTTAACCAGCTAAAGAAAATAAGTAGATATCGAAAGGAAAAGAACTTATTAGGTAAAGGTCATTACTAAAAGAACTGATATCAGTGATAGTTGTATTCAATATTTCTGCTCTTAAGCTTTGTAAAATTTAAACAGGCATTTAAAAAAATGTTTGCCTGAATAAAATTAATTAATATATGCACAGTTACATTAAAAAAGTAAGTAGGCCTAGTCTTATTTAGATAACTCTGGTGTTATTTAATTATCACTCATTACGTGTTTATTATCTTAAAAAAATTGTCATTGTAAAATCAGCAAATTATCTTATTGAATTAATTTTACTTACCACATAAGTGTATCAAGCTTAGAATACCATAAATTATATTTCTTCTAGGTATCTTTAATGAGCTGACACTCCAAAAGTGCCACATGTCTTTGAAGGCAAGTCCTGCAGTAAAGGAACGTAAATATGAGACATTGGCAATCTCAGTTCCTGAACCGTTCGTCTATCATGTGCAGTTAAATCGACCAGACAAGCTTAATTCTATGAATAACAAAATGTGGCTGTAAGTCTCATAGGTAACTCTGAAGTAAAGAACGTATTATTTTAAGCTTTGATTGCATCTTATCTTTTTGCGATTTGCTTCTTTTTTGAAAATATTTGTTAAGTTCTGTATATTTGCCATTCAGCATATAGAATATTCTGCTCTATACCCTGATTAAATAAAGAAAGTGGCTGGAAGAGCATAACCTTTTTGAAATATATGATGAAATCGTGCTTAATTCGTGAGTGGAACAGAGTTTATAAGACATTTTTAGTCCTATGTTTATTTCGGACGCATTGTGTATTATAACACAAATTTAAATGTCGCTGATTGTGAGTATATTGACCAGTTATTGAAATAACTTTATAAATGTCGCTGGCTTTGACGAGTTATTGAAGTATATGTACTAGAAAATTGGATGTAGTATCACTGCTCCACCAGACATTTACTTTCGTTAATCAGGGTGTACATGCTGGTAGGGTGAAAGAATATATCATTTAGACAAAATTATAATAAATGAAATACGCGATTAGGATTTTTTGTGATATGAATTTGTGAGAAGGAGGCTACTGAAAGGAGGTCCCTTAATACAAGAGAGAGAAAAGAAGCCTTGATTTTTGTAATAAAAACAAGTTGGTTGGATTTATTCCAAAGTTTCATCCCAACTCAGCTGACGGTTGGCATCTCACTTATTGATTCAAAATCAAGAACTTTATTTTCCATTAAGTAAACAAGTTACAATAGGCATCGTCAAAAGTGCCTATTGTTCATACACTTTTGACACAATAAGTTACTACTTAATTAAGGCCACTTTTGAAGTGAACTCAATTATTGTCGCTTTAATTTGAATTTTATAGCACAATTAAGCTGTTAAATTCAACATTTCACTGTTTATATACTCTTTCATTATTCATTCATTATTCATCTCTAAGACGCCGATCGTCGAGATATGGGCGAATATGAGGAGTGAATGAGTGTGATGAGTGTAGATGAACGAATGTAGTCATTGTTACTATCTGAGTTCGGCTTAGCTCAGAAAGGACTATTTATTAATAGCCCAATAGCCAGGGCAACTATGGAACCTACAGCTTTACGTGGAATCCGAACCACGTAGTGTTGGTCTGATTTTCAGCTAACTGACAAGTCTTGACATTTGGTTCTCTCCCCTACACAACATCTGAACCTTGACTACCATTCATCACGGACACTCCAGACTTCTCTAGAAGTGTCTACGTTGATGACTACAATTGAGCGGATGCCATGTCGGTATTAAGAAAACCGAGCATGGAACCTATCGCCTACAATCTCCCAAACACTTTCTCCCCAAATAGCTGAGTTACAGCACTGCTAAATAATATAAAATGCTTTACTCTTAAGCCGCAAAGATACACAGTGTAACTATATGCTTTACTAGGAAGTAACATAACAGAAATTGATTGTTTATTGTTCAGCAAAACTTGTTGACACTTAAAACTATTTAGTCTAATGTTAGGTTTAACAAGGTTTTGTTTTTGTTATGTGTTATACTTATGCATTGAATTGTGACTATTGAAAAGTCAATGTTTGCTTTTACATAGTTTAGTAAGATACACGTAAGAGTCATGATATTAAATTGTTGACAAGTTGGCCTGCATGAGTCTGACCTTGGAAAAGGCACTTATTATTCTAAGATACTTCTTTTGTCAAATAAAGTCCCTTTGGGCAGAGCATGAACTATCTCAAAGACGTAATCCATTATTAAATTTAAAATATATATAACTTGAGAGTTTTTTACATATATGATTAATATGTTCATCCTAACAAAGTTTGTTGTCCAAATAGATACCTAGCAAATTTTATAAATTGGTCATGTCTATTTATAAATGGTTTTTTAAAGTGAATATTATTTGTTTAATCTTATTATTTATCATTAAGTTATTAACAGAAAGCAAATGTTTTGCTAGTTCAAATTAATTTTTAAGCATTTGAGCATCACACCTGTTTTCACACACACCTGCGTTTCATTATTAATCCATTTAGTAAATTCATACAAGTAATTAATGAAAAAGTTCGTTCAGTTTTTGAAATAGTGATAATGTGTTGTGCAAAACGAAGTTTTATTTGATTCTAGGCCTACTCAATTACTGAAAAAAGCTGTTTTACATTTTTAATAAGAACTCTTTTCTAAATTATTCAAAGTTCATAAAATTGCAGGATTAGTTAGTCAAAGAGGAGTTTCAGTATAATCTTATGAGAGTTTTCTATTGGAGGAACATTTAAAGTGAACGCAGCTGTAAAAAGCAGTACAAATCAGGCTCTTTTTTACTGTACCTGTGATTATAAAAAAACCTTTAAAAGATAAACATTGTTAAACTTTAAAAGATAAACATTTTTCCTTTCCATTCAAAAACCCACAAATAAACAAAGAACATTTTAATATAGTTTTTATTTTTCTAGTGTAATCTGTTTCTTTATAGTGATATTTCAAACTAGAGTGTTTATAAATTTTTTCCCGAAAGTAGGTTACTCATGTTTTAATTATCTTTTTGATTGATGGATTTAATTAATTTCATGTTGGTGTTTGTTTGAACAAAATAACTGAGAGTGACAATTTGTTCCAGAGAAATTCACGACTGTTTCAACAATTTAGAATATGATGCTGATTGTAGGGTTGTGTTACTGTCAGGGGCTGGAAAACTGTTTTGTGCAGGTCAGTAAGCAACATCATTGAGTATAGTTAAATTTACTATCCAGGCGTTGTTGGGATACGTTGGCGTTTGGAAAGAGCACATGTATTAGGGGGTTGCTGAGAGGGTGTTTGGAGACGTACACTGGGTATTAGCGTAAGAAAGTGCTGATACACGATATAAGAGTTTATAATCATACTCTTTGTTTTTAGTTATATTAACGTTGCGTGAAGCAATTTTTGCAACTAAATTACCATTTTCATAAATTGAAGTTTTACAATATTAATTAACTTGCCTAACAAAAGTTGGTTGAAAGTGTAATCGTGCTTAGATGAACAATACATTTTGAAAGGAAAGTCCATTATCTATTAACACAAGAGAAGAAAACTTAATTAGCATGAGATACTAATTTCTTTCGATTTAAATACATTTGAAATCATCCCATATAATAAAAAGAAAACGAGCTAGTAAAATTAAAATATTGGAAACACTTGACAATTTTCTATGGTAATGCACTCGAATGGAGTCCAATTCATATAGAACTTTTTGCATGCCTGAATTTTAGAGTAACTGATCCAGAATGGCATGCACAACTGTGCTTTGTGAAAATAAGAAATATATTTGGACCCAATTGGCGTTTATTTCTGTTTTCGTTCATCAAAACTCCATTAGCATGGTGAAGAAGCCATGGAACTTGGAAAAGCCTTGAACACTTGGTACTGCATAAAAGTCGATAATGTTTAAAAGTCAAAGACGTCAAAAGACAAAGTCAAAGAAAAAAAACTTGTTTGCTATGGAGTATTAGTTTTGGGTAAAAGAATGTTCTTACCATCTCCACCTATCAAACCTGCTTCATGACATATTTGCGTTCTGTGACTTTTTCGCCTTCAATTCGGCTCTTCAGCTAGGGAGTTTGAGTAGCAGTAGCAATTTTACCCGCTACAACTTTCTCTCACTCTAGGACAGTTGACGATGGTAAGAAAATACCTTTACCTAACTTCATAGCCAACAAGCTCTTGTGTCTTTTAACATGTTTTTCAACGTCGTTGACTTTGGAACATTATCAAATATTAATGTTCATTTATAGGCATAGACCTGATGGATATGGCTCAGCTTGGAGCCCAGTTGGCCGGTCAGGAAGATGTGGCCCGTCGGTGCAAGATCTTATTACCTACAATCAAGATCTACCAGGATTCCATGACGTCTCTAGAAAAGGTATTAATATTTTACACCTTCCATGGCTTTCTTTTAATTATTTCCTGTTAATATTTCTAGTTACACATATACTTCCACTGTTACATTAATTTTTACTCAACTCTCTGTAAACTCATTATTTTTTATATTTGAGCCAAGTGTTAATATTTTTTTTTTAACAAGTTAGTTATGCTTTTTTAAAATATTAAAATATTTTGTTATATTTACCTGATGAACTTAAATCAACAGATTTTAAATCTTACAAAATTTAGATGCAGCTTAATTTAATTTAGCAAACGCTGCCAAATTAATTCTCCGTTTGATGACTATAGCATGGTTCGATTTTATTTTGACACTTCAGGTTTCAAGACATACATTTTTTTATAGAAATTTAGTAAGTTGAAAATTATTTCAGAACTGAATAAATATTTTAACAATAACAATTATGTACAACATTTATTATTAGAACACTTATAAGCCTGAGAAAGAATTTTTTTAAGAAGACCATGTAAATTGCTAAAAAATCTTCCATCATTTATAAGTGAAATATAGTCATCAAACCCGGTTAATACAATTTTGATTCACCGAAAAGAATGCTAAATGTGGACAACAAATTCAACATTCACCTTTCATTGTAAACCTTTATTTATTCAGTTGTAAAATGCCACACTTCATTAATGTTTATGATTTAATTAATGTATTAGTTAATCAATGGTTAGGGAATGAGTGGGAAAACGGATAAATATAAACTTTATTAGAATTTTGTTTTATTTAAATTACATAGCTCTATAATATAATTATAGTTTGCTCTATAATTTTCTCTATTCTCTTTAGTTCTTTATTTACATGTTTCTGTAGAATAGCCATTTTTATATTTCTTATCTTCAATATAAGGGGTAACTGTTAGAGAAAACCCACATCCCCCACTTGTGCCGAAAAACCAAAGAATAAAAATATATGGTATCATTCACTTGTATGGTACAGGCGGAGGAATAATAAGGAAACAAAGACTTATTATTCTTAAGTTCACCTTTTGTGTAAGAACCTTTTTGTACAATAAAGCCATTATTATTAATGATCTTAATATACTGGCATGACAAATGAAAATAATTTTTAAATCAGCTTAGAAAAGCAGATTTTGAATATTTCAAAATTTCACAATTGTTAACATTTTAAATTCTTTTTCTAAATTTTCTCATAAATTGTACCTTTTAACAGTGTAACAAACCAGTGATTGCCGCCATCCATGGGGCATGCGTTGGGGGAGGCGTAGATTTGATAACAGCTACTGACATCCGCTACTGCACAACCGACGCTTGGTTCCAAGTTAAGGAAGTCGATATTGGTAATTATAGATATACAAATATCAAAACGTTCTATTATTCCTTTGTTCAGTAATACTTATACGTTACATTTTAATTGCAATCATAATATCCAGATTTGAGACAGAAGTACATATAATCCATTGCATATATAAAAAAGGCATAATTCATTGCAATTTTGAAATCAATAAAATAATGGAAAAACTGATACAAAAACAAAAAAATGATCAGTACTGTAAACAATTATGTATTAATAAATAACAGATACAATACAAATAAATAAATATAAACAATAACATGAAAGACTAAACAATGAACTAGTTTAGACACAGAGAGTATATTTATAGCTAAATAAATAATTAACAAAGTAAAACGGCAGGCATGTGATCCGCAGGGGGGGGAGGTTTGGAGACTAAATTTAGGAGTTCGCCAATTTAGAAAAGAAGCCAAAACAAATTTTTTACAATAATCCTGTGAAAGAGACAGGTTAAAGGATATCTTTTTTTACCAGGCAAAGTTAGGGCTAAAAAGACCTCTCTAACACAACCTGGGGACCGACAGTATAATGATGACTTCTGAACCACCACCAGTGACCAAGAGACCGCCTGCAGGGTTTCTCCAAAATGTAATTTAAGTGGTCATTTAATTCTTTTCATCCTACTTTCAACATATTTGTGCATATAATATTTTGCTCTTGAGGATAGCCAGCCTACTATTAACAAAAAAATCCCTTAATTTGCTAACATTTTTTACAAAAAAGATGATTTTATTGGATTGCTTCCATGGTTGTCAGACTTTGAGTTAATTTTTGATTCAGTAAAATCGTAAACAAAGACAATCTATTTACATAATCGTAATCTGGGTTGGACCATGTCTGAGTGCTATGTACATGTTGCCAACGTTTCAATACATTGCAGCACTCATCTACAGGGCGACACATCTCTGCTACTCAACCCATATACCTTGTGGATCCAGTGGAAGAGTGCGTTGCCCTGAATATGAGGGCTGCAATGCACTTGAAACATCAGCAACATGTACATAGCAATCCAAAACGGTCTAATCCAGATTATGATAATGTAAATAGTTTGAAAATTGATCGTGGAAGCCTCCATACGAAGAACATACATATCTCCATATGTATATCCTTTTTAATTATTCAAAATTTTCTTTGATGGTAATTTTTCCCACATTATTTTTGATCAGATGTTCAGCTACAATACAATTTTAAGACTTAAAGAGCATACTTGATCATCCTCATTCATTTATATTTAATAAAAAAATCTGTAATAAACTTTCTCTTTTTCCAGGCATGACAGCAGATGTAGGAGTGTTGCAGAGACTTCCTCGGATAATAGGCAGTGCCAGCTTGGTGAATGAACTGTGCTTTACTGCTCGGAAACTACTGTCATCTGAAGCTAGCTCTGCGGGACTTGTTAGTAAAGTCTTCGATAGTAAAGACAAGTTAGTTTTTCTAAATTTATATTCTTTCATTGTTTTAAATTTAATTTCTTCAATTTCTCCTTTACTTAACGTAATAGCTTGCTAGTTTTTATGATTTTGACAGCAATATGTAAAAATAATGTGTATATTTTTAATTCCTTTGGGTGTTATTGAATCTTATCTTTAGGCTTACTGTTCAGGATTGATACAAGGTATCCGTCCCGGAGTACCAAAAATGTTGCGGGAAGAATGATGCGGCCCGTAGGACCAAAAATGTTGGGGAATGATCCGGTTTGGAGGAGCAAAAATGTTGAGTGAATGAGTTATCCCAAAAATGTTCAAAGAGAGAGTGAGTAGAGAACGTTAATAATTACGGAGGACCACTGCTCTTCTGGAGCAGACGTGAGAATCTAGTGAATAGGGAGGTGCTAGAATAAAAAGAGTTAACTCACCACAGAGCTTAGGTGCACACTTGTCCAGCAGGAGTAGTTGGAGACAGTTATGGTAATCCAGTCCACCTTCCTTGACCACAGTCCTAGAGCACTGAAGAGTAGTCGCGGAAGTACGGACGCTTCGAAAGTCCAGGAGACCGATCACGTACCGCTCAAACGAAGTTCTTGAAGGTCTGGATGAGTAGCACAAAGTTAAAAGTTAAAGCACACACACTAATTGTTGATTGGGGAAAGAGAACACGCGAGAGAGGTGCGTAAGCGTTGAGAGTATCGTGCTGTCGAGAGTCTACGTGAGGTCTAGACGAGAGAGAGACCACGCGAGCGAGGTGTGTGCACATTGAGACTGCCGTGAGATCTGGGGTGAAAACGACGCCTCGCAACGCATCAGGCGAGAGTAATTCTAGTCCACCAATAAGAACTCGAGTTACGGGGTGGCGTGATGCCTATTCTGAGGACAGATAACCCTCTCTCTCTCTTGGTTTCCGTGAGAATGTGAAATACCAAGCTTCAATTCTTACAACTATAGAATATATGAACTATATACAATTATCTTATTACCTAACATACCGGCCACCTTGAAGTTATAAACTTCAACATAGAGAGAAAATGAAAAAATTACACACAACATATAAAGGGTGATGAGTTACATGACAAAGAGCTTATTATTAAGTTATACTAAATTCTTAAAAGTTAAGAGTCCACTTAGTTTAGTAGCAGAGGAAAGACCTTGATTGCAGGTCGAGTGTAAGTCCCTGAAGGCGTCTTGATGGTGACCACTCGCACGGTGCCATCAGGTCCAGGGTGAACGTCAGTGATACGTCCAAGAGGCCAGGTAAGAGGTGGTGTCGGGGATTGCACCAAGACGAGATCTCCAATTTTGAGGTTCTCCTGGGGAGTGCTCCATTTAGAACGTTGTTGTAGAGAGTGGAGGTATTCCAATTGCCAACGATGCCAGATGCGTTGGTGAAAGGCCTGGACTAGTTGCCAATGGCGAAGTCGATTGGTAGGAACATCAGAGAGATCGGGTTCTGGTAGGGCAGCCAGAGGAGCACCAATCAAGAAGTGACCAGGTGTTAAAACTGAGATTTCAGAAGGGTCTGAGCTGAGAGCAGTAAGTGGTCGAGAATTTAGCATTGCCTCTACTTGAATTGATAGAGTCTGAAATTGTGGTAAGGTAAGCACGGTTTCATTGATCACTCGTTTGAGATGGTATTTTGCACTTTTAACTGCACTTTCCCACAGCCCGCCCTGATGAGGTGCAGCTGGTGGGTTAAAATGGAACGTAATTCCTCGGGATGAGGTAAAATGAACAATCTTGTCCTGTGCAACAGATGAGAGAGTTGATTCACGAATCACTTTTTGTAGTACTGAGTCTGCACCTACGAAGTTAGTTCCACAATCTGAGTAGATGTTTGAGCACAGACCACGTCGAGACACAAAACGTGTGAGAGAGGCAATAAAACCTTCCGTAGTGAGATCAGTCACCACTTCTATATGAACGGCTTTAGTAACCATGCATATAAAAATGCACAAGTAGACCTTAATGTGTCGCAGGCTCCTGAGATTGTGAATCTTGACAGTGAAAGGTCCGGCATAATCCACACCTGTTGATGAGAACGGTCGAGCTGGATTAACACGGTGTGCGGGTAAGTCACCCATAAGAGGAGTTTTGTTTTTTGGCTTATTTTTAAAGCACACGAGACACTGGAAAATACGTGAACGTATGATACTTCTAGCACATAATATCCACACCTTGCGTGTTAGTAGTGCTTGTGTCAATTGAGGTCCAGAATGGAGATGGATGCGATGATAAAAGTCTATTAACAACTTTACAACATGATGCCGCTTGGGAAGTACAATGGGATGACGAGTGTCATATGAGAGGTTACATTGTGCCAGTCTACCAACGACACGTATAAGACCATCAGGATCCAGATAAGGATTCAATTTACGCAGGTGAGTGGAGCACGCAGAGTCTTTCTTCAGTGATTTAATGTCCTCACTAAATGCTGAACGTTGTACGAGTTTGAAAGTAACTACTTCAGCGTCATTCAATTCACTGATGCGTAAATGACCAGAGATTTCTTTCTTTGATCGGCACAAGTTAACAAAACGTAACACGTACGCTAATACCCTTATGAGTTTTGTCCATGAGGAATATTTAGAAAGTATTTCCCACTCTGTGGGACCAGTTATAGTGAGCACACTAAGAGGTGTAGTCTTGATTTCGTCCGCAGATTGAAGTTCTATTGGTGTGAAGTTAGGAGTCGGCCAGTGAGGCTTAGATAGACTTAACCATGGGGGGCCATGCCACCACAGTGGGTGGGTGACGAGTTGAGATGCAAGAACACCTCGGGAAGCACAATCGGCTGGATTGTCTGTACCTTTAATGTGTCGCCAATGATGACCAGGAATAATTTCTTGAATTTGAGCGACACGATTTGCTACAAAAGTTTTCAATCGGTAGGTAGGTGTTTGTAGCCACGTGAGCACTACCGAAGAGTCACACCAAAGTGTCAGTTCATTAATCTTGAGACGAGAAAACTGTCTAAGGCAATAATCAATTAGCTTAGACAAAAGATGAGCTCCACAAAGTTCTAAACGAGGCAGGGTCACCCGTTTCAGAGGGGCCACACGAGTTTTTGACAAAATTTGTCTCACAGTCACTTCTCCGCTAGAAGATTCACAACGGAAATACACTATTGCGGCATAACCACATTCTGAGGCATCAGAAAAGCCGTGTAATTCAATTACATTAGAGTGGGCTAACGGAAAAGCTCGAGGCATCTTGAGTTGAGAGAGGTAACGGCTAGTGTCATTAATGAATAATTGCCATTTATCGGCGAGATCAGGGGGGAGAGCATCGTCCCACTTTAGGCCTTGAGCCCATAGGAGCTGCATATAGCATTTAGCTACCATGATTAATGGAGCTAGAAAACCGCAGGGATCGTACAATCTTGCAATGAGGCTTAATACAGTGCGCTTGGTTAATTTGTCTGTTTGATATTGGAAGGCATAGCGAAAACAATCTTCTTCAGGGGACCAGTGCATACCCAGGATGGAGAATTGATGAAGTTGTGCTTCTTGCAAGAAACTAGGAGTCTCTAGATGTTCCGAAGGGAACCTGTCGAGGAGCTGGTTGGAGTTGGACGCCCACTTCCGAAGTTCGAAGCCGCCACGACCTAAGAGTTGGAAGAGCTGGTCTTGAAGTTCAAGAGCCGCCTCCACAGAGTCTGCACCAGTGACAATATCATCCACGTAGGTATGATGACGTAGTGAGTTAGCTGCCTGAGGAAAGTCAGCACCTTCATCCTCCGCAAGTTGAGTCAGAGTTTTAATTGCCAAGTATGGAGAGCTGTTCATCCCGTAGGTGACAGTGGTGAGTTTGAATGTGGATATTTTTGCGGAAGGATCATCACGCCATAAAATGAGTTGAAAATGTTGATCGTCAGGATGGGTTTTTATTTGACGAAACATCTGGCGTATGTCACATGAAAACACTATTTTATGAGACCGGAAGTTCAAAATAATGTCACAGATATCAGTCTGTAACTTTCTACCGGTGAAAAGAATATCATTGAGAGAGTAACCAGAACGGGTGTTGCTACTGGCGTCAAACACAGTCCTAAGTTTTGTTGTACTGCTAGAGTCTTTCAATACACCATGATGAGGGAGATAATAGTGAGGGATGTCATCAACATGGTCTATTTTGATCATGTGACCAAGAGCTCGATATTCAGAAATGAATGAGCGGTAAAGCTGAGCAAACTGAGGTTGTGCGTTAAATTTTTGTTCAAGAGACAGTAAACGCTTTTCAGCAGTACTTCGAGAGAGGCCAAGAGCAGAGGGATCCGTTCTGAACGGAAGTC
This sequence comes from Stictocephala bisonia, assembly GCA_035578905.1. Classification (NCBI taxonomy): domain Eukaryota; kingdom Metazoa; phylum Arthropoda; class Insecta; order Hemiptera; family Membracidae; genus Stictocephala; species Stictocephala bisonia. The sequence goes on from JAQJVL010001339.1 coordinate 67,650, forward strand.
GCACAACATAGCGACTAGTTGAGTCACGAGTATGAGTCTTCACAAAGTATTCGTCACAAGTGATCTCTTCTTGTGATTTAACACTGACGGGTGGTGCTTCTTCTTGTTGCCAGAATCGTTGTAAAGATGAGTGCAAGAGATCATCACTAGTAGACAGAAGAGATATTGAGAAGTTGACCGCAGCATCCGTAGTCGAAGCACAAGGAGCTTGACCCATGAGTATGTAGCCGAAGTGTGTGCCTATCACATGAGGCATGTGAGGCCCAAGCGAATGATTCTCTTGAGTAAGAATTAGAGGTAACAGAGAGCTACCTATTAATACATCAATGCCACCAGGTAAGTGGAAGGAAGGGTCAGCGAGTGTATAAGGCTTGACCTTGTCCCACACGTCAGAAGCGATACGAGTGCGTGGTAAATCCACGGAGATTTTATCTAAAATGTGAAACTGATGTTTGTTGGCCAATGTGTGGCCGGAGAGCGTTTCCAAGTTTAGATACATTGCTCCCTTTGTAGAGGAGGAGTTTTGAGCGAGTCCAGATATTTTTAGATTTGAAGCATGTCGCTTGTCGTTCAAGATATTAGCGGCACGTTCAGAGAGGAGTTCACACATAGAGCCCGTGTCAAGTAATGCTCTAAAAACATGAGAAATGCCTTGAGAGGTGGTTAGCTTAATTAGAGCTGTACCGAGTAACACCGTATAATTAGATGAAGAGAGAGAGTTAGAGCTATTTTGGGCAGAGCAATTTAATACATCAGCAGAAGAGACAAAAAGAGATGAAGTTGTAGCTATATCCCTCGAAGTAACATTATGTTGATCTTGAGGTCGAGAGGACGTATGACTATCTCGAGAGGGTTGACTAGAGAGCTTAACATCAAAATGTAACATTGTATGATGTCGCTTGTCACATGTGCGACACGTTGATTTAGACTGACAATCTTTCGAGCTGTGATTACCAAGGCATGAGAAACAACGTTGGTGTTTTTTTACTAACTCGTATCTTTCATGAGGTGAGTTCTTTTTAAATGTATCACAAGCATATATTTTGTGACCTGTTTTATTACAAGCAAAACATTGCCAAGCGTTGTGTTTATTAGTAGTTCCCGACTGTGACTGAGAACTGGTTTGTGTTGTGATCATAGAGACGCCACTATGTGAAGAATTCACCTTTTTTACCAAAGCGTGTTTTTGTTGAGTTTGTAACCGTGATGAGATATTTTTGTTCACAAAAGGAGAGTTGTGTATATTAGCGTCTTCAGTTTGCGAGCACTCAATGTTCAAATATTTTATTATTTCTTCCACACTAGGTAAAGAGTGAGGACTAAAGTCTTCATTCGCATTGGATCGAAAACTTTCAAGTTTTTTACAGAATTCATTGTCAAGTTTACGCAACAATAATGCAGATAAAAGTGGGTTATTTTGAGTTACATCGAATCCTAATGCCTTCAAGGCTTGTGAATGTTCAGTAAAAATGTTCACGAATTGACGAAGTCCCTTCAAAGAGGTAGCACTAACAGCAGGTAAGTCTAAGAGTTGATTGAGGTGTAGAGATTGCAACCTGCGAGTATTGTGATATCTATCTCGTAGTAAATTATAGGCCACGAGATAATTAGGTGCGGAGAGAGTTAAACTTTTTACTAATGTTAAAGCATCACCTTGTAACACACTGAGTAAGTATTGGAACTTAGCCACACTGGAAAGGCTTGCATTACGATGAATCGTCGTATCAAACAGATTAATAAAACTTGTCCACGTTAGTGGGTCACCAGAAAACTTTTGCAGGTCTATTTTTGGTAACCTGACTAGAGAGGATCCAGAATGTGAAACACTACTGCTATCACTCAGTGAGCTAGGTGTTTTTGGTTCGACAGGAGGAGCAAGCACCTCAATGATTGCTGTCAAATACGCAAAGAGAGTTTCAACTTCATCTTGGTCGGAAGATAAAGTTTCATCTGACACACCATCGTCAGAATCAAGAGCTAAAACCCGTTGAAGGTTATTATCAAAATCAGCCTTTTTCTTTTTTATTTCATTAGAGAAGGCGTTTAGCTGTTTAACTTGTACAGAGGTTAGAGATTCAGTTTGCGTAGAGAATTCTTCTAAAATATCCTTCAATTTATTAAAACGCACTTTGAGAAGAGCAGTTACACGTGAGTAGATGGAACTGTTAAATTCACCCATTTTGGGAGGCATGGTGAGATAATTAAACGATAGTTAATTACAAGAGACAACAATACAGTGATATGAACCAAAACATAAATTCCTAAACATAAATTTTTTGGCATAAACAAGCTAATTATTTTGGACACACTGAGATATGAGATAATTAATCAACTAAAAAATAATATACAGGCTCAACTTTCATTAACACAGTTTAAAAGAGAGTGACACAAAACAATTTATGAGGTTTTCAAAAAACAATATTTTTCAAAGAGTAATTTTCCTTTACAAATTACAGTAATTAATAACATGAATGACATAGGAATAATAAAAACATTAAAAGAGAATAAGTAAAATTAAATCTAAGAAAAATACCTTTTGTTAATGTAGTCAAACGTTTAAGTTATGTGGCGAACTTCAATTCAACAGAAACATTTTGTTTTAGTACATATCTAACATATAATTTTTTAGTGCAACCTATGACCTGTTGAATTTAACAATATTAGACAAAAATGCTCAAACGAAAATTGACAAAATGATAATCACTAATCAATAATAACTAACAATAATAATCCATTCAAAGAAATCAAAGTAGAAACAACAACCTGATGTGTATAACATGAAATGCATTAACAATTACTTGATTGATAAAAATCAATTATTACGATTGAACTAATTAAAATATGAATAAATACCTTTGTGATAGTTAATGACAAAGCCTACTATTTGACTGTTAATGCTGGACACTCAATGTTACTTTATAAGTGAGAAAAACAACAATCTCATATAACCTTGTTAGAATAGAAAATCTATGTCCAAATTGCTATTAAAATAGGGTGAATAATTATTCTAATACAGTCATACAAAACATACAGAACACTCTACGGTATTAGTGCAACAAAGTAAGAGCAAAAATAATATAATTCATACAAAGTAAATCAATACAAGTCAAGAATGTAAACAAACAACAATGTTTATTTGACAGTTGTTGACATTTCAACCTTAGAGAGAGAGAGAGAGTCGCTGGAATTTCCTGTCGAGGTATTGATCGCTTCGCGCGGCTATTTCTAGTGCAAGGGGTTGAGAACAGGTTTTAGATACTTGAACTGTACATCACAACACTTAACTTTGCCAAACTGTTTCATTAGTAGAAAATAATGATTGATTGTAAAAGAAACAATTGAGTCGAAAAAATGTTTCTTTTGTTTTAAAAATTAGCAATTCAATTGAGAGAGAGAATAGTGGATCAATTAATCTCTTTGTTGATTAGAGTTTTTGTTGTAATTAACACAATTAATTAAATATAAATAAATGGCTGTTGTCCACGGATGATACAATTTATCCGTCCCGGAGCTGACCAAAAATGTTCAGGATTGATACAAGGTATCCGTCCCGGAGTACCAAAAATGTTGCGGGAAGAATGATGCGGCCCGTAGGACCAAAAATGTTGGGGAATGATCCGGTTTGGAGGAGCAAAAATGTTGAGTGAATGAGTTATCCCAAAAATGTTCAAAGAGAGAGTGAGTAGAGAACGTTAATAAGTACGGAGGACCACTGCTCTTCTGGAGCAGACGTGAGAATCTAGTGAATAGGGAGGTGCTAGAATAAAAAGAGTTAACTCACCACAGAGCTTAGGTGCACACTTGTCCAGCAGGAGTAGTTGGAGACACTTATGGTAATCCAGTCCACCTTCCTTGACCACAGTCCTAGAGCACTGAAGAGTAGTCGCGGAAGTACGGACGCTTCGAAAGTCCAGGAGACCGATCACGTACCGCACAAACGAAGTTCTTGAAGGTCTGGATGAGTAGCACAAAGTTAAAAGTTAAAGCACACACACTAATTGTTGATTGGGGAAAGAGAACACGCGAGAGAGGTGCGTAAGCGTTGAGAGTACCGTGCTGTCGAGAGTCTACGTGAGGTCTAGACGAGAGAGAGACCACGCGAGCGAGGTGTGTGCACATTGAGACTGCCGTGAGATCTGGGGTGAAAACGACGCCTCGCAACGCATCAGGCGAGAGTAATTCTAGTCCACCAATAAGAACTCGAGTTACGGGGTGGCGTGATGCCTATTCTGAGGACAGATAACCCTCTCTCTCTCTTGGTTTCCGTGAGAATGTGAAATACCAAGCTTCAATTCTTACAACTATAGAATATATGAACTATATACAATTATTTTATTACCTAACACTTACTTTTATTTATTTATTTATTTTTTTTTTCATCTCTTCATATTTTCAGTGGTTCTCAGTCCAAAAACGACAAATTTTCAAAAGCCACAAATAAAAATATGGAGTTATGGTATCCAAGCCACAGTAGAAAAAAGAGTGGCATTACATGTTGTAGCCTCCATGGTTGCAGTCATCAGCTAAGCTGTCCAGATTCTGAGCTATACTGAAACTACTATATGATGTGGCATTAAAGGCAGGGTTAGGTTCTTTTGACTTGATTCTTGATACTTGCGTCTGCAATTGCAGAGGTTCTTAAAGAACCGTCAAGATAGATGGTTATCAATGTTAAGTTTTAAAAGTACCTGTTGTCTAGATATAAAGTTGCCTATTCCCACCCAAAAAAAAAAAAAAAAAAAAAAAAAAAAAAAAAAAAAAAACTAACACACTAAAAAGTTATTGCAATGTTTATTTTCCAGGATGCTAGAAGAAGCGCTTTCAGTTGCTAAGACTATTGCTGAGAAGAGTCCAGTCGCTGTGCAGGGCACCAAACGCAACCTTGTCTACTCCAGGGATCACACCGTTCAAGAAGGCTTAGATCATGTGGTGAGTGATTTGGTACTCTAGAATTAACATCTCAATAGTTCTTGAAGAAATATAAATTTATTGGAGCCAACATTAATTACTGATAACTATAGGAATGCTTTGGACATAATTTTTCTTTTCTTGGAAACATATATTGTTTTCAAGGCCAAGACCTTGTAACCTTGAAATAAACAAAATAAAACCTATAAGCTATTCCAATTTGATTATTAGCTTTATGTACTATCAAGTAGAATTGTGCGAGTAGCAATTTTTTGGAGTCAAGTCAAGTTTTTAGACTTAATTTTGAGATCAAGTTTTTTTTTAGTCGAGTATTTAACCTTCAATTTTCAAAAATGAAAATGCTGAAATAAAGTAAGCAATACATTCTAATCTTAGAACTTAGGCTTAAGCGGCCGTTGTCATAACTAGAATCTACATTTTCCGGTGACAACCGCGTCAAGGTACTATCTACAATATTTACAAGATGACCAGACGTTTCGCCCATACTGTGATGTGGCATCCTCAGTAGTTTCTCTGTGATGCCACATCACAGTACGGATGAAACGTCTGGACATCTTGTAAATATTGTAGGTAGTACCTTGACGCGGTTGTCACCGGAAAATGTAGATTCTAGTTAATACACTCTAACTCTAACTATTTAGTTCACTGAATAGGCCTAATTAATAAAGTTTGGAAAATTGCTTTAGAATATATAGAATGAATGTATCAATGATTAATGTAAATATTCATTAGGTTATATGTTACATAAACTGTAAAATAATATGTGAAATATTTGTCATAACTTTTAAAAAATAGGCCTAATTTGAATTCAGAGTAAAAATTAAAAATATTGAAACTAAACAAAAACTGCAATCTGGTGCTAAAACAGTATATAATAGCCTTACTGCAAACTCTACTGAGAAAGTTTATCTATGAACTTTAATCAAATCAAACTGACAAATTTAAACTAATTTTTGTAATATATAAAGAATACAGCAATAGACGTGGAAAGAGATCGGTCTCATCACTAAAATCTATTTTATTTTATTTTTTATATTTCCTATAGTACTTTGCGTACTAATGTTTACAAGTTTCAAACATTCACAAAACTATTAATGTGTAATGCTTTTGTTCAATTGAAAGTTAAACCTAAAAATCTATAAAACAATAGTTACACAATAATATGTTCTTTTCAGCTAACCTCAATTTCACCATTGACTACAATGCTTTGTTTCCACTAATAGAAACAAAATAATTAACTGTCAATACAATACTAACTAGCGATAACAACTGCCGTGCTGACTGATGAAGATTAACCTTGTTTTCGTTTTCATCGTACTATTTGTACTTCCTTGTGCCAAGTTGAGTTGTCAAGAGATGGGCGTTATTTAACGAAACATTATCTATAACAGGCTATTTAACGAAACCTGTTATAGATTTAACAGGTTACACGAAATACCCTGTTATTTTCGTAACTCCCAGTCATGGTGCATGATAAGGTTATAACGAACTTCATATAACTGTAACGCATGGTGGTAATGAAGAGTAAATATAGCGCACTGAGAAGTAAGCGGAACTGTAACTGAACTACGAATGACACTTAAGACTCTTGTAGTTTACAGTTAAATTAACGATAACAGAATGAACTTTGAGCGGTAACTCTGTAATGGGCAAGCAAAACCGCCACGACCGTAGCTCATTATCGACATCGTAACGTAACATAAGGCATAACTTCAACCACATACCAAACATAATAAACTTAATTGATCTCTGCTTCAACTTCATAACCTTTGGTAACTTAGACTTAGTTATCTAGACCAGCCGTAACGAGGCTTAGAGCCGTAAGTAACGTCAAGCCATAACAGAAACAGAATAACTGTCTGGAATGTCAAGGGGTCGATAGTAATAGGTTAGAAAAATAACAGATTATTACAACATGCTATCAGACCATAATAGAATAACATAATAGGTTATCAAAAAAGTAACTGTAATTCCCATCTCTAGTGTAAACATCAACAAAAACTCAAAACAAAATGGATAACAAATTGAATCTACGGCTAGCAGTACATTTTATATTGGGACCTGTCGAGTCGGAATGAAACTGTTCCGGGCATTCTATCTCAAATTATTATAGCTTTTCAATTTCCATAGTTTACATTCCATGTGTATTTTATGTTACAGATTGAACGTGATTTAATAAAATCTGTCCGAAATTGTCAATCTTAGAATATTTTTAGTCATGAACTTTTAAAGGATGGACCTGAAATAAATGCAACTGTTAATTTCAAATGTTGGTAAAAGTTATGTAATGAAGTTTTGAAATGTTTCAATAAGTGATTCTTTGTGATCAGTTATCACGTTTTGTATAAATAACTAGTTACGGCTATTTGAAACAGCATATTTGGAAGTGCCTTCCTAATAAATAATGAGAATACTTTTCGTTTGTAATCGCCATGGTCGAAGGATCGGGACTGGTGTGCGTGAATCACGAATCTAAATACATCGCGAGAACATTTCCGGTTACGAATACAATATTATGATCATATTTTAAATACATTTACCTACATAAAATGCTTATCTTTACAATCTATTACGCAATTTTGACTCTTGTCTTGATTATAGCATTTTACACTCAAAGATATGGCAAAACTCAACTCAATTTTTTTGACTTTCCCTCGATCCCATACACGTACGGTGGTGATGACCTACCCACCCACCCATACACGTGCAGTGGTGATGACCCACTCACCTACCCATACACGTACAGTGGTGATGACCCACCCACCCATACACTTACAGTGGTATTGACCAAAACACAAGTATACTTACTAATACCCCTCCCTAACACAATAAAACAATACACGCCCGCCCCTACACGTACAGTGGTACTGACCCACCCACCCACCCCTAAACGTACAGTGGTACTGACCCACTCGCCCGCCCCTACACGTACAGTGGTACTTACCAACCCACCCGCCCTTACACGTACAGTGGTACTGACCCACTCACCCACCCCTACACGTACAGTGATACAGACCTACCCACTCACCCCTAAACGTACAGTGGTACTTACCCACCCACCCGCTCCTACACGTACATTGGTACTGACCCACCCACCCGCCCCTAAACGTACAGTGGTACTTACTCACCCACCCGCCCCTACACGTACAGTGGTACGTAAAGGCTTTGCATGTATTGTTTTATTGTGTTAGGGAGGGGTATTAGAAAGTATACTTGTGTGTAGGTCAATACCACTGTATGTGTATGGGTGGGTGGGTCATCACCACTGTACGTGTATGGGTGGGTGGGTGGGTTTTCACCATTGTACGTGTATGGATAGGTGAGTGGGTCATCACCATTGCACGTGTATGAGTGGGTGGGTAGGTCATCACCACTGTACGTGTATGGGATCGAGGGAAAGTCAATACCACCGTACGTGTATGGGATCGTGGGTAGGGCAGTACTATCGCATGTGTACGGGACCGTGGGTAGGTCAATACCACCGCATGTGTATGCGATTGTGGGTAGGTCAATACCACCGTACGTGTATGGGTTCGTAGGTGGGCCAGTTTAAATTTTAGTGTTTAGGTGGGTGGGGAGGACAATCAATATCCTAACAATAGTTATCTAACTAGTCTTGAAATTAATCGACTGTGGAGATCACAGCCAGTGATATAAAATATGAGAGTATGAACAAGAAATTATTGGAGAATATTTAAATGTGTAGTAAACTTGAAAAAACTAGACCATCAAGTCACATTGGTAAAAACTGACTCTCAAATGATTAATTAGTTAGGGAAAAAGCTTTCATTTTTGAATATATATCCATTCTTTTTCCACATGATAAATAGTAATGAGATATCAAAAAGTGTCAACCATGAAATGTTTTAAATTATAAGATTCAGCAGGACCTTATAAAAGGACTTACCTCAGTGGACTTACAGGACCACTGTAATACTACTATTCTGCCCAAAAACCTTATTCATACAAAAAAAAAAAAAAGAACAAAAAAAAACAAAACAAACGGCATTGATCGGCCATAGAGCCAAGGCATGAAATTTGTCACCTGTGTAAATTTTTTTACAAGTACAGAAAAATCTTGATAGTGTGACACTTTGCGGACTACAGGATTGTAGAAGTAGAATAGAATAGAATAGAATCTCTTTATTGTCATTTGTCAATTTACATTGATATAGACAACGTCAACATATATATATATATATATATATATATATACACAATACACATACAAAACCGTGTAAGACAGCTTCGTCCATTTAAGAAATTTAAAATATACAATTTACAATAGTGTTTCTGTTTTTACAAAATATTGTAGCTAAACAACAACACCTGTTTACACCTAATTATTGTCAAATTCGGTGTTAAAAAACTCATCAACAGAGTAAAAAGCCTTACTTGTAATCCAGCTAGACAGTTTGACTGTAAATTGTTGAATTTCTAAGTTTCTCATTTTTTGTGGCAGTTTATTATAACATTTAATTTGTAAATACTTATGGCTAACTATTGTTTTCCGTAGTCTAGAATAGGGTGTGATAAGTACTAAAATTAAGACAAAAAATAATAACTGGCAGATCCATTGGCAAGTAGACTAAGGCGTCAGGACTTTAGTTTAATTGGCAAGAGAATGTAATACTGAACAAACACAGTTTCTGTTTACTCTTATAGTATAGCTCTACATTTTAATATATGTTACAAAGTAATTATGTTTAGTTAAATGTGTAGGTTGTATAGTGTTTTTTTAAAGATTACAAACAAGTGGAATATCTCCCAATACAGGTTGAATACACCATTTAAAGAGAAGGTACAAATGTTAGGGGATAAAAGAACTTTTTTCCAAACATATTCAAAATTTATCACCTTAATATTTGTACTTTCTTGTAGGGTAATTATTGTTTGTTAATAATCTGTGGCATTTCATTTGTTTTTAATTTTGACCAAATGGAACATGCTAATTTAAAAAATATTTAAACAAAATAAATATTTGCCTAACTAGTAAAAAAGAGTTCAGTAAAAACCTAGAAATTAAAATATATTGATTTTAATGTGAATAAAAATAATGTTGTTCACTATATTACATCTATTACAGGCTGACTGGAATCAGATCATGCTTCAGAGTGAAGACTTCATGGACGCTAGCGTTGCTGCAGCCACAAAGAGTCCTCCACCAGTATTTTCAAAGCTGTAAAATATCGTCAATGTACATAATAGTTTGTACCTCCATACTCTCAGTGGCTGTAAGAGGCAATTTGTAATCGAAACTGATGGTGTGAATTATTTATATACTACCAGGGTAATTTATTGAATTGTGTGATGTTTTCGTACTAAATATTAATACAGCGCATATTATTGTCAAATGTTAAATATAAATCTTTAAGGAAATTAGGAAATGAAGGTCACATGTCTGTTAGAAAATGCGCATTTTAGGTATAATATATATTCGCAATATTAAAGCTTGAAATTGTCACTAAAACTATACCAAAGTATGCTACACTCTATTGAAAGCATTATTACTCAGCTATGTTTCTTTTATCAAATTAATTGATACTGACCAAAACCCCATTAAAATTCGGAATATATGGACCATTAAATTATGTATAGTAATGATTAGTTTGTTTTAAATAATTTGTTAGTTTTTTTACTTTGTTTTTCTTTTGTGAATTGCTCTGGTCTGAGAAAGGTAATAATCGTGGATTTTCTAAAATCAATCAACATAGTATTTTGTTAATTTTGTATTTACATTTTCATAAATGTTTATTATGTGATGTTCATTTGTTTTCTGTTTTAACTTTGACATTTTGTTCTGAGCTGGGATCATAAGCTTGAAGGAAGCAAACTGTCTGCAAGTGTCCTCATCTTCCACATACTTACAGGCCGTGAGGCGAGTGAAGAAACTCTGGATGCGCGAAGGAGGGGATGTAGCAAGTTGGGGAGAAAGCTCCCCCTCTCAGAGTCGGTGGCTACTGTTGTACTAGCCACCCGCCAAACATCAGTCCTTTGCTAAAGTGCCTATCCAGTAAAATGTACGATTCCACTGACATTCAAATCCATCCAGAGTTTCTTCACTCGCCTCACGGCCTGTATCAAAGTCTTGAAATTGTGCAACGCCCAGTACACTCTTGTACAGAAGGTCATTTCTCTCTTTGGAACGGATAAGAGATGAATAAGCATTGATCTTCAAAATAAAATAACTAAGACTGAAAGGGAAATGGCCATACCTCCCATAACAGTGGTAAACCCCTTCTATTTGTGAATATATTGTGGTACAACTTCCCATAATAGGTCTACATTATGTGAATAAATAAATAAATTATACATCTGAAAAATTATATTCAACATTTCTAATTATCGATCATTTAAATATTTCATATTATTTGTGAAAAGACATCATTTTAAATAGAATAATATTTTGTATCTTACCAGATTGAAATTGAGTTTGTCAATAAATACTTAAAAATTACTAAGTTTGACTTTTCACAAATAATATAAAAAAATATATGTAATACCTTTTTGCATTTAATAAAAATTAATACGGGTTATTTAAAAAAAAAAATTATTTATACATTTTCTATTTATAAAAAATGCAATATCTGCAATTAAAAGACCAATGATAATCTGTAAGTACATAGTTTGCCTATGAATAATTGAGAGTTAGCTGTTTATGAATACAGTATAAATACCTATGTTAATTATTTTATTTATTGGTTAAAGCTGTATTAACTAAAAATCAATAATTATTTAAAGAAATAAATTTATATATAGAAAAAATATATTTTTGTAATATCAATGACTATATTTAATTGTTTCAAATAATTATATTTACATGTAATATCATGCTATATCTTTTACATTTTATACGAATTTATTAAAAATATGTTTTGTATTTTGATTTTGTTATTTTACTAAGCAACCCTTTCCACACACACACACACCCAATACATAAGTGACTACAAATTTGTACAATGTCATAATTGTTATCTTCAACTTTTTATTTGCTAATTAATTTAAATTTTATTCATTATTCCATTGAAATTTAAGAGCATTTTCAGTTTAAAGATAAATCATTTGCACAAGTGCTTCTTATTGAAGTGTAAAAATAACAAAAATTCAATAAGTAAAATGTGTCTGTTAACAAATAATGATTAATCTTAGAACTTAGGCTTAAGCGGCCGGTGTCATAACTAGAATCTACAGTTTCCGGTGACAACCGCGTCAAGGTACTATCTACAATATTTACAAGATGACCAGACGTTTCGCCCATACTGTGATGTGGCATCCTCAGTGGTTTCGCTGAGACTGAAATCGGCAAGTGACCTTCCAGCTTTATAACAGGTGGTGGGGTGGGGACTGGTTGGCAGGTATGCTGGAGAGGGGGGCGGAGGCACGACCCACGTGACCTACGGTCATTGGCCGAAAAATCAATATGGCTGACTTCCATTTTATTTCAATTTACTTAAAATGGGTTCCCATGTCTTTGGCAGCTGTATACTATCATCCTTATTAAAATTATTTCTTCTTTTATATATTTCTATGGCTTCCCTTACGATTCTCGGGTAGTAATGTGGGATGTTGGCAAGGACTTTAGTTTTGTCAAATAAAATTCCATGATTACTTTTTGTGCTATGTTCAGCAACAGCAGACTTTTCCGTATCTTCATTCTTAATATGCCTTATATGTTCCTTAATCCTTGTGGAAATTCCCCTATGTAGACTGACCCGCAACTACAAGGTATTTCATATACTCCAGGCATAGCTAGTGGAATTTTATCTTTGACTGGCTTCAGAAAATTCTTTAATCTATTCGGTGGCTTGTAAATGGTTTTTATATTTTCTTTACTTAATAGCCTGCCAATCTTTTCCGTTGTTCCCTTAATGTAAGGTAGATACGCCTTTTTTGAGGTATCCTTATCTTGTCTTGAATCTACTCTATTGTCTTGTTCTTTCCTCTTCAACTGTTTTCCAATAGTATTATTGATTTCTCTAACTGAATATCCATTCTGTTTTAATGTTGAATGTAATATTTGTCTTTCTTTCTTCCAACTATTTTGGTCTGAAATGTGAATGGCTCGATTGATTAAAGTGTTTAAAACTGCATTCTTCTGTGCCGGATGATGATGTGAAGCAGAATTTAAATATCTATTGGTATGTGTAGGTTTCCGGTATACCGAGTGGCCTATTCGTCCATCTCTTCTTCTCACAGTTAAAACGTCAAGGAAACCACTGAGGATGCCACATCACAGTATGGGTGAAACGTCTGGTCATCTTGTAAATATTGTAGATAGTACCTTGACGCGGTTGTCATCGGAAACTGTAGATTCTAAATAATGATTAATTTAGTTCCTAAAAACTACTTGTTAATCAAGCTAAGTAGAATAATTAGTTTAAATACAACATCAGGTAGGTTGTAATATTATTGTGCTTTTTGCTGAGAACGACCATATAAAATGAATATGTGTAGCTGGATTACAGCAGTACGCAACAGTGCTGGCTGTGGATTGTATTTTTTAGCTTAACATAGTTTAGAAGTGTTGAATAACCCAAAAAGTAGAATAAAACCAATATAAAATCTAATTTCCTTATTTTGTTGGGCTAAAATTCAGCAGCGTTTTAGTCTCAAATTGGACAAGAATATAAATTTTTATACAATTTTAAAGATTTTAAGTTGAAGTTGTCCCTATATTACTATATAAACTGTTCTATATCCGGGTATCCTAATGTAGAGAGGGACGGTATGAAAGTTTGCCGAGGCGCATTTTAATCACTCATATTTGAGTGACACCGGATATTAGCTAACCTTATTTTTTAATGCTGAATGATTATTGGCAAATGGCTTTTGAGGTGGCACATTGGTTAGTTTTGTGTGTTTTTAGTTGCTGCTGATGACCATCTCGTGCTTTCTTTGAGGTGCCATTGTCTATTCCTACCCCAATCTCTATTCTTTATTTGCTTTTCTTGACTTCCTTCGTATTGCTGTTAAAGTATATTCCCCAATAATGATGGTCTGATTTTTTAAAGGCTGCATTATCTTGTAACTACTGTAAATCAATTTTTTATTTGAAAATTTTAACTGTTAACTTTTAATTTTGTTAGTATCAGGCTTTTTGAAAGCAAGTTAACAATAAATTTAAGAAAATATGTGCTAAAGTAATTAAAATTTAGTAGGTCATGTAAGCTAACCTGAATTTAATGAGGTTTCACTTAAAAAATAAATTTATTTATAATTCTAACACAATACATTCCTTTGGTACGATAACGAATAAGCTAAATTCTAGGTGGGAAGGAAGTTAAAGGATGATGTTAACACATTGACTGCTAAAAATTTTACTAATATACTGCTACATGGCTAAAAACTTTTACTGGAGATTCACCTACCTTATGGTAATGGTAGGTCAGATGCGCTGAAATAAACTTGTTTCTCACCACTTCCGGTCTGCAGGATGACGTCATAGGTTAGGACGTCTAAAGACGTCCTTAGCGTCACAGGTAGATTTCTTGAAATAAAATTGTTTTTCCTCATGGTTTCTATGTATGTACAGTATTTCTATTCACTTTGAAGTCCGACTATGGACTTATAATCACTTGTAATGTCCCATACAAGCGTGGAAATTAGCAAAAAGAGAAGACGTCTTTAGACGTCTTACAATTTACAACACGCAAAAATTGAAAATGTACAATATTTACAACCCCATCCACCCACCTATATTTCTTTTTAGTTCACATAGTGTCATGATAGATGTCAAACCACCTGACAGCACATAGAGCGGGTTGATCAGGGCAGCCAGGGCAATAATGGACAGTCTCAGCTCGTTTCTTTTCTTTTGTGCACTGCCTACATTTTCTTTTCTTCCTTCTGCCAGTCGATCTTCTGTTTTTGACAGGACGTGGTTTGGTCTTTTCTTTGTACTGACTACTTGGTTTGGTACGTTTGGTGGAAGCAATGCACGGATTACCAAGGATCTGTAGTCGTACAACTGTTGCTTGTTGTCCACATTAGTGGCATTGTAGATAGCTAACCCGTTCACTAATATCACTTGGATGAAATGAACGAAAACCTTATACCACCTGACTGTTTTTCTTTCTGATGGGTAGTAGGCCATCATTTAATCTACTCTGTCCACACCTTTCATATAAACATTATAATGAACGATGGGCAAAGGCTTATTTCTGGGTTGAGCATGTCTGTTCAAACTTACTGCCATGGTGTTTTCATGCTCAGTTGATAGATATGTAACATATCTCTTGTCTTTACATTTTCCTAAGCAAACTCCTTCAGCATAAACTTGTGTCATTTCACCTCTCTGCAGTTTGGCATCCTTTATTACTTGAGGAACAAATTTCCTATCTATCCTGACTGTTCCTGTACAATAGGTTTTGTTCCCCAACAATTGTGCAGCCAAACTGAAATTTGTGTAGTAATTGTCCATATAGACTGAGTGGCCATTTCCAAGATAAGGTTGCATTAGTTTCATCACAACTTTAGCTGCATGGCCTACTCCACCAACTTCTTGGTCATCTGACCCACCGTAAATGATCAGTTGCAGCGTAATCCCTTGGCTTTCACAAAGTGAGTAAAACTTAATGCCGTATTTGTGGCGTTTTCCTTTCACATATTGACGAAAAACCAATCTGCCTCTCCAAAGCATCATACCTTCGTCAATGCTGAGTTCTTTTGAGGGATAATATACTTGTCTCATTTTATTGTTGAAGTAGTCGAGGATATGCTGCACTTTGTGTAGGCGTTTGTCTCTGTTTTCTTTATCGCGAAACGAAAAATGCAGACACCTATAAATAATCATGAACCTGTCCGTAGACATGTGCTTTCTGAAGAAACCTAAGTCAAATAATTCATCAGTTTTCCAGTAATTTTGCAGCCTATTTATTTTAATATTACCCTGGTGAATTAGTAATGCTAGGAAAACCTTTAGCTCTGGTACTGTTAGGTCCTTCCAATGGTGGATACGCGAGGCTGGAGTAGTAGTGGGACCACAAAAAACATCTAGGGCATAGGTGTTAGTAGCACGTACAACATGCTCCAAAAAAACGTCATCAAGCAGTAAAAAGAAATAGTCCACAGGGGAATTCAAACCGGGGGGTGGAACACGAAGTCCAGGAATTTTGGTAAAGGGAAGCTCCCTAAGTCCAAATGTATGAGGTTGCCAGTTTGGTAAGTAGTCATTTCCATGAATAGGGACGTCATCGTCAGATTCTGAATCACCGGTGTCAGTTGTAGTATCAGAATATTCATTCTCTTCTTCACTCTCCCCATTTGCCATGCCAGACGTTGAAGCCATGTTTCAGATGACAATCCCGTACTATCGTATGTGATGCACAACACAAACACGCACTAAAAATCACAAAAACAGCCCACGAAATAGGCTAGATCACAACGGAAGTACGACCTTGTGCGCGCCGGACTGTTCTGTTTATACTAGAAGGTTCACAGACTCTCCGCGGTGAACGCCACCAACCGGGCAGGCAGGAATGGCAAGCGATGATGATTACGTCATACTACAGTATGTTCCCTGAAGGCTGACAGAGTTTCAATTCCCTACTATGAAAACTCAGGCGACACAAGGCCCATACATTTAGCGTTACACAAGGACGTCTTAGGACGTCCTCCGCTACACATGAGTGTGTCTTGGACGTCTAAAGACGTCCTTCGCTGTCAATGTGTTAACACTTGTACGAACATGAATCCTTTAAACTTTAAAGATCTCGAGAGTTTGTTTATTTCCACAGTATCCAGCTACTTGGGGACAAAATGTTGTTGGTGATAAGTTCTATACTTGGTCATCTTCAAACTAACATGGCGTCCGCTCAATGGTTGCCATTAGCTGGGTACACTACTAGAGAAATATTGGGTTATGTTGTGTTGTAATTAGGGTCCGGATGTTGTGTAAACTAGAGAACGGAGTATCATGCTTATCACTTAGCCTTAAAATCAGACCAATACTACGTGGTTTGGATTGCAAGTAAAGCTGTCGTTCTCTTAGTTGCCTTGGCTATTGGGCTATTAATAAATGGCTCCTTCTAAGAAACAGTCAAACTTACTATTACTTACTAACTTAGTAACAATGATTACAATCGTTCATCTACACTCATCACACTAAATCGCTACTCATATTGGCCCATATCTCCACAATTGGTATCTTAATGGCAAATAAATTATGATCAGTAAAAGCATTGAGCTTTACTTCTTAGTTATTATTAAGTAATTAAAACTTGACTCTAAATTATTAGTTTTGAAAACTTTTGTCCGTTTTTTGTAAGTAGACTGCAACATGATTATTTAAGTAGCTTAAATAATTTCTAAATGGTCAGAATTGTTAGGGAAATTGAGATAATTGTGGTTTCGATATTGTACAGCGCAATGACCTGACCTCAGACTGCAGACAAGGATAATTAAAACCATTTGTGTGGCTAGTACAAACCAAAAACGTTGCATCACTGTGGTTTCAGTGGTTCGTTTATAGAATTAATTTACCAGTAAACATGAATAGCAATTTCAGTGGTCTTAATGGAGTTCTCATTTCAAATTTGTAAAGGAGACCACTGCCTATAATTAATTAAGATGCACTTAACGCTTGATATGTAATCTTGTTTGTAATCAATTATTACAGTGCCAATCAATGTCATTTACTTTACACAGTACAACACATTTTAAGATTTGTTCTTTTAGTTGTATATTTATTATATTGTATGAAGAGTATATTAGTGAAAAATATTACGATTATTAAAGTAATTAAGTTCTATTTTTTATCTATATAGTTTTCAATGGACTGTTAATAGTAGTTTCAACTTGATTGTTTCAACTTCATAGACTATTTCAGTGAAACAGGTGTAATTATTGAAAAGTATTGTCAACTGGAAGTCAGATCATGGTCTGCTCAAATAACAATGAACAATTTATTAAAATAAAAAAACAAACTATACATCTACAATTTGGGTGGACAGTAAGCGACTCGTGTGTTATATTTAGTGCATGTAGGGGTTACAGCAACAGAGGGGATCTTCCCACCGCTGAGCTGTCTTAATCAACGTGCATGACTAACTCTCGCAACAGTGTTTAGTTAAAAAAAATAACTGTAATAAACTGTACAAGTTTGTTTAATTGCTCTTTATTGTTTACATTATATTATTCATTGTTTTATTGCTATTATTAGTTTTTATTTGAATACTAAATAATGATTTAATTTTATCGTCCTAAGCTTGATTCGTTGGTGTTAATCAAACCAACCAATCATCACTGCTGGTAATGACTTAATGGGCGGGGCTTGCTTTTGTGCTGCCAGCATGTGGCCTTCTGTGCCTAATGTGCAATAAGTAGAGCAGTTTTGTAAATATAAACCCTCTTGTAGATATAATATTTTAAAATTAATATATGCCTAGTTACCGAAGATGTCTGTTCTAAACTAACTAAAATCAGACATTGTTTTTATCGTTATCCACTAATAAACATATGTCATATAAATACTTTTTTAAGTATGGAAATAAAATTCTTTATTTCAAATATTAATTAAGAAATAAACAAAACCGTTACATGTATTAACATTAACTTTGCAGTTCTCCTGTGGTCTGTTGGTGTTGCCTCATGAAGTAAAGTTAGTCATAACATCTAACACTGATAATAACTATTGTTCCATTTAGTAATTTTGACTTAAGAAATCACTTTGTTAACATATTTAGTCCTAAAAGAATTATTATATTTTTAGTGCACAAAGTAAGCCTATATTTTTTCAACTAAAATCATAAGTTATTGTTCAAAGACTGTACTATGTTGTTCTTTGGGTATATATGTACCTCGAATGAATTAAATATATTTTGAATGTTAATATAAAATTGGTTTTTATTTATGTATCGTTAAAAAAGAATGTATGTTTGATTATGATAATTGGTGAAACTGAGAAATATATTTTTAGTAATTTAGGTTCTATGTAAGTTTTGCAATTCAATTTTGTTAAAATATCTGACCAAGATCGGTTTTTATTTGGAAACAGGGCTACAATAGTAGCCCGCAGACTATCAGTATACCATGACCAGTTAAATATATCCTAAAGGTAAACAGACTGAAGCCCAGGTAGTGGTCATCTAACAGAAAGTCTCATTGTTGATATGCAACAATGGATATCCTCTACATTGTTGAAGTCTGTGGTCATCCCTTCCACTCATGTCTTATTCAGATATATGTTAACCAGTTCTTTAACAAGCTAGACAATGAGCTTACATACAATGACTCCATTCTAGTATATTTTCAATATAATTTTTATTTTGTTAATTTGACTGAATTTGATATTATATAGCTAATTTTACGTTTTTT
The DNA here is from genome assembly GCA_035578905.1 of Stictocephala bisonia. Classification (NCBI taxonomy): domain Eukaryota; kingdom Metazoa; phylum Arthropoda; class Insecta; order Hemiptera; family Membracidae; genus Stictocephala; species Stictocephala bisonia. Next base: position 86,892 of record JAQJVL010001339.1, read on the forward strand.
GACAGTAATTTTTCTGTCTTTTTTTACTTGGTTGTAGGTTTTCACGCTGAACAGAATTTGGAAACCATTTGTCCCAATGAGTATAATGTTAGATTATAAAATTTGCAATAATAATTAATTATTTATAGAATCACCTATTTTCCCCCACAACATTATGATGTCATGAATGGCAGATAATAATTATATAATTAATTATTTATTAAACAATTTCTAATCAAGAGAGTTCAACAGATATAATAGTGTCAGCTTTGAGACCAGTATTCAGAGGATTTCAAGAATACGTGTTATTTAGTTTGTAATTCATTTTATTGTAGGTTATTTTTTAAATAGCATTTGCCTTTAGAATATACTATTCTGCAAGGTTAAATACATCATAAATACAAATAATACATTTCTTTATATAAGCCATTTAGAAAGCAACCTACTGAAAGCAATGGTGCAATAGAGATGCACTAAGTGGTAGAAGTGAGATAGAGAACTACTTTCCCCTCCCATCATGTAATTCCATATAAAACGTATCATGGTAACTAGGAAGATCATAAGAACGCATGCTGGCAGCACAGTACCAAGCCCCACACTCTACATTATTAGCAGTGATTAACACTAATTGGTTGGTTTGATTAACACTAACAAAACAAGCTTATAACCAATAAATTAAAACATTGTTTAGTATTCAAATAACAATCAATAAAAACAATAACACAGTGAATAGTAATGTAAACTATAAAATAGCAACTAAACAAACTTGTACAGTTCATTACAGTTATTTTTGTTTCAACTAAACACTGTTGCGGAAGTTGAACAATTGAAGGCGGATGTTTGTTATGCTCGTAATAAATTGCAGTGGAGTGATAGAAAATATCTCCTTTGCTGCTGAAACCCCTAATAACACAAAATTTCCAGCCTAGTTATACTTTTATGTAGGAAATCCGGATTTTGCCATATTGAAAATGAAAATATTTTCTTTGAATCAAGTTTATTACATGATTGAATTTCAGTCTCGGAAAATAAGAACTTTTGTAGAGGGTCATCTTCAGTAGCCCTCTAATTTACATAAGACGTATCTAGTGTATATACAACTGATGAAAATTAAATGGTTATAAAACTGATCTAGAAATCATTTATTAACGTTGACAGGTAAATCAGCCAATAAACTAAGTTCAACAAAACTTTTGTCTACGTAAGGTCTGCGCAGATTGTTATGTTATGAGTTTGGACTTTATAAAATTCTATACATTTTAAGTTTGGCGTAGTATTTAAATGTTGTATTAAACAAACAGATAACAGGAGGGTTCTGAAAAAATTATAAGAATTTTATGTTGGTGGTGCTAATGTAATATATGAATAGAAATTACATAAATTTAATTGAATATGTTAAACAAAACAAGAAATACAATGGAGTGTTTTAATTCCAAATAATCAGGTACTTCTGTACAGCACTTAATTTTAAATTTATTTTGTGAATTCAGCAAAACAGCAGTATACTTCCATACTTATATATTAATCATTTTATACGAGTCTAATGTTAAAACTTTCTTTTCAGTTAATTACATTTCAAGAGGAAAGTTGACTAAAGTATAAATTATTGATACATGTTTTTTTTCATTATTATGAGTTAAAAGCACTCCAGGATACTCCGTAATGGAAAAGTTCTTTTATGTTATGGTTAAGAGATTTCAGTCCTGCGACTTGGAAATACATGTTAACACTTCTCTGAACGGAGTATGTAATTATCTTCAGTGTACAGTATTAGTTTTTATTACAAATAAATAGGGGTTGCAGTCTAACAGATAATTGTAATATAATATGTACCAATGTCAATAGAAAGGTGAAACATTTTGGCTTCCAATTTCATAGATTTGACTTATCGATTCATTGTTTCATGCACAATATTTTTTTTACTATATATTTTTTTATAGGGCAAATCTTCTATGATCGCTAGGTTACTAATTCTTTAATATTGATGGTCTTATGTATTGGAGTATTGAGATTAGTGTTACCAATCTCACTATAAGGGAGTTGGCCCCTTTATAAGGGACTACCAAGGAGAGCCAACTTTGTAATGTCTAGAAGACTTATTATGCCCTGTAGTTACATTTGTAGCTGAGACTTGGAAGATGACAAGAGAAGTCGGAACAGGACAGAGTCGAAGGAAATGAGTTTTTAATCGTTAAGAAAAAAGGTATTGAATTAGAAATGTAGAAATTTGAAGAGACCTTGTGGAAAAAACATGAGAAAATAAATTGAAAAATCAAATATTCAGTGGTATGGGTGTGTTAAGAAATTGGGAGAGGATAGAATACCTAGAAAAATGAGAGAAAAAGGAATTAAAGGTAGAGAGCCAAGAAATAAGTGGATGGACGATGTGGAGAGAAGAGGGGTGGAGTGGGCTGAGGTGTGTGAGAGGGAGCTGTGGAGAGACAGAGCTAGATGGTGGAGGCTACTGTTGGTTTCAAAATGCAATGTATTTGAGTTTGAACCTTTGGTATAGATCTAGTATTTGTTCAATTGCTAAAAATGAGATGCCAACCTTTAGCTTATTTAATTCTGCTTCTCGCCTTATAAATTAAAAACAATATTTTAGTGTTGAGTATTTTTTATTGTGGTTCATAAAAAAAAGTAAATAAATAAAATGAAAAATAAAAATAACACTGATTCTTAGTCTTTTCGAAACAAACTTCCACTTTCATATTTTGTAAATAAAAAGCTATTAAGCTTAGAACAGTGAAATTTTAACCATTTTTTAGGAAGATAGTTTTAAATATAATATCTAGAATACTTAATTTGATAAAATTGTTCTTATAATTATTGTAAACTCATTCAATGTCATGTTTGGCTAATTGCAAAACCTTGAAATTTGGCTGATAAATAGGCAAATGAAAAATAAATACAAATTTATAGTTAGGATTAACAGGATAATATCCTGTGATTTTATATAAATTGATAAATCAACAAGCATCAATGTACGCTGAAGTATAATTGATCCCCGCGGCAACCTGGTTTGGTCAGTTAAAACTTGCGTACTGTATTACAGTGTTGCCATAAGGAATAAACTTGATGAAGAAAGTATATTTGTATGTATCAGCGTAAAAAAAATAGATCATCATCAAAAGTGTAGCACTTTAAAGAAGAATTATTGTGCTTGGTAGGTTATTGTAAATGTGCTGACTTCAAATATCAATATGCTATTTAGTATATGCTGTTAATATAATGAAATAAATAAAAAAATCATATGAAAGTTATAATTTTGAATTTAACAAATAACTATTTAAGGCCTTTGTAGTTTATATTAGGTCTCACTATAATTTGTAAAGAAGAAAATATTCTTCATAAGAAAAAAATCAAGAGTTAAAACTGGCAGTGATAAAACAGTTCCATGCCTCAGATTAAGCACCAGTTCTGATTCACCTAATTAGAACAATGCAATTATAATGACAATATATTTTAAACCATTGTCAGGTTTGATGTATCGCAAAGCTAATGAGAATATTTTTAAAAATAATATTTTAATTCATATAAACATAACTAAAGTGCCTACTAAATCAACTTTTGTTTAACCAACTTTTCTGAACATCTGTAGTGTAATATAACTGGTCAGAAGCAAGTACTGAGCAAGTAGAATGTACTCTCCTAGCCCTTGACAAACTGATGGAGAACCCACTTACACTTGTCAGGATAAGACTGAGTGGGCGGTGGTGCTTCCTCAGGGGAGGACATCTATTCTGGTCTTCCAACTTGTATCTCCCTATCTCTTACTTTGTGTGTTAACCCCTCCATATGTCAGGGTAAGACTGAGTGGGTTGTGGTGCTTCCTCAGGGAGAACATCTATTCTGGTCTTCCAACTTGTCTCTCCCTATCTCTTATTTTGTGTGTTAACCCCTCCATATGTCAGGGTACGACTGAGTGGGTGGTCGTGCTTCCTCAGCAACGACATCTATTCTGGCCCTCTTACCTGTATTTCCATCTCTTAATTTGTGTGTTAACCCCTCCATTTATCGGGCTAAGACTGAGTGGTTGGTGTTGCTTCCTCCGGGAGAACATCTATTCTGGCCTTCTTACCTGTCTCTCTCTATCTCTTACTTTGTGTGTTAACCCCTCCATTTGTCAGGGTAAGACTGAGTGGGTGGTAGGGCATCCTCAGGGAAGGACATCTATTCTGGCCTTCTTACCTGTCTCTCTCTATCACTTAATTTGTGTGTTAACCCATCCATTTGTCAGGGTAAGACTGAGTGGGTGGTAGGGCATCCTCAGGGAGAACATCTATTCTGGCCTTCTTACCTGTCTCTCTCTATCTCTTAATTTGAGTGTTAACCCATCCATTTGTCAGGGTAAGACTGAGTGGGTGGTAGGGCATCCTCAGGGAGAACATCTATTCTGGTCTTCCAACTTGTCTCTCCCTATCTCTTACTTTGTGTGTTAACCCCTCCATTTGTCAGGGTAAGACTGAGTGGGTGGTAGGGCATCCTCAGGGAAGGACATCTATTCTGGTCCCTCTACCTGTCTCTCTCTATCTCTTAATTTGAGTGTTAACCCCTCCATTTATCGGGCTAAGACTGAGTGGGTAGTGGTGCTTCCTCAGGGAGAACATCTATTCTGGCCTTCTTACCTGTCGCTCTCTATCTCTTAATTTGTGTGTTAAGCCCTCCATATGTCAGGGTAAGACTGAGTGAGTGGTGGTGCTTCCTCAGGGAGAACATCTATTCTGGCCTTCTTACCTGTCTCTCTCTATCTCTTAATTTGAGTGTTAACCCCTCCATTTATCGGGCTAAGACTGAGTGGGTGGTGGTGCTTCCTCCGGGAGAACATCTATTCTGGCCTTCTTACCTGTCTCTCTCTATCTCTTAATTTGAGTGTTAACCCATCCATTTGTCAGGGTAAGACTGAGTGGGTGGTAGGGCATCCTCAGGGAGAACATCTATTCTGGCCTTCTTACCTGTCTCTCTCTATCTCTTAATTTGAGTGTTAACCCATCCATTTGTCAGGGTAAGACTGAGTGGGTGGTAGGGCATCCTCAGGGAAAGACATCTATTCTGGCCTTCTTACCTGTCTCTCTCTATCTCTTAATTTGAGTGTTAACCCATCCATTTGTCAGGGTAAGACTGAGTGGGTGGTAGGGCATCCTCAGGGAAAGACATCTATTCTGGCCTTCTTACCTGTCTCTCTCTATCTCTTAATTTGAGTGTTAACCCATCCATTTGTCAGGGTAAGACTGAGTGGGTGGTAGGGCATCCTCAGGGAAAGACATCTATTCTGGCCTTCTTACCTGTCTCTCTCTATCTCTTAATTTGAGTGTTAACCCATCCATTTGTCAGGGTAAGACTAAGTGGGTGGTAGGACATCCTCAGGGAGAACATCTATTCTGGCCTTCTTACCTGTCTCTCTCTATCTCTTAATTTGAGTGATAACCCATCCATTTGTCAGGGTAAGACTAAGTGGGTGGTAGGACATCCTCAGGGAGAACATCTATTCTGGCCTTCTTACCTGTCTCTCTCTATCTCTTAATTTGAGTGATAACCCATCCATTTGTCAGGTTAAGACTGAGTGGGTGGTAGGGCATCCTCAGGGAAGGACATCTATTCTGGTCCCTCTACCTGTCTCTCCCTATCTCTTAATTTGAGTGTTAACCCATCCATTTGTCAGGGTAAGACTGAGTGGGTGGTAGGACATCCTCAGGGAGAACATCTATTCTGGCCTTCTTACCTGTCTCTCTCTATCTCTTAATTTGAGTGATAACCCATCCATTTGTCAGGGTAAGACTGAGTGGGTGGTAGGACATCCTCAGGGAAGGACATCTATTCTGGCCTTCTTACCTGTCTCTCACTATCTCTTAATTTGAGTGTTAACCCATCCATTTGTCAGGGTAAGACTAAGTGGGTGGTAGGACATCCTCAGGGAGAACATCTATTCTGGCCTTCTTACCTGTCTCTCTCTATCTCTTAATTTGAGTGATAACCCATCCATTTGTCAGGGTAAGACTGAGTGGGTGGTAGGGCATCCTTAGGGAAGGACATCTATTCTGGTCCCTCTACCTGTCTCTCCCTATCTCTTAATTTGAGTGTTAACCCATCCATTTGTCAGGGTAAGACTGAGTGGGTGGTAGGGCATCCTCAGGGAAGGACATCTATTCTGGTCTTCTTACCTGTCTCTCTCTATCTCTTAATTTGAGTGTTAACCCCTCCATTTGTCAGGGTAAGACTAAGTGGGTGGTGGTGCTTTCTATTCTGGCCTTCTTACCTGTCTCTCTCTATCTCTTAATTTGAGTGATAACCCATCCATTTGTCAGGGTAAGACTGAGTGGGTGGTAGGACATCCTCAGGGAGAACATCTATTCTGGCCTTCTTACCTGTCTCTCTCTATCTCTTAATTTGAGTGATAACCCATCCATTTGTCAGGGTAAGACTGAGTGGGTGGTAGGGCATCCTCAGGGAAGGACATATATTCTGGCCTTCTTACCTGTCTCTCTCTATCTCTTACTTTGTGTGTTAACCCCTCCATTTGTCAGGGTAAGACTAAGTGGGTGGTGGTGCTTTCTATTCTGGCCTTCTTACCTGTCTCTCTCTATCTCTTACTTTGTGTGTTAAACCCTCCATTTGTCAGGGTAAGACTAAGTGGGTGGTGGTGCTTTCTATTCTGGCCTTCTTACCTGTCTCTCTCTATCTCTTAGTTTGAGTGTTAACCCATCCATTTGTCAGGGTAAGACTGAGTGGGTGGTAGGGCATCCTCAGGGAAGGACATCTATTCTGGCCTTCTTACCTGTCTCTCTCTATCTCTTAATTTGAGTGTTAACCCATCCATTTGTCAGGGTAAGACTGAGTGGGTGGTAGGGCATCCTCAGGGAAGGACATCTATTCTGGCCTTCTTACCTGTCTCTCTCTATCTCTTAATTTGAGTGTTAACCCCTCCATTTGTCAGGGTAAGACTAAGTGGGTGGTGGTGCTTTCTATTCTGGCCTTCTTACCTGTCTCTCTCTATCTCTTAATTTGAGTGTTAACCCATCCATTTGTCAGGGTAAGACTGAGTGGGTGGTAGGGCATCCTCAGGGAAGGACATCTATTCTGGCCTTCTTACCTGTCTCTCTCTATCTCTTAATTTGAGTGTTAACCCCTCCATTTGTCAGGGTAAGACTAAGTGGGTGGTGGTGCTTTCTATTCTGGCCTTCTTACCTGTCTCTCTCTATCTCTTAATTTGAGTGTTAACCCATCCATTTGTCAGGGTAAGACTGAGTGGGTGGTAGGGCATCCTCAGGGAAGGACATCTATTCTGGCCTTCTTACCTGTCTCTCTCTATCTCTTACTTTGTGTGTTAACCCCTCCATTAGTCAGGGTAAGACTGAGTGGGTGGTAGGGCATCCTCAGGGAGAACATCTATTCTGGTCTTCTTACCTGTCTCTCTCTAACTCTTAATTTGAGTGTTAACCCCTCCATTTGTCAGGGTAAGACTGAGTGGGTGGTAGGGCATCCTCAGGGAAGGACATCTATTCTGGCCTTCTTACCTGTCTCTCTCTATCTCTTACTTTGTGTGTTAACCCCTCCATTTGTCAGGGTAAGACTGAGTGGGTGGTAGGGCATCCTCAGGGAGAACATCTATTCTGGCCTTCTTACCTGTCTCTCTCTATCTCTTACTTTGTGTGTTAACCCCTCCATTTGTCAGGGTAAGACTGAGTGGGTGGTAGGGCATCCTCAGGGAAGGACATCTATTCTGGCCTTCTTACCTGTCTCTCTCTATCTCTTACTTTGTGTGTTAACCCCTCCATTTGTCAGGGTAAGACTGAGTGGGTGGTAGGGCATCCTCAGGGAGAACATCTATTCTGGCCTTCTTACCTGTCTCTCTCTATCTCTTACTTTGTGTGTTAACCCCTCCATTTGTCAGGGTAAGACTAAGTGGGTGGTAGGGCATCCTCAGGGAAGGACATCTATTCTGGTCCCTCTACCTGTCTCTCCCTATCTCTTAATTTGTGTGTTAACCCCTCCATTTGTCAGGGTAAGACTGAGTGGGTGGTGGTGCTTCCTCAGGGAGAACATCTATTCTGGCCTTCTTACCTGTCTCTCCCTATCTCTTAATTTGAGTGTTAACCCCTCCATTTGTCAGGGTAAGACTGAGTGGGTGGTGGTGCTTCCTCCGGGAGAACATCTATTCTGGCCTTCTTACCTGTCTCTCTCTATCTCTTACTTTGTGTGTTAACCCCTCCATTTGTCAGAGTAAGACTGAGTGGGTGGTGGTGCTTTCTATTCTGGCCTTCTTACCTGTCTCTCTCTATCTCTTAATTTGAGTGTTAACCCATCCATTTGTCAGGGTAAGACTGAGTGGGTGGTAGGGCATCCTCAGGGAAGGACATCTATTCTGGCCTTCTTACCTGTCTCTCTCTATCTCTTAATTTGAGTGTTAACCCATCCATTTGTCAGGGTAAGACTGAGTGGGTGGTAGGGCATCCTCAGGGAGAACATCTATTCTGGTCTTCCAACTTGTCTCTCCCTATCTCTTAATTTGTGTGTTAACCCCTCCATTTGTCAGGGCAAGACTGAGTGGGTGGTGGTGCTTCCTCAGGGAGAACATCTATTCTGGCCTTCTTACCTGTCTCTCTCTATCTCTTAATTTGAGTGTTAACCCATCCATTTGTCAGTGTAAGACTAAGTGGGTGGTAGGGCATCCTCAGGGAAGGACATATATTCTGGTCTTCCAACTTGTCTCTCCCTATCTCTTAATTTGTGTGTTAACCCCTCCATTTGTCAGAGTAAGACTGAGTGGTTGGTAGGGCATCCTCAGGGAAGGACATATATTCTGGTCCCTCTACCTGTCTCTCTCTATCTCTTAATTTGAGTGATAACCCATCCATTTGTCAGGGTAAGACTGAGTGGGTGGTAGGACATCCTCAGGGAGAACATCTATTCTGGCCTTCTTACCTGTCTCTCTCTATCTCTTAATTTGAGTGATAACCCATCCATTTGTCAGGGTAAGACTGAGTGGGTGGTAGGGCATCCTCAGGGAAGGACATCTATTCTGGTCCCTCTACCTGTCTCTCCCTATCTCTTAATTTGAGTGTTAACCCATCCATTTGTCAGGGTAAGACTAAGTTGGTGGTAGGGCATCCTCAGGGAAGGACATCTATTCTGGTCCCTCTACCTGTCTCTCCCTATCTCTTAATTTGTGTGTTAACCCCTCCATTTGTCAGGGTAAGACTGAGTGGTTGGTGTTGTTTCCTCAGGGAGGACATCTATTCTGGTCTTCCAACTTGTCTCTCCCTATCTCTTAATTTGTGTGTTAACCCCTCCATTTGTCAGAGTAAGACTGAGTGGTTGGTGTTGCTTCCTCAGGGAGAACATCTATTCTGGCCTTCTTACCTGTCTCTCTCTATCTCTTAATTTGAGTGTTAACCCATCCATTTGTCAGGGTAAGACTAAGTGGTTGGTGTTGCTTCCTCAGGGAGGACATTTATTCTGGTCTTCCAACTTGTCTCTCCCTATCTCTTAATTTGTGTGTTAACCCCTCCATTTGTCAGAGTAAGACTGAGTGGTTGGTGTTGCTTCCTCAGGGAGAACATCTATTCTGGCCTTCTTACCTGTCTCTCTCTATCTCTTAATTTGTGTGTTAACCCATCCATTTGTCAGGGTAAGACTAAGTGGGTGGTAGGGCATCCTCAGGGAAGGACATCTATTCTGGTCCCTCTACCTGTCTCTCCCTATCTCTTAATTTGTGTGTTAACCCCTCCATTTGTCAGGGTAAGACTGAGTGGTTGGTGTTGCTTCCTCAGAGAGGACATCTATTCTGGCCCTCTTATCTCTCTCTCTCCCTATCTCTTAATTTGCGTGTTAACCCCTCTATTTGTCGGGGTAAAACTGAGTATGTGATGGGGCTTCCTTAGGGAGACACTATTCTGGTCTTTCTACTTGTCTCTCCCTATCTCTTCTTTTGTAAGGTAAATCCTTCTATATCTCACAAAGTTTCTAACCATTTTAAATCTATTCTAGGCTCATAATAACAATTCTCTAAGTACTACTGTACATTATTTTCATACTAAATAATAAGGCATAATTTTGCTAACAAAATTAATACTTTGAATATGAAATTACGCCAAATAAAGGGGCAACCTTTGATTGCCAGTTTGACCATGGAGATTGTATTGTTGATGGTACAATTGCATAGCAGTAGTTTGAAGGGGAGGTATTTAAGATTTTAAAAAAATACTTTTAATTTATATATAGAAATTATAGTTAATACATTTCTTAGTACTGAATGAAATCTAACTTTCCAATTTGTCACCCGACTTTGCTGGTAAAGTGGTCATAACACCCTGATTGCGGGAAACTGTCTAATAGTGTTAAAGGCACATATTATTATGTTTAGCTTAAAAAAGTATGGTTTGTTTGTAAAAAAGGAAATTAATGGTCAAAATTGAAATTCAAAACTGATTTTTGAAATGGCTTGAAAATCAGTTTTTAATCTGGGTGCTGTCATACTATCTGCACCAGTGCAAGTAAAATCAGTAAGCTTTACTTGTGAGGTTTGAGAACAGAATGGTATCATATATTTTAAAAAGTGGAAGCAAAGATTATCAGCTGAAGATAATTAGCTAAGAAGACAGCCTATCTGGTCCTCCATTTTTGCCAATGCATAGGAGTAAGTGCATCAGAAGCCTATCAAGATAGACTAGATCCTTTAAACTGGTCAGAAATTAGGTTGAAGAGGCTTTCTCTTGTATAGCTTGGCTTCTTGTAGATTGTCATGTAGTGAAGCTTATTGTATGGGTGAGCATCTCGATTTTTCCTACATGGCCATTGTATTTCTACCACTGATCCATTATAATACTTTAACATTGCATAGTATATCGCATCCACGTACATAATCATTTAGTGTTTGAAGTATTTATTGATAGCTAACAAACTATAATAATATGAATGGTATGTATATTATAGGGTCCTTATCCAACTCGCAATTTGGTTAATTTTCCATCTTTAAGTTGTAGTTGTTAAAGAACGAAACTATAAACAGACAAGTAAAGAAACAAATACATCGCCCAAGCAGCATTCTGTAAAGTATGATACGTCTAATACAAACTGCTGGTCTACAGTAAATAAATGTAGTACGCCATTGTTCCTTTCCTGGTTTTATCCACCAGTTTCCCTGCAGTCAATGGGTTAAAGCAGTTTCACTGTATCATTCCTTTCAACCCCTGTTTGTAATGTAAGCAGATAAGCCTACCCCGGGCTATTTACAACTAGTGAGATCAAACTGAACATGGTCCAACACGTGTAGTCCAGGGGGTTTGTCTGGTCTAATATGTCATGTTTACCAACATGCTTCTATGTTGGCAGTCTATCAGCACGATGTGTGTACTTAAATAATGGACTTACCTGAATATAATCATAAGATTATTGGTAAGCTTTTGGTTTGATTATTTTATTTGATATGAATAATGAATTTAGCCTATAGAAAAATATTAAATATTACGGTATTGAAATGAAGTAAAATTGTACTTTGTGTCAAGGAAACAGAAGGCTGGACATGCTGTCTGAATTGTTGAGTGTTATGGTTAAACCATTGCACTCAATTTTCATCCAATAGGAGTGTTTGTGCTAGTTATTTGATTATTTGGTGAGGTCTGCCACTAATATTCGTTCGAATTGAATTCATTTTACATGAGACTCAATAGTGCTCCATTACTGTACCTGTAGGTATTCAATCAATATTTGGACTAATAAATAGCCCTTTCTGATTATTAGTCGACCTCAGTTATTGATTAGACCACACAGGTCATCCAAATTTATTCCACACTCATGTAATCCTTGATATTCAGCTTTAAATGCGCATAAGTTGTTTTTGCGTGGCATATCTTGAAAAAATGAAAAAGGCCTTTTATTATGTGTTATATTAAGGGTGGTTAGTTAGGCTGAAGAATTGTGTATGTGGGTAAGGGGGTCAGTTAGAATGCAGTGGATAGAGATCGAGTTCTTGGAATATATTGACCAGTAAAGGAACAAGTACTGAATTTTAAAGGAAGGAACAAGGCTGTCTTTTCGGTACTGTACTTAAGAGAGTTTTCTATGTGACTAAAGCATACTTTTATCAGCCTCTTACTTATAATTTAATTGAAGATCCACAGGGAAACGGGTAGTTTAGCAGACTAAAAATGTATACTAGAAGATATTTCACCAAATTATGCCAAGCTGAGATAAGATCTTCAAGTACTGCACTGATTTTATTCTCTTGTTGTTTAACCATTCTCAATTGATATGGTTGTTAGAGTTACCATATCTGAAATTAGCTGTTATTCGAGGTCATTGACATTTATCAATAATCTTTTACATATTGGTCTCTCAAGCTTATTTTAAACACAACAGTGATTTTTGCCAGGAAATTCACCTAATGGAGTTTTATTTGCTTTATAAAACTAATGACTTTAGATATTTTAAAGGATGCAGGAAAATTACTCTTCAAATACAAAGTTTTAATACAATCACAAAGCACTGAGCGAACTTCATAAACATGTTGAGAATTAATTTAAAATAAGCAATATACCTACTACGAAACTACTAATATTTAGTGTTGTACTAAATCCACATATTAATTGTGAAAATGTAATTTCATGCTAAAGCAAACAACAAAATACATTTGAACGTAGTTTTTGTCAAGTGTAAATTAAAGAGGTCTGAGTGATTGTGCAAAAACATGAAAATGTAATCCAAACAGTGGAGGTTAATGGTACTTTATGATTACACAGAGAACGTTATTAAAACTGAAATAAATTAATTGAAATCTGGATGAACTAAACAGTGAACTGCGTCGAAAACTCTCTTGAAAATTAATTAAAGTTCTAGGTTGGGAACATAATAACTTGTTTACTATTCTTTAAAGCATCATGATTGACTGTTTGTAAAAAATATGTACCTATTATCTTTAACTTTCAGTCTAGTTGGTATTTATGCATGTTTATTAGTAATTTATTGGTTAGGTATATACAGGGCGTTGAAAAAGTATACAACCACCTTCCTTTCTCTTAATGGGTCCATATAAATAATTAAGATTTAGTGTACCTCTGTAGAAAGTTTTTTTTCTATCTTTTGATGCAGTTTGTAATTTTTTCAACCTAGAGGGAGGGCCCTTGGAGGATTTCGTAAAAAGTTTAAATGAAAGGCTATGATGAGTTGCCCATCATTTTAAAGCCTATTTTCTTCTGGATAAGACGCCACAAGTTTCAAGTCAAAAGAACCGCCCTAACAGAAATGGCGACTGGTTAATATTTCTTAGTAGAGAGTCTTGAAAAAGTATGGAACCATCTTCATTTCTTTTAAATGGTTCTAGATAAATAATTGAGATTTAGTATACATCTGTTGAAAGTTTTGTTTTGAACAGTTTATATTTATTTTATCTAGAGGGGAGGGCCCTTGGAGGATATTGTAAATAGTTTAAATGAAAAGCTATGATGAGTTGCCCATCATTTTAAAGCCTATTTTTTTCTGAATAAGACGCCACAAGTTTCAAGTCAAAAGAACCACCATATCAGAAATGGCGACTTTCTTAGCAGTGATATTCAAGTGGGAATCCAATATGTTGTAAAAGCCAGTTTTGAAGCTAGGTATTTGATTAAAGAAATAGAAAATTATTTTAAAATTATATTATTGACATAATGGTACAAATCACTATTAGAACAGAAGTGGCTTTTACAACATTCGAATTTCCAATCGAATATCACTGCTAAGAAAGTTGCCATTTCTGATAGGGTGTTCTTTTGACTTGAAACTTGTGGCATCTTATTCAGATAAAAATAGGTTTTAAAATTATAGGCAACTCATCATAGCCTTCCATTTAAACTTTTTATGAAATCCTCCATGGGCCATCCCCTTTAGGTTGAAAAAATTACAAACTGCATCAAAAGATGGAATAAAACTGTCTACAGAGGAATACTACATCTCAATTATTTATCTGGATCCATTTAAGATAAATGAAGGTGGTTCCATACTTTTTCAGCACCCTGTATAATAAGGCTGGAATAAATATATTAAAAACATTTAATTTAATGATATGCACCAAATAATATACTTGGTCATTATTGTAATATTTTTACTAGACAAACTATAAACATAATCCATGGTAGTAGAATAATTCACCAACGACTAATGATCATTTACAAATAATAAATTTCACAATTTTTATATAGTTTTTTAGGTTAATCTCATAAATATAACCAGGGTTACTGACAAAATAAGTTGCATAACGTCCTTCAAAAACAAAAACTAAACAAGAAGTGCGTAAGTACATAATGATATTATACATCTGCTTGGGGCGCAGATTGTACTTCATAGAAATAAAAACATTGAGTAGTATACTTATTTCTATATCTAATAAGGACTTCAGTTGCTGCATCTGTTTACAATACAATTTTTAAACGTTGTTTTAATCAATTCATTTTAATTTCTAGGTCCTTAAAAAACAAACTGAGTAGTGAATTAGAACTAAACTGGTAGAACGGAAACTTCATCATTAAAAGAGTCAGGGATCAGTTGAACAAGCAAATTGGGATGTAAAGGTAGCATGAACGATGAACATCGACAAAAGTAGCTGGTCCTCTGGTCTGGGATAAGTCCAATACTCCACAGGTCCCACACTGAATCAACAAAACACCATATGAAGCAATGTTTGGTGGGAAGCAACAGAATAGACTGCTTAGCTCGACTTTCCCAAATAGAATAATTGCTAACGTTGTATTAAGTGAGAAGGAGCATAAAAACAACTTTCATCAATAAAAAAACCAAATTACTTTGTACTTAGGATGCACACGTGGAAGAGTGTAATTAAAAAAAAAAAAAAAAAAAAAAAAAAAAAAAAAAATAGACACTAATGTATTGGGAGAGCCAGACACCGAGTGGTCTAAGGCGCCAGGAATTTGTACCTGAATTAGAGTTAGTGCAAGTTTGAATCCTGATCTAGATTGATAGTTTTTATTAGTAATATTCACCTTGTACCATACTGGTTTACCACCATACTCCGTCTGATTCGTTCCCCTGAAAGACTGATAGTCTAAGAGGAATGGGCAGAGTAAGATTTCAGGAGCGATCGATCTCTTCCTATTATTATTTTTGTAAGGTCTGATCTTGGAAAAAAAATGCCGTAACAACCCAGTTTATGACAGTGGGGAAACATATTTTGACTGTTCTGAAGATTGTCATCATAAACAATATACCATTCCCTTTTTACTTTTTCAAGAATGACAATATTTAATTAATTATGTGCATAGACAACAGGCATCAAAAGAGAATGGCAAATTTGTAAGAGATGGGATCTAAAACTAAGCATTAAAAGTGATTTTGGGTTTTCCCCAAAGTTCATATCCAGTCAATTTGTGTTAGCATGTTGACCATGTGACCATACCATGACTATTCCAGAGGTTAACCCAGGTATCTTTCTCCACGAAACGTTTTAGAAGTAACCATGGAAACTGTGGATCTAGATGTTCATTTTATGAATAAAATATTGGAGGTTGGACGACGTTTTTTCAAGAAACTAATTTCATTCAGCTCCATACATGTTTGCCAAGCCTGAAGAAGTTTCTTGACAATCATGTAACGGCAAGAGAAGAAACAACTGCATCATCTGGTTCTCAGAAAGCTTTTTAGTTTTTATGTTGTAACTGTAAACAGAAATGTTAGAATAAAACTTGTGCTAGCCTAAATAATAACATTAAATGCAATTCAATAAGTCATGATAGGATATAATTATATGGAAATATGTGTAGTGTAGATTACATTTTTAATTTCTGTTTCAGAATATTGTATTAAAATATATTTGGCATAATCAAATACTAATGTGGATAAATACTAACCAAACGAAATAAATGTTGTATCCCTCAATAAAAAAAAACCACAAATAAAAATAACTATCAATAAAATGTTGAATATGCGACAGAACATGCCCTTACTCTGTGAGAAAAGTCATTTTGAGTATTGAGCAAATCCAAAGCATGCAATACTCGGAATGAGTACGGTAAATGGAAAAAGCTCACCTGGCTTAGGGGTTATTTTATTTTATTCAGAAGCCAGAATGAACACTTACTTCAGGTATTGTGGAAATAAAAATATCCATTTACAAACTATTTTGGTTTGACTGCTTCTCAAATAAAGTAATCATTCCATAAATTGGTAAAATAATATTTGCTTTTTGCAGACAATTTCAGTCAGTTTCAGTAATTTAATTTTAATATACACGTTAACTCTTCAGCTATTAAGAAAGTTATTGAGGAGATTAGCATTGTGCCTCCAAAAGTATATTCCATTTTTGTAAACATTCAAAAAAAAAAAAGCTGTAGGGAAGGTTTGTACTGTTATTCCAAAAGGTGTAAGTTTATATACGAGTACATACCAGCATTCCACCAATTAAAAAACATATTGTTGAGGTTTAGGCTTTGATTACTGATTATGTATGTATATAAAACATATATTAGGTTAAAAAAAATGTGAAAAGGCTTTTTTCTTTTGCAACAGTACAAATTTTCAGAAAAAACAATTAATAAAAATCTATTAGGTTCTACAGTTTTTATTGCGAAAAATGTAATCTTATAAAAGACCAGGGGACACCCCTGCATGCCAACACCGTCACTTCTAAGCTCTTGAGGGAAGCTCAGAATCTTGTTTATGAGGGAAAAAGTAAACTTTTGTGAATTTTCCTGAAGGTTTCAGACCGAGAGCTTGAAATCAAGTATACATATGATGGGTGTAGAACGTCAGGAAGTGCCTCAACATTTAGTGTCAGTCAGTCAGTCAGTGTATCAGTACATTGAGCTTTATAGTAAATTAAGGACCACCCTTGCAAGCTTTGCATGCCAACTGCTACTTTTGCTTAGTTTTTCTGAAATACATCTAATTAATAGATATAACTATTACTTACATAACATGCAGAATCTTATGTTAATGAATCACTGACAGTTTGCCTAGTTAGCAAACTTGAGCCATTAAAGTTGACAGCAACGAGACACGTACTGAATAAAGTTACTTATAACAAGTCACCCAAGTAGGTTACTTCTGAAGTCATTGTAAGTGATTCATATACGAGTGTGATGCCAACTCGTATTTGGCATTACAGTTGGAAAACTATTTTTTCATCTTACAAGACATTTTTGTTATGTATGACTGATAATATAACTATGGAAATTCATACATGGAGGAGGAGGGGAGAGGGAGGGGTATTGGAGGAAGAGAGAGGTAGAGAGAGAGAGGGAGGGAGAGAATGACGAATTGATATGAGAATGAGAGGGAAAGGGAACAACGGACAATGGTATTGTGTTGGGAGAGGGGTATGTGACAGAAGTTATCAACCAGCGCTACGTATCGGCAGCCACGCTAAGCTAGTTTCGTCTGCTACAGGAATTTCTTTTTTCTTCTTGTAGATCTGTATTCAATGGTACTGTTTTCATACAAATCAAATTCTTACATCTAAAAGCATAATGAAGTGTTTACCAACCATAGCAAATTTCTAAACACACTTCCTGGGATTTTAACCCGTGACCCCCCCCCCCCCCCATATAGAGTTATGGGTTTTACAATTTCGCCCAGGGTATAGATCTATTAGGAAGTGACTGTTTCCAAAGAGAAAGAAGAAACATTGAGTGTAATAATGCGCTCAATGTGTGTTGATTAAGGAACTTGGTGTGTCGCGCAGTAAGTTCTCTAGTTAGCCATGGCAGAAAGCAAGGGCAGCACCATTGTTAGTCCTTCCCTCTCCTATCCCCTCCAAACACCCTTCTTCGCTCTCTCTCTCTCTCTCTCTCTCTCTCACTCTCTCCTAATTCATATTCACTTCAAAAATTGACGGCAGACTAGTGGAAGTTACGAGCCATACTTCCACTCTGTAATTACTTTCTCTGTCTTGTATATTTAGACTCTGTCCACTCGTATCTTACTCTCTCCTCTAACGAGCAACATGCATTGTGATATACCATCGTTGCCTATCGAAATAAATTATACCTGCACTTAGACATTTGCTGCGGCCATAAGAAACGACCTGTGTTTTTCCTTCTCTGTGTTGTTTCAAAGGATTATTTCACCTTAGAATCGAAGAATACACTCGTTCATATAAACTCCCTCAACCACATTTAGACGAGCAGCTTAAGGACTAATATATAAATAAATCAATATTAAATAACAACAAAAAATATAAATAAATGCAATAATAATAACATTGAAAAATTTTTTGTATCTTGAATAAGGAAGGAAGCAGTGAAGGAAATGGCTTTATTGAGACTACGGTTGTACGTTCAAAAGTGACGTGTAATCCTTTCTTTCAACCACTTGAGAAGGGTTCAGGAAGGAGGAGATGTATTGCATATATTGAGATTGGTTGGCCCATCTTTCATTATAGGAAGGTAATAGAACGAGGGGGGGGGGAGGAATCTCACTACTTAGTGGTGTGTCATTAGCCCACGTCTACAGGAAGGCTTTGTAATGATACCTTAATGGAAGTAACTATGGAAAGTTACACTTAAATTATCATAAATCTTTTCTTCATTGTTTATGCATTGGGAAATAGTTTGGTAGTATAAGATATAATGACAGATATCCATTCTTAAGACCTCTAGTACAGATAAGTTCAAGAAATATACTAAAAAATGTTGTGTATTTAAATTCAGCTATAGTAAAACCATGTTTGATTCTCTTTGTTACGCTCAGTTATTAATCATAATATTAATTGATTTTAGTTTTATTTGATATAACATTTATTTAAAAATTATATTTTAAAGCTTTTATATAAAAACAATTCAAATGAATAACAAGAATCATTAATACATTCATCATTGTAAATTTATTTTACTTAAAGATTCATTGTGCAAGATATTTCACACTTTACAGTTGGTAATAGTTATGGTGCCAACTAACTGACACCTGAGAATAAATTGTCAGCTAAATACGAATAAAAATGTAACAAAGTTTAAAATTACTATTAAATTATGAAAATTAAGAAAATGTTCTTAAGTAAATAATAATGTTTCGTTTTCTAAGCGAAAAAAAAAATTTAATATCTTTTAATAAGTGAGTAGATTTAATTACTGAATATGTCATATTTTATATGATAAATGATAAAATATTTAATATAATAATTATATTAATTTTTAGTTCTTACCTCTATAACTGGTTACAAAATAATCAAAAACATAAATATAAGCTCTATATTCTCCTTTTTAAAAACCTCATTGTTTTAAAATTATAATGTATAAGAACTATGGTATGATTAATTAATTTTGTTGACGTCCGACTAAAATATATTTGAATTCTTTTGCTATGGCTTTTAGTTTGATTTCCAACAATATACAGAATTATTTAAGATTTAAACTCTAGAACAATTAGTAGGGTACACATGAGTATGTATTACCATTTGTGAAGCTTTGTACAATTTTGGAAATTGTCTAATTTTATTAATGCCCATTTAAATAAAGTAGGTAATAGATATTGCTTTGTTTTATTTTGATTTAGCTAATATAATTGTATTCATAGCATAACATGGTTTATCTGAAAATAAAAAAACCGGAACTGGGGAAACAATTATTTTTCGATGATACGAAAGTTAAGAAAACGGGTAACACTACATTAAGATGATATATAATAACTCATATTTTATTTTTATTAAAATGGGGAACGATTTAGAGTAAAAATCCTAAATCCTCAGTCCGCAAACATTGACTTTCGGGATGCAAACTTCCCTTAAGCAAACAAAGTTGAAGGATTAAGGAAGTTTGCTCTGTTATTTCACAAGCATTTGAAAAAGTTCACCTCTTAGTCATAAAATTATAATATACACTATTAAAATATTAGAATAACAGTAAAATTTCAGTATCTTGTTCTGGGGAGAGTAAGTTCCCAATTATCGGTAGAAAATAAATTTCAAAGTAAAATAAAGTATACCAAAATGCCAAAATTGGGAACTTAGCAAAATATTTGTAAGTATTTGATAATGATTAGTTTGTAAATTTCTAAAATGTGTTAATGACATCAGAAAACTAAAATATAATACTAATATTAATGATTTGCAAGTTTTGTTTCCGTTAACGAAAATGTGTGATTAAAATAACACACAGCTAGATTAGCCCCCCCCCCCATTATTGCATTGTTGGACATCAAGACTAATTTTTTGAATGAAGAATTCAACTCCTCTGTGTCATCGGCCAGTGGAAAAATGACGAACAAAAATATTCTTTGAGAAAATACTATTTACATTTTAAATTCTTATTAATTATAAAAGAAACCAATTTAAACTATAATAAATAATATTGAAGTCAGTACAATGCCAAGCAACAATTTTACAGTTTTAAATTGTTGTTGTAAGAAATATTTACTGACAATTTATTTATTCATGAATTTTAATTATACTTAAAAAAAAGGTTAGTCACAATAAAGCATTGATATTATTCATATATTCCTGTATAAGTAACATGAAAATAATACATTTTAGATTATGGGTGTAGAAACGTTCACTAAACCAATCCAAAAAATTAAATTTAACTACTTTTGTTGTACAACTAACTAAACACCCCTTAATGATAGTTTAAAATATAAAACAAGCTATAAATTACCAACACAATAAATACTGAACAGTTACAGGAAAAAAGTAAAATTAAAACAGTTATAAAAGATACCAACACCAAAATACACGAACATATGGATTATTTACTGTAAAGATAAATAAAAAGAGAAACAGACCGAACAAACACATTAACTTGCAATTGAGAAAACAATTTGTCTGATTACTAAATATTCTACAATTCTAATCTTATTAAACAAATAATCTAAGTTTCTCACTAGTGTCAGGGTTTTTATCATTCATCCAAAAATATTAGTAGCATTGCAATATTTCACTTTTGCTAATAGTTTATTTTTTTAATCAGGGTTTTCTGTTTTGTCAGATTTTTTTTAATGAGCAGGGATTTGTTATTTTGTTGGAATCTCAACATTTAATCAGCTAGAATCGAAAATAGAAATAATATTAGCTGTTTAAAAATAATATTATTATTTTTAACACTACTTAATTTGAAGGAAGTAAATAATGATAATAAGTCAATTGACCTCCGCAAATAAACTCTATTTTATACCAACTCTTTTAAAATAGTGTCTGAATTAAAAAAGTTGCTTTTTACTTTGCATTTCAGTTTAGTTCTCTGAAATTGTTCTATGTACACAAACTTCGAACCTACTTAGCTTTTATTTATATCCTTAATTTGTTTAAATATAAGAAGAAACTAGATATTAATTTACAAAATAATTTGAACTATGTTTTGTACAATAAAATGTAAAAGAAACTATTTTAAGCTGAATAATTTTTATGTACATGGAAAAAGGATAGCAGCAAGTCTGATAATGTAAACAGTCAAAGAATATATGTTAGCTGGTTGTGTTATCGGAGTCCATTCCCAAGCTGCACAAGGGGTGAATGTTTCTGTGTACCATGTGGCATTTCTTCAACCTGCCACTGGAGTAAAGTAAACTGTGATTGGTTTACGTTACTGTTTTATCAGGTGTCGAATGTTTGCTATTTGTCAAAGATTGTAATATTCGGTGAGATTGAGGTCATAGTCTCAAGACACCATTAAATAGTAGTTATTAAAACAAATGAACAAAGAGGTCATATTTCATTTGATTTCAATAAATAATCTATATTTTAAATGATATAATTGAAAATTTTGCAGTTATTCCAATAAATATTTTATTTTTGTGAATCTTCAACCTACAAGATGTGTATCTTCATATATCAGCAGTTCAGTTACTTATTTAAATTATTTTAATTTAATTTTTTCAAATTAGAACTTGAAAAAGGAAATAAGTTTTTTTAATATTTTAATCACATTACATGCATATATGTAAAACAGATAAATAATATTTTGCCCTTGTATAAACAAAAGGTTCTAAAAATGTTAAGCAAAGAAATGTATACAATAGATTCTATATTTCAAATGTTATTTTTGAATAGTAAATACATGACTTAACTCAATGTTAAGGTTGTGTTGAAACATGGTTGTTGAGGTAGACATTGAAATAAATATAATTACATTTTTAAGCCACAGAGCATACTAATGAGCAGTTTCAACCTTAAAGCCCTTTTGAATTAAAGTGGATTTAACTGTTGATCAAAAATATTCAGATGTTCAAGAGAAAATACGATGGTAGGGACTATTTATTTAACCAAGTACATAAAATAATATTACAACCCTCTAGTCATGGCACATACGGTAAAGACAAATTTGTCAATGGAAGAAGACAAAAAGAAAAATCCCCTTATTGAAGTTGTAGCCTTATTAAAAAGCTACTATTTATTTTTGATATGTTGAACAAACTTAAATGAGAGATTAAAGTAAGACTTGTCCAGTGATAAAAATGTTTCTTTATTTATCTTCTTATAAATAAATTCAACAAATAAAATTGGTTTCTTCTACAAATAATGATAAAAAACGAAAATAAAAATCTCTTTTTTTATTGACTCAATGGAACATAAATAAATTAAAACAACTCTTCCAAAATAATAATTTAAATATCTTCAGACCAGAAGCTTTTTTATTTATTTAACTTTTTTAATAAATTTCTTTAAACATTTAAATCAAAAAATTCAAAATTCAAAATTGTATTAAATTTCATAAAAATAGTCTAAAAATTTCATAAAAAATTCTCTAAATATTTTAAAATTGTCTAAAATTGCCTCCGAGAGATGTAGCTGTCCTGGAGGTTTCGAATCCAAAATTAACCACAACAAAGCTCGTCTGGCATTCAAACAATCACTCGCAAGCGAACTACAGAAAAAAATGCCGCAATAGTAAAGGAAAACCGAAACGGTACAAGTCGCCGTGTACACGAAAGCGGAGTGAACGTGGTCCCACTTAGAAAGTTGTTCGAGAACTGCCCAAACGGCCGCACGCTTTCTCCAACGGACTTACCCCCACTTTAACTCTAGAAGCTAAACCAACCAATTAGAACCCTCTAAACAAGGATATCTGAACAGGTAAGGCTCACCAAATATGTTGCCTTCAGAAAACATGTCGCATGAAATTGACAGGACATCAACAAACGTGAAAATACTGGTTATTTAACTATTTTATTTGGGAAAAACTACTTTTTTATTTGAAAGGGGAAGATTCTGAATTTTTCTCAAAACTTGGAGAATTTATTTCAAAAACTTTTGGAAAACAAAACAAACTCCTAAACCTCTCAGTTCGTACAAAATTTAACATTTTCTAAATACAATTTTTCTAATTTAATTATAATGCAACAATTATCAATTTTTACAAAGTTCAAATAAAATGCTTATTAAATTAGATAAATTTATGTCCGTTTAGAATAAATAACTATCAGAATGTTGGAAATGAATAAATAAAATTTTTAATTACAGCCTAACAGTGTTGAAATATTGTTATCACCCATCTAAAGTAATGATTTAGGTTATGGCAAGGTCAAACTAATTGATTCATGAGTCACGCCTACAAATGAACTAAATGAAGTGTATTTTTGCATTATTTCAATACACGAATGTAAGTTTGCAATTGTTTACACAGGAGGCAAATTATTCACAAATAAACTAACCCTAAATGAAAACAAGAATCCTTGTGAATATAAATTCGTGTTGCATGGAATTCATTGGTATTCCGAACTGTGAATTCGACGCAATTGGTCTTCCCTAATCCGATCTCCCGACAGCCTCTTTAGAATACACTTTGTTAGTGGGCCTTTTATTGGTTTTATTTTTAAATAATTAAATTTATCTCTTTTAAAACTTTGAAATAAAACACGCTAAATATGAAAAAGTGTAGTCAATAGTTGCTGATTACTTAAGCTATTCTAAACACTTTTGAGGTTATTAATTGATTATCTCTATAGATTTGTAGTTGTTATTCATAAATTAAAACATTAATAACAACTTAAAACATGAAAAAACTGAAAAATAAGTTAATCAAACGAGTAAAATAATGTTGTTTACATTCATAAACTGTACGAAAAAAAATACAAAAATTAAATAG
Organism: Stictocephala bisonia; assembly: GCA_035578905.1. Lineage (NCBI taxonomy): Eukaryota > Metazoa > Arthropoda > Insecta > Hemiptera > Membracidae > Stictocephala > Stictocephala bisonia. Next base: position 110,870 of record JAQJVL010001339.1, read on the forward strand.
CATGAAATTGGAAACAATTATCACTAAATATGTGCCTTATTTATTTTGATTTTAATGTTGTTCGTAAAAATATGAATACAGTATGTAAGAGTGTAAAACACAATATTTTACACAGTCTAACAGTTGCTTGTATTACATGGACATTTATCATCTTAAACTCACTAACAGGAATTTGTTTATAAATTGATAAATCACCTTGCATCTTCCTTTTAATGTTATGCTTGAAAGCGAGCACATTCACGTATTAATTTTTAGACTAATTATGATATTAATCCATTTAAAGTTAATTAGGTATATTTTTACTATGTTTTCGAGCAAAGACGGAAATATGATCATAAACTAAAATGTGAAATTGCTATAGTTTTTAAAACTATGATTACAAATAAATAATAAACTTAGTTACTCATAGGTAGACAGTTTTGAAATATTTAGGAGAAACAGTTAAAAAAACAGTTTTAACATTTGAATAAATAAAAAATACCTATAAAATGAATTCTGTTCAAAAGAACATAAACATTACAATTGAGTATTTTAAATTATTATTACGTGGCTTAAAACAATTGAAAGTTTAATGACTGCGGTATTGCACGTTGCAACAAAAGTGCAGTTCAAGATCATTAATTAAATCGAATATTAATTATCTTGTAATTGGTATTTGGTAATTACAGTGATTCATTTAATAAAGAATAATTTTAATTTACCGTTTGTTCATTACCTAACTTGCTTGTTAATTTATTCTTTCATAATTTATGCAAATAAATTATGAACTTAAACAGAGCTTGCCATTTAGCAACACCCAAATTCAATTTGTGATAATATAACTTCTAAATGATTGTTATTCTATTTATATTTTAAAAGAAATTAAAAGTTGTTAACTGAATAAATAAAGGTAAAAGTAGAAATTTGGTTTATTAAGCCGGCGTGGTGGCTCAGTGGCTAAGCCTTCGGACTGCGGAGGGCAAGGTCCAAGGTTCGAATCCCCACTGAGCCAACGGTCGGTACTTCACTCGTTGAATAAAGTTGACGCACATGCTTGTAGGCCCATGTCAACTGGCGAGTGAAGTTAAAAAAAAAAAAATAAATAATAAATAAATAAAAAAATAAAAAAAAATATATGTATGTAAAACAATGCTAAACAGAATAAATAAAGTGTGAAAGAAAAGTCGAAAAAGATTATAGATAAAGCAATGAAACTTGGTACATCATCATTGCACATATTAATGTGCTCTTTGAAGTAGCTACCATTTTCTTGTCATATCAGGGGGATGGCCTACAAGGAGACAAAATAAAATTTTAAATGATAGCATAGGTCGAGTAGTACATACAATTAAAGGTCTTTATTAGTAGAAAATAAACTCACAAATCCAAGCTCAAAAGGTACGCTCTTTAAAACATAGCACTGTTTAAAGTTTTAAAATGTTACAATGAAAGTTCTGTCTAGATGGATTCTTTTCTTAGTTCAAGTTAGGAAAGTTAAACTTTGTAAATGCATACAGGACTAAACGCCTGCCATCCATTAACGCAATAATGATACTGAATTCATTTTGCCTATCCACTAGACCTCACGGCGCTCCCATGATTGTATGCAGAAAACCTGTTACCAATGAATGCAATATAATGTTTCTGGCATTACCACCATATATGGGTTGGTATGACATCAACACCTTATATGGATGGGTGGATGCGCGTCACTATGCATCGGAGGGTGGGTAAGCCATCACGACTTTAAATAAGAGCAAACTTCTTGAGTTTGTATATGTTGGTTTATGTTCCACTACTAAATACCTTTAATTTGATGTACTACTCGACTTATGCTTTCATTTAAGATTTTCTTTCGACTCCTTACAGACCGTCCACTTATATGACATCCCCTGAAAAATGGAAGTTACTCCACATTGTAGATTAATAGGTGCAGTATTGTTGTGCCAGGTTTTATTGCTCTATCTACAATCGTTCAGAAATTATTAAGATGTTCTGGAACTTTTATTCCAAACTGTATTCAAAATACAAGTGCACATCACATAGCACAAATTTAGACAATATTGTGTTTGTTACTCATAATTTTTGGCCATAGATTTGGAATTAATAAAAAATATTCTTAAATCATCATTTCCAAACACACCACTGGGACATGTTTATAGAACAATCCAATCATTACATCTAGTATTAGTAGGCTATGGGCATTTTTATCATACCAGCCCAAAGTTTTATTCGTTATTACACAATACAGTTTAAGAGATGGAGTGATGATTTGCAGCTAAAATTACAGACTGAACAGTTAATGTTATATATGATACATAATTAATACTACTGTATTACAGTTTAATACATTTTAATTACACTGTAATAACCACAGCCTTTAGTTACACAGGTAGATAATGAAGGTATACGGTTAGTGGGTTAATTGGAAGTTATGGGGAGGCAAGTGAAACATCACCAACTGGGTAACATTTAGCATAGAAAAATGATATTCAATGTAACATGGTCGCAAATAACCAGAAATATATACAGTATCTCCATATGGAGGCTTCCACGGAAAATGTGCAAACTACTACTTACAAATATGTATTTCAGGTAAAACTGTGTCATTAACTATGTACAAAATGTCAACGTTTCGAGCTCAATGCAATGCTCATCTTCAGGTGTTCAATCAACAAGTGTATGATGTTATACAATTTGTACCAAGCAAACCGGCACGCACTGCCAGGAATACGATTCTGATTATAGTCTGTAAATTAAAATATACTACTCAAAATTTATAATTTGATTACATATTGTAAAATCTTTCTCCACCAAGTAAAGTGTTACTTCCTCTAAAATGTAAAGTGTTTAAAATATTAATCACAACTGACTATTATATATAAGTAATGAGAAATAATTTGAACTTAATAACTCGCTTAGCTAGTGTAGGAAACCAGGACCTGGAATAACTATTGACACTGGTGAAAGTACAACACAAATTTATTATTATTACAGCAGATCATTTTTACAATCCCTTCCAAAATATTACAGTTATCTTATCCTATTTTAAACTATACACCTCCTTCAATATACCATTCTCATTCAATACTATACAATACAAATTATAGAAATATAATTATACGTTTATAAACCTTCAGTCAATTTACTATTAACATTGGCCTTCAATGTACAGCCCGGGGAATCAATACATTCAAGAATATTATTTACACCAAGCGACAGCAAACTCCTATACTATTAAATCACAATCCTCTAAATTATTATATAACGTCACATTAAGAATCAGCTAAATAAGTTTATATGTGCAAGCCGTCTACGCTAACAAGTGAAATTATATATCCACCAACAAGCTATACTCAAGAATAATTAATCAACTATTCCCCATCAAAATTGACAATCAAACACTAATATATCAACCTTACTAACTATGACAACCTAATCAATTTACCGTACAATTTTAATTATATTATTGTACAAATATTTTCAAGCGATAAGCTAAATATTCAAATGGCCCTAGTTGCTATCCTTTATCTTTCCCAAGAAGTATCCAATATTTATGTTTTATATATTCAACGATATATTTATTCATTTACTACATATATCTATATCAACTTAAAACAACCACTTATACGGACAATGATCCATTACATGGACTTACGTATTTATATATTTAAATTTTAAATTAACAATCCAGACTAAATTCCCTCAAACAGTTAATTCTATTTTATCATTAAATTACGATTATTATGACCGTCTCATCTGATTAATTTACTGTCTGTCGGCTTACGCTTTGGTGTAGGTAAACGTAATTGAACCGTACAAAGTTTCTTTTCCCCTACAACTTAAATTTTGCTCCCCTTAAACCTTGAGGTGTTAAACAAATATTAACATACTCCTGGACTCGTCTACTGCAGGTATGGGGTGTCCACGGGCCGTAGTGGATTCGGCGTCCTCTTGTCCCTCAGGGTCAGGTGGGCTGGTTAGGTCTGGAGTTGCTTGTAGTCCCTTGGGGGTGGGTGGAGTCGTTTGCAATCCCTTGAGGTGGTTTCTCTGGTCTTTAGGATAGGCTGCAAGTCTGGTCGTTCCTCAGGTTCAGGTTGGCCGCTAGTGAAGTCCTTCGGGGGTTGATATCGCAAGGGGTTGGACCGTAGCTCCAATTCCTCCTTCTAGCTCGTCCCGTGTTTGCTCTGCAGGGCGGGTTGACGAAGTCTAGGTAGTTGGACCACCAGGTGCTGGTCCTCCCTATTGGGGTCTATTTCCCGAAGTCCTCTCTCTTGCCGAACTCTCCTCAGACTCCCTTTCTTTTCCAACTCTCTCCCTAGTATCTCATTCCCCCTGCCACTCACTGGACACGCCTCCAATTTCGGAACAACCAATTATCATGGGTGGTCCTACTTCGGATCACCCTATAGGCCCGTTCTTGTGCTGGGCGGAACATCGGAACTTCTGCTGAATCTCCGTCGCCTCAGCATTCATCGGCCTAATTTTGGTGAGTCTCAAATATTATTATTCTGGTCATCCTGTGTACAGTGCTGACCCTGCTTCCTTGACATCCGATCCCTTGCTTTCTGAGTTAACACTCGCCGGATGCCCTACTCAAATTTTACCAACTCCATTTCCTGTACCGCATTTCCTGTTGTAATCTAATCACTGTCTCATTTTTTTCTGATAGTATTTATTTTTAATTTATTATTATTATTATTAATGCTTATGAGGGAATCTTATGCAAACGTGTAAGAGTTGAGTAAACGTCAAAGGTTTACAATATCAAGTACTTAATATAATCGTTATTGTATAGCTAACAATTGGTAATATTCGTGCCGAATATTTTACGGGAAGTCTGTCTTATATAGGATATGTTAATATATTATCACAGTCTAAAAACATACGATCAAGACACTTCCACTACTCCGCTGTTGGAGCAGGCGCGACACTAGCGCTCCAAGTAGCCGTAAAGCACAACTACACCACATTACCGTTGTTTTGCATTGTGTCTTGCAGGGAAGTGGAACAATAACAATAGAAAAAGTGCCGTGACAGATTACAGACGTAAGTTATTTGATGTTTACTAATAACAATTGCGGTGTTAAATAGTGCATAAATATGTACTACTGTCGTTCTGCCACTGGGAGCGCTAGCGTCGTGCTTGTCACAAATTTTTATGGGGGTATGGCAACTGTACGTGATTAGATTATGATATTAATATCAGAAACAATGTGATTCACTTAGTACAATTTTAAATTCATCTGGAAAATTACTTTTTCAGGAATAATAAATTCTTAGTTGTGGCAACATTTCTTATTTTAAGTTTTAAATATTAGCACCAAAACTAATAACATGTATAAACTGGGCTGATATATTGAGTGCATGAGCTGGGCTAATATGATGCGTGCATGATTCTTATGCATAAGCCCATTTAGTGATTGAGTTAGCTTCCAGAGCAAGAAAGGATATTTGCAGAGTCAGCCATATATTTATTGGATTTATCTGTAGATTTACCAACTAAAAAATGTTTTAAATATAAGTAGTTTAAAACAAACTATGAATTATTTGGAATATTCCACTTTTAATGAAGGTAAATTCTGGATTATTACGGTAATTGTATTATATTAAATTTTAAAGAACAAATTTATTCAAGGAGTTTTCATTAGAAGCTAATTCCTCTGCCAGTTGTATTTGTTTATACAATCTACAAAGTAATAAAGGGAATATATCTTACTATGTACTATATATGTTGTGGGTGGTTATAAAGACTGCAAGAAATCGAATGAAAGCTAATTCATTGTCAATATTGACTCTCCAAATAAACCACTATTTGTTAATATTGGACCGAACGTTTACTTCACGTATTTTTGACATGATTTTAAGAACTTAGCAAGAATCTGAAATTTTAAATATTATTGAAAACAGCAAATGATATTAATCATGTAATCAATTATTAATTTAAATATGCATAAGACGCCGTTCGTCAAAATATATTCGAATATGAATTTTGGCTGAGTGTGATGAATGTAGATGAGCTAATGAAGCCAACTAAGGCCGACTATTCACTAGAAAGCGTAACTAATTAATAGCCCAATGACAAAATAACAGATCTTGATTCTTATCTGATTCCATCAAAATTTGTTATGACTCTGATTAGGATAGAACGAGACCAACATATTTTTAATTTCCATCTGATAGTTCTGACTCTAATTTTCTTGTTAAATCTTCTCGCGAAAATAGTTATCTAAATAAATTTATAGTATTAGAATAAATTAAAAATAATGAAATAGTAAATTAAAATAATGCAAGGAACAACAATAATTATTTGTTTAATTTAATAATTATGTAAATCCAAAGCTAAAGAATCTAAAATAAAACAATGCACTTTATGAACAGTTAATTGGCGGCATTCCTTGAATCATTGATATTCAAGAACATAAATTGAATACGATTGGTGAATGAAGATCAATAATTATTAATATTCATTATTCATAATTACTTTTCTTACACGCCGTTTAGAATATATTCTGTTTTAGTCAAACACTTTTATTAGAAATTTGTGAATATGTAAATGCATTAACAATGTCATGCAAATATCATAGTGTCCCAGTAATTTTACCGATTTATATCATTGAAGAAATTTGAGATTTATGAATTTTTTCCTCAAACCATTACAGACTATTATGTTTTTATGCAAAGAAGGATTTAGTAGCAACCAAAAAAAACTTAATAATAATGTTTTAAATAATTAAATAATGTTAAGTGAACAAACCTCAAGATTATTATAATTGATTGCTATCATAATTCTATTGTACAGTATATTTCATAGTAAGGCTGTCATAACCTCTACAAGTACATGGATAAAAGTTTTAAGAAAAAAAAAAAAAAAATTGAAATTACATGATTTTTCCAGATTCAATAAATCGATGTTATTATTTTGTTTTTTAATATTGTATGTTTTTGATATACAGTAGTATATTGAATATAGTATGGTTTGTTATTAGCTAACAGTTGTTAATTTTAAAAAGCTGTAATATATATTTGGATCAAAACCCAAATGCCAATTTCATTAATAATAATAAAACAAGTGATCTCCTGTCACAAACCTTAAGTCGAATCCATCGAGCCATTAAAGATCTGCCTCACTGATTCTGTTTATTCTGACTAATACCTCCGTAAAAGAGTGAAGAACGTATCCTGTAACTATGTGATCCATTGTTTGGATAGACTCCCCGCAATCACATGACTGATCTAGTGTCAATCCCCATTTATACTTCCAGTAGTTACATCTGCCAACTCCAGTTTGGAACCGATTCAACAGTGTCCATTCTCTACGAGCGAGGTTCATCCCACCTACAGGTATTGATGGATCGATAATAAGAAACTTATTTCGTCCATGAAAACTGTTCCACACCACGGCCCACCTAGTATTGGGTGAGCAACTTGATCTGCTCATTCTATTGTAATGATAATCAACTAACGGAACTATTATGTTGAAATATTTTACAGAAGGGTTTAAACCTGTACATTTAAGCTACTTTATCGATTTACCAGTGGCCTCGAATGGCTGGGAGGTGACAATTGGGTATTTAATATTGCGCAACACAATCACTTGACCCCAGAGACGAAAATGAGGTGTACTTACTGCATTATGTATGGTTCATAAAAGGGTTTTAATTTAATTGCTGCTAAGAACTTACGGTTTGATATATTTTACGTGCACGAAATATTAAAATCTATTTCAATAGCAGATTATTACAAACTAATATTATTCATTGTAACTATTTCTAAGCGTGTTGCATTTTAATACTGTCATACATTCTACAAGCACATAAAGTAACACTCAAACTTTAATGAAAATAAAAGAGAATAATCTGATACGTTTTAAAACTAAAAAATTTCTAAACAAATAACATCAACTTAAAAAAAGTTATTTATGTATTCATAAGACACCGATCGTCAAGATGTGGGCGAATATGGATTTCGAATGAGTGTGATGAGTGTAGATGAGCGAATGTAGTCGTTGTTACAAACTAAAGCCGAGTATTCGTTAGAAAGTGTCATTAATTAATAGCCCAATGACAAATGAATAGCCGGTGATTATCAGCTGATCCTTCTCAAAATGTATTATGACTGATTGGGATCGAACTGAGAACCTTTAGCACATGAAGCTGGGATATAACCAACTACGCTACCGACCAATCAAAACCACTTAAACATTAGTTACTGATTTTATAGAGCTAAGTATTAAAAACTTAACAACTTAAGTGCCAGGCTTTTACGAGGGCATTGTGACATCGCTAAAAGTAAAGTGGGGTTCTAAGCCACCCCTGTCTGGGATGTGTTTGTGTAGCAATAAAAGAGCTCCTTTACCGCTTGTGAAGCACTTACAAAGGAGCTTTACTGTATCAATATATAGATCATCTTGTAGTTTAAGCTTGTAATTTAAGATACCTCATAGCTAGGTAAGTCACACTCGTATCTGAGCTGTGTTTGTGTAGTAATAAACGAGCTCCTTTACCACTTGTGTAGCTTTTACAAGAGGCTTTACTGCAGCATTGCAAAGAGCATCTTATAATTACAATGCAGAAGGTAAGGTTAAAAGGTAAGATAAAAAAGGAAAGTGGCCTGTCCTTAAAAAACTGATTACATTTATGATAGTTTATGTATTTTTTGAAGCTAGAGCCAGACTCCTTATAAGTTTTTATAATATACACGTATAACTTTGTGTGTAGAACTGTAGACCATATAAGTGATAGTTTTATTGAAGTGTTATTTCCAACGTGTGTAGTTTTATTTGAGGTATTTTTATTTCGCAACTATTTCATTCGTTTAATACATTCAAATAATATTCTTTCTACTCCCTCACTACCTAATACACCTGAAGTTCCTTTTCTTATTTATAAAATTGTCTGAAGACAAGCTTAAAGTGACAAAAGGTTTTGTCACAAGTTTCAACTTGACTTGTAGAAAACACAAAGTTTGTTTAAGTCTCCAGAGGGAACGAGGGAAGAGGTTTTTTTGTCATGAAACTGAACTCATTATTAATGTATTTCATTATTTCAACCCTTATAGTAAATGTAAGACAATCTTTGAAACAAAAATAACAAAAGTTGAATAGAACTTTAAAACTTATACTTTATAACGTTAGTTGTAACTAACAACGCTGTTCTTCCTCATTCCATTATCCTTTCAAGACATCCCGTTTACTTTCATATTTTATCGAAATAATTTTAACCTTGAATTTGATCAATTTAAAGTTTTAAATATTTGAGTAATAATTGAACTGGCTCGATATTTTTAGTTAGCACTGGGAGCATTGTCTTGTCGTTATGAAAATCTTTTAAATGAAATACAAAATCATCTAGGCTTGTATTTTATGTATCTTTCATACGTGTTCCTTCCTACATAAATTGAGGTTTTCCTCATACAGAGATCCTAAAATATTATTAATGTTTAGTCAAATTACATAAATTTTAGTTTGTCTTTTCATGATGTAGTATTCAGAAGTGAGGTCATCTTTTTTACCTAGGATGAAAAATCATCGTGAGTATATCATAACGAATGCTTGTAATTCTAATCAAGTTTTTCATGGATAGCTAAAATTAAAAACTTAATTCAATCAGCAATAAAAGAATTGTAAATTAAATCGAAATCATGCAGGGGTTTATTAGTTAGTTCATTTTATCATTTATAAATACTATAATTTTGTCCGTTTTAAATTGGTTTTTATGGTATCGAACGCCAGTTTAAACATTGAACATAAATGTTGTATTATACACGTACATCATGAGGGTGGTTATGGTTATCTTGTCCCAAAATATATGCCGTGCCGATTCACAATATAAAGAGTCATCTCATACATGTATCAGACATGTAGTAGCCGGTCGGTCAATGCCACTGTAGTTTTAAATTGATTGATTTTAAAATTCGAACTGTAAAGAATTAAGATTTTTTTATTTAGTTTGTGGACATATAAACATAGAGTTGTTAAAATTATAATTAAACGTAATAATTAGCCATACATTTGAGCAAAACAAATGCTATGTGTATAGAACAAATGGAGGTTAAACATTTGTATAGTATATAAAAAATAGGGAGATTTAGGTTTGTACGTGTAATTTTAAAAGCTTTAATACCACCGTATGCGTTTGGTTGGGGAAGTGGGCCAGCACGACTTTACGTGTATAGGAGGATGGATGGGTGGGCCAATACCACAGTACGTCATTACACATTACTTTGATTTATTAGTGTTTAGACAACGATATTCCTATTTAGAAATCTTCAGATATATTAATTGAAAATTAAAGTTGAATTGCTTTTCCACATTTAAATTCACAAATCAACTACGTTGAATATTGAACCCTTTAATATACTTTAATTAATCATATAAATGCTGAACGGTTTTCTGTGACTTGGACAGTACTAGAGAAGCGAGAGGTGCCCATCAGTGTTGGATGTCTGTGGGTGCAGACTTGTCAGTTAGCCGAAAATCAGACCAATTTCCAGTGGTTCGGATTCTACGATAAACCTCAAATTCCTCAGCCCTGGCTATTGACTACTAATAAATTTCAATTTGTAAAGATTAAGTTGATCTTAGTTAGAAAATATTAACCAGCCACAACCCGTATTCGCTAAGAGTTTATCAAATAATATAGTTATAAAATACTAAAGTGACGTCTATAGAGTATTCCTAAACCAATACAGTTTTTAATCATACTTCTTTGAGGTTGACACATACCAAACGAAGAGCTCAGAACAAGCTGGTATTGTGGCAAAGAACGTGGTTTGTGGTGTTTTCCCTCGGCCTGAACCACAATTAGTGGTAATTCCCTCAAAGCTGGTTTAGAGGTCTTTGAGCTACAAAAGGACTAAGCATAAAGAAATGAGGTTAGGTTTGTCGTACTATGGCTTAAAGGGTTGGCGTGTGTATACTTTACGGATAAAATACGTACAGAACATATCAAGCTCCCAAATTTGGTTTTATGTAGAAATTATATTTGATACTAATTAGTATGTTTTTCATTGAATTACCCTTTCAGATATTTTTTAATTAATAGACATCAATAAATAATTGCTAGTAATTACTTATAGTTTTGCTGAGATTTTTATTTTTTCTAGGGTATGTTTAATGGGCATTTACTAAACATTATAGGTAAATAACGTTTCAATTTACTTTGGTCTATACTGTAGCTCTGTATTTGTACTGAGTTTATATAACATAAGTATATGTATATAATGTTTATAAATATGTCTAAATAAGTTATAAAATACAGTATTTTATTAGATTCTTAACAACTTTAAGACAACTTGCTGCTCAAAATAAGAATCAAGTACAAAAGTTCATAAAAAGCTAACTTAACACTATGCCCTCACAGCTACATAGAATTTGCTCTCAATTTGAACTGTAAAGTATAAAATAATATTCGAAGTACGGTATATAAAGTATATATTCGAAGCTATAAGCTTTTTTCATATTTATAATTTGCGTTTTTTATTTACTTTGTGGATGTATAAACTTAGAGTTGTTAAAATTACAATTGAACTTAATTAGTCATACATTTGAACGAAACAAATGCTATATGTATGAAAGAAATAGAGAGTTTGAATTTGGATGATATTTAAAAAAGTATGTATTGTGTAGGGTTGATAATGAAATTGTTCTATACACAGAGATGGATAAAGTAACATATATTAGAAATAATTTGAATACATTCTCTAACCTGAAACACAAAAAAATTATAAACTCCTTGAAAATGATACAGACATTAGTTTATAGCAAAGTTTGCTTAGTGATCCTTAAACCTGAAACACATTAAATACCTTCGAAAATGCTCTTCAAACAGAACAAACTATACAACAATTAGAGAAAAAATGGAAAGCAGTGTTAATAAACAATAAATTACCCAAAGATTAAAACATAACGACAGTATAAACGTTTGGAAAACTATATATATAAAAAAATCAAATTTCCCCCCAAAAAATCAGCAAATAAACGTAAATAGTTGACAAAATCAATACCATTTTTTTCACCTAGCTAAATAAGGTATTTAAGGAAAGTTCATATGAATAGATTTAAATGAAATAAAAATATATTTGGATATTTATTAAATGAATTTGACTAAAAAAGTAATGTTAGAATAGTTTGCAAGAATTAAAGTCGTTCATAATGATCCTCTTCATTTCTGGATAAATCCAAATATAATGCGATTTAGTTGAATAATGAGTATTTATTTCGTGTTATTTTATCATATATAATCTGATTCCATTTATTTATCTGATCGACAAATTTGTCAGTATAGATAGCAATATTTATAGTAATATAAAATGACATCAAGACGTTAAACTAAATTACATTATTTGTATGTAAACTTCTAAACAAGTTTGACACAAACTATCGACAAATTCGTTTAAATTATAAAAATATTTTTTTCATGACTGTTAGTTTTTTTTAAGATTATTTAAAAAAGGTCTCTTATAATGCATCTAGTATTAATAAAATAAAGACAACGTTAAGACAAGTATATAAAAAACTGATGTTGTCTGTTCATGGTGTTACTACTACCTTATCCAACATTTTAATAAGAAAATAAATTTCTCAGAGTATAAAAAAACTATACCAATAATACAAGAACCTTAAACGGGTAGTAATTATTAAGTATTTCACTATATTATCAGATGTCATGGCTTATTCCATACGATTACAAACGCTAACCGCTACATTCATTCATAAAAACGTAACACGTTAGTGAAACAATGGTTTATCTAATATAATACATTTCTACGTTTACTTAAGACAAATATTTGTACTAACAATGAACAATTTAATGTATAATGTGCTTATGGGAGGGCCTGTGCCGAGTGGTCTAAGACATCAATATTCGTAACTGAATTAGAAATAGCACATGTTCAAATCCTGGCCTTGACTGTTACTTTCTATCGGTCATTTTCACCTTTAACTGTACTGGTTCTGAACTCACTTTGTATGATAAGTTACCCTTACAGTTCAACGAGGGGGAATGGTTCAGGTAAGGTAAAAAGGAGATCGGCATCTCTTAGTTGAAAAGACAGAGAGAGAGAGAAAAAGAGAGAGTGTAGAGAGGGGGAGAGAGGGGGGGAGGAGAGAGAGGGGGGAGAGAGATAGAGATAGAGAGGAGAGAGAGAAGAGAAGGAGAGAGAGAGAGAGAGAGAGAGAGGGGGAGAGAGAGTGAGTGAGTGAGTGAGTGAGTGAGTGAGTGAGTGAGAGAGAGAGAGAGAGAGAGAGAGAGAGAGAGAGAGAGAGAGAGAGAGAGAGAGAGAGAGAGAGAGAGAGAGAGAGAGAGAGAGAGAGAGAGAGAGAGAGAGAGAGAGAGAGAGAGAGAGAGAGAGAGAGAGAGAGAGAGAGAGAGAGAGAGAGAGAGAGAGAGAGAGAGAGAGAGAGAGAGAGAGAGAGAGAGAGAGAGAGAGAGAGAGAGAGAGAGAGAGAGAGAGAGAGAGAGAGAGAGAGAGAGAGAGAGAGAGAGAGAGAGAGAGAGAGAGAGAGAGAGAGAGAGAGAGAGAGAGAGAGAGAGAGAGAGAGAGAGAGAGAGAGAGAGAGAGAGAGAGAGAGAGAGAGAGAGAGAGAGAGAGAGAGAGAGAGAGAGAGAGAGAGAGAGAGAGAGAGAGAGAGAGAGAGAGAGAGAGAGAGAGAGAGAGAGAGAGAGAGAGAGAGAGAGAGAGAGAGAGAGAGAGAGAGAGAGAGAGAGAGAGAGAGAGAGAGAGAGAGAGAGAGAGAGAGAGAGAGAGAGAGAGAGAGAGAGAGAGAGAGAGAGAGAGAGAGAGAGAGAGAGAGAGAGAGAGAGAGAGAGAGAGAGAGAGAGAGAGAGAGAGAGAGAGAGAGAGAGAGAGAGAGAGAGAGAGAGAGAGAGAGAGAGAGAGAGAGAGAGAGAGAGAGAGAGAGAGAGAGAGAGAGAGAGAGAGAGAGAGAGAGAGAGAGAGAGAGAGAGAGAGAGAGAGAGAGAGAGAGAGAGAGAGAGAGAGAGAGAGAGAGAGAGAGAGAGAGAGAGAGAGAGAGAGAGAGAGAGAGAGAGAGAGAGAGAGAGAGAGAGAGAGAGAGAGAGAGAGAGAGAGAGAGAGAGAGAGAGAGAGAGAGAGAGAGAGAGAGAGAGAGAGAGAGAGAGAGAGAGAGAGAGAGAGAGAGAGAGAGAGAGAGAGAGAGAGAGAGAGAGAGAGAGAGAGAGAGAGAGAGAGAGAGAGAGAGAGAGAGAGAGAGAGAGAGAGAGAGAGAGAGAGAGAGAGAGAGAGAGAGAGAGAGAGAGAGAGAGAGAGAGAGAGAGAGAGAGAGAGAGAGAGAGAGAGAGAGAGAGAGAGAGAGAGAGAGAGAGAGAGAGAGAGAGAGAAGCATGAGAGACGTGGACGAGAGAGGGCGAGATGAGTGAGAGATGAGAGGAGAGACTGAGAGCATGAGAAGACCGAGGAGTGAGAGCTTGAGAGAGAGAGAGATGAGTGGGCTGCAGATGATGAGTATGACTCGATGGGTAGTCGAGGGATGTTGAGGATGAGAGCTAGAGAGCTGCTCGACGCGCTCTGGGAGGAGTAGGATGAGGAGGCGAGAGAGAGGAGTCGGTAGGGTCCGCTAGAGAGGGCGGCTCGCATGCACGCTCTGCGACATCTGCCTCTCGTCATCTAGTCGAGGAGTGCTGGGCAGCTGGCTCGCTCGTCGCAGACGGACGAGTACCTGTCTAGCTCTCGCTTCCTCTGCATGCGTCTCGTCTCGGGATCGATGTCGAACTGCTAGCTTCGTACGGGAGAATTGTCTAGTGAGCAGCTCTGGCTGCTACGTCGTCGGAGCCGCCTGATAGCTGCTCCATGAGTGGACGGCTTGAGCATCCGAGCAATGACAGCCGATGAACAATGGTGACAATAGATGCCTGAGCCAATGATGATCTAGGACTCGTCACATGACAGAGAGTCGATTACATCGAGATCCGTCTCGATCTAACTAGAAGTGAAGGATAGCACCGATGCTGTACTTAGTAGGTCACATTTCCGATGCTATTAGACCTGGATCCATAGGCTTTTAATTTAAATTCATTTAATAAGACTGATCCTAGTTTGTAAGACCAGCATCTCGCTTTGAGAAACCGTCCAATAAGTCTTATTATTTATCGCATATTGCATTATCTAATTATTGCTCTCGTTACTTTAAAAGATCCGCTGTGTGTCATTTTGTTCAGGTTTTTTGCTTAGCTTGCTATTTTTTAGAATTCTGCAAGATTTTGTTGCTTTGCTTATGTAGATCCTGTTGGTACTTTTTCCTAAAATATTTGTGCATCAATGACGTCTTATTTCATCTTGATCTTAGAGAACTTAATTCATGAAGATCTTTCTCTCAAAATTTGTATCAATATGGTCAATTGGCTTTGCATTGTAAAATAGTTGTATAAATAAGCAGAAAATATAATACTCGTGTTTTCATAGTTATTTTAGTACATAGCTACGTATATTTTGGAAGTTGTTCAAAAGCTTATTGCAACTGGAAAAAAGTTGGTAATTTTAAATAGAATTTTAATATCCTATAGAAGGAAAGTTCTCTGCATTTTCTCGTACTGTTATTTTTTCAAATGGATACTAAACTGTATATCAATTTTCCCAGTAGCCTCCGTAAATGGCTTATAGAGGTTTGGATTATGCATTTAATATTACACAACGCATTAACTTGACCTCAGACCGGGCTGGGGTCACTTAGAGCAAATGGAATATGGTTAGTTGAGAACAACAGTGATGCCTATTGGGTAAATACTGAGAAACGTGGAATTAATTTCTACGAAACTGCTAATTGGTGGTTAACTTGACAGGAACGAACGTTCTAGTAATGGTCGGTCTAACAAGTGTCAAGTAGTTTGTTGTAATTAATACTCTTCAAAACCCTATATCGCAATTTTAACGAAGATCCGAGGTAGTAATCTGTTGTAACGAAGGCTACACTTTCCCACCATTTTGATTTATTAGAGTGGAAAAGACAATGGTTCAGCACTGTGGAAATCAGCATTCAGCACACTGATGACGGGTCGCGCGAAAGCTGGCGGTACGGTCGGTCGTCGGGTGGTCAGGACAGACGAAGGTGACGAGTGTTAGTTAGGACAGTATTGTACAGGGTGGTATTTGTCGATCAGATAAATAAATGGAATCAGATTATTAGTCAGGGTGTTGTTACGATAAATTGTTTGAGAAGAGTCTGCTTGTCTCGATCACCGAGTCTCCCCATAAGGCCTACACATACACTGAAGGTGAACAATACAGGAGGCTGCAAGGCAAGCGAGTTTTCTCTTGGTAGGAGCAAACCCCCGTTGTGCCCTAACTTTTTAAAATAAATTATTAATCATATTATAAAACCTCATTAAAAAAAACTTATTTATATGCAGTTTCTTAATAAATAAAAAAATGTGATTAGGTTGATTTTAAAAAGAAGTAATAACTAAATATTGCTCTTTGAACTTTTGGATTATTTGGAGTTAAATTTCTCCACGTTTGATCAACCGTATTTAAATATAAATTTGTTTTTTATGGTATAACATCTTCATAGTTAGCAAAAGAGTAAAATAAACTTGTCTTAGTCATGGGATAGGAAATTATAATTTATTAAATAGAGAACCAAGAGGGTGAATTGTTAGTAATGAAAAGCACTGAGTGACCGTGTTGTAGACATGGGTTTTAGCAGAGTTACATAAAACACACCTATCTATCCACATCGTAAATGTATTGTTTTGTATTTTTACCACAACATTATATGATGATTAAGCATCTGACTACGAAACAACACTCCTATAGAATGTAAAAAAAAAAAATAAAAAAATAAAATGCTTCATTGTGATTTTTAAACATTAATATATTGAAATAGTTAAAAATGGATAATAGTTGTAATTTAGTTGTTTACAAATAGTTTATAGTACTTATAAACTCCCTGAAGGTAAGGTGATTAAACAAAACTTCCCTGAGACTTATTGTTTCCACATGCTCATTGGCTTGTTATCAGATAACTGACTATTAAAATAATGTAGTGATTATTATGTAGAAAGCACAAAACATGGCGTCAATTAGCAAAGCTAAGTCATGTAAGGTCAGGAAGGTGGGCTAGTTAACTTTATAACAAGCACAAGGTACTTCTTAACTTGATATACCTGATAACTTTGATAAACGATTTAATTAAGTACCTATTAAAGTACTAACTGAACTATTAGTTTGAGCGCACAGCCGGTGACAGATGGATAGGAGAGGAGTGAGGAGGGGGCTCTTTTATAAAAACATTAGGCAACACAAATAGTTGTCTTGAAGAAGTGTTAAATATCCATTATTGCTATCATCTCGTATTATTTATTGTGAATGTTTTTAGAATCAGTCCTTATTCTCGGAACCAAACCAATACAAGGCTGAAACTACAATAAAAGCCCTTATTTCGTAAGTTTATTATGAGTCAAGTGTAACGGCTTACTCGTTGAGTGCCGGGCTTTCAGGGGGCTTTAGAGACCCTGTAAGTGGGGCCTCTACCTCCCATTATATGTGATGCCTTTATGTAGCAATCAGTAACAATGTATAACACTTTATTTACCAAACAGTGATGGTGTATGAGTGTGTATCTTTGCATGCTAAATATTTATTTGATCATAAAAACCTTTAGTTTGATTTTGGTTGAAGGTTCTTAATTTAGTGGAAGATTGAATATTGTTGAATGTGAGGCCCAAAACAAATCATCTTCAAGTATTTCATTTTAATAAAGAGCTAGATTTTGACACACAGGTTTAAATTAGGTACGTTTAAACGATTCATGGTGAAATTGACAGGGTTATAAAAGAACTTGCTTAGGCATATTGTGAAATACCATCCCTACGAATCATTATCCGCAAGTGGTTGTTGGAGCGATAAAAAGAAATCTGATGACTTCCGTATTGGTTTTCTGCCAGCTCACATGTATTTTCCATAAGACCAATATTAAAGTGTTTCAAAAAAGTAAAGTCTCAGCTATATTATTTATATTTATAAAAAAGCGTTTGTTTATATGGAAATTTTGACAACACTTAAGTAAGTGATCATTGTTAATTACTTAATGGTTTTTTCAATAAGTTGGTGTTTTCATCTGAACATATTTTTGAAATTTTAACTTAATTATTGTATCAAAATTGTTGTATGAATAGTTGAACATGTTAGTTAATCTTAACTCTTTATTAGGATACCTATAAAATGTCACAGAAAAAATGCTTTTTTAATATTCATAACATATCATCTTATTGGTTTGATATTGATCTTTAGAGACTGGATCTCACAAAGCTTCCCATTCTAGCACCCTTCAGTCAAATATAATAACACAATTTAATGGTAACACTAGTAATGGTAATAAATATTTTATGTTTACGTTATTGATGTATCAAATCAGTTCTATATTTGATGAGTTTTTTTAATATTGTTTTTATCAAGTTTAAGAGTTCCCTTTTGGAAGTCAAGATAATATTGTCACTCTCCGTCCTGTGTACATCAAAAGTCCCTTTCTTTTCTTGTCAAATTCCCTAAAGAAAAGCTTTAAGTGACAAAAGGTTTTGTCACAAGTTTCAACTTGACTTGTAGAAAACACAAAGTTTGTTTAAGTCTCCAGAGGGAGTGAGGGAAGAGGTTTTTGTGTCACGGAACTGAACTCATTATTAATGTATTTTATTCTCTCAAATCTTATAATAAATGTAAGCCATTCTTCTAACGAAAGTAATAAAAGTTAAAAATAAGTTCATTATTTGAATCGTATAGTAAAACACATGCACCCTCATTTAGATATTAAATAATTCATTTCATTAAAGGTACATTCATTTATCACTTGTGCGTCAATCTAACATTGTAAGCTAATTTACACATTGCTTAGCTATTTAAGGGGGTTTAATTATGTTTCATGGACGTTCATCTTCGGAGAGAGAATGTGAACTAAATGGTCAATTTGAAATGTTTAACAACTTAACATTAAAAGGACGTATATGCACCTTGCCCTTTTTAGCGAACATATCCCTTTTATTTTTATAACATGATCTGTCTTGTGTATTTTAAAATTAGATAACACCACTGTATGAGTATGGGCAGAAGAGTGGATCAATACACTACACGTAGATGGGTGGATCAGCAACACTGTGTATGGGTGGGCGGTTGGATCAATACACTCTACGTAGATGGGTGGGTCAATACACTGTATCTGTGGGCGGGTGGATAAATATATGTACATGAATGGGTGGGCGGATTGTTCAACATCACTGCAAGTATACACTTTCATATTATACTAGTAAAAGGGTTGGTCAATACCACTGTACATGTAGGGATGGGTGGATGGGTCAACACGACTGTAAGTGTATGGGTAAGAGAGGGGGGCAGTACCAAGGTTCCTATACAAGAGGTTGTCTCATACAAGTACGCATCCATATCGCACAGGTAGCAATTACGTTATAGGGATGCCTTAACTGTGTTTATCTACCTTCATTGCTGTAAACAAAACAACACCATAAATAAATAAATAAAAATGCCTTTATTTACAAGCGTTTCTCAGTACATAACTGTTTTACAGAATAACTCAAGTCAATGGCCTCAATACTAACAAATAAATATTAAAAACTAAGAACAGTGCAAGTTAAGATTAAGGTATAATATATATATATATATATATATATATATATATATATATATATATATATAGTTTTACAAAGAAACACAGAGACTTAAAATTACAATATACTATAGGGGTACGAAAAGCTCCTTAATTTTACTCTTAAATAAGTGTATAGTACATGATTTGATGCCTGGGGGGAGGCCATTGTACAACTTAGGGCCGAAATAAGAAAAGCTCCGTCTCCCAACTTCTAAACGGACCTTAGGGAAATGGAGTACATTTGCATGGCGTGTACTACACTGCGAGACCTCTTCCCGGTACAACAGCCTTTCGCTTAAGTACTGTGGCTCACTGTGTGACAGTACCTTGTGAATCATGCAGCAAGTTAGAATCCTGCACACGGTCTCCATTGGCAGTAAACCAACAGCCTCCCGAAAATGAGAAACATGATCAAAACGTCTCAAATTGAAAATGAAACGGACTGCAGAGTTTTGAATTCGCTCTATGTCTCCACACGAGATGCTGTTACCGTATGCAGGGTAGCAGTAGTAAAATACTGACAAAATCAGTGACTGCATAATGTGAAACTTAGCGGATTCTGATAGCAGATCTCTAAAACGGTACCGACCTTTCAGCCTATCCAGTGTACGTTGTACAGAGTAAGTGACATGATCAGTGAAAGTCAGGTCATTGTCTAGCACGACACTGAGAGTTTTGACTTTGCCGCTTACAGCCAAGCTTACACCACTGAGCATGATCTCAATGCCTGTTGAGCTAAGGGACTGCACCAGAGTCTGTGGGGAAAAATGGAGAACGGTACACTTTTCTATATTGAGATTTAGGCTATTGTTTACGGACCAGGTGGTAATGCTTTCAAGATCCGAATTAATTAGCATGAAGGCCTCCTCAATTGAGTCAGGCTCGTATGACAAATGTAGCTGATAATCATCTGCATACAAATGAGGAGTGCAGCTTTGTACACATTCGGAAAAGTCACATGTGTACAAATTGAAAAGTATAGGACCAAGACAGCTACCCTGAGGTACACCTCGATGTTTATTAAGAGGAATAGATGTCTCACATCCCAGCTTTTTAACCTGGCTTCTATTCTCAATGTATGACTTCACCCACTCGATAGCATCTGCATCATAGCCACAAAAATTCATCTTCGCAGCCAGCAACTTATGGTTCATGGAATCAAAGGCTTGAGAATAATCAAGCAGAACCAGTGAGCTGTATCTTCCATTATCTTTACTATCAAATAGGTCACTAAATAAGTTAACCAGGGCAGTGCATGTGCTGTGGCTTTTCCTGAACCTAGATAGTGTTTTCGGCAAAACATTTTCTTTGTCCATATATTCTACAATCTGTCGAGTTACAAAATTTTCTAATATCTTTGACATCGCAGGCAGTATCGAGATGGGTCTTAATTGTTGGACACTTTTAGGGGCTGTTACTTTTGGTATGGGATGCACAATGCTCAACTTCCAGCTCTGAGGAAACACCCCACTCAACAGGAACTCATTTATGAGGTGTGTAATCACATCCAGAGCGTAAGGACTCACGGCTTTTATCATTTGTATTGATAGTTTATCGCTACCAACCACTCTTGATGTTATCTCGTTCATGGCTGATTGTACAAACTTCATTAGTTACGGGCGTTAATGTAAATTCTGTCATCAGACCATTCCTTCTGTTTGTCTTGAAAAAATGTATGTTTTGTTCACTGAATGGTTCTGCCACCCCCATTTCAACAAAATATTTATTTATGTCATCTATATTGGTATGGGCAGGTATTGTTTCTCTCTTTCCATTATCAACAATACCACACTACTTCAGACAACTCCAGAAGTCTTTAGAATTTTTCTGTGAGCTAAGTTTGTCATTGAAGTAGATTTTATTAGCATTCCATATTAATTTATTAACTTCATTCCGTCCTTTCTTATATTTTCCTCAATCTGCACTGTCCCTGGTTTTCCAGTATTTGTTTCGTAATTTATTCTTAAACTTAGTTTGCCTTCTGTATTCATCTGTAAACCATGTATAACATCTGATATTCATACTCGATGACAGTACAGTCTGAGTTGTTTATTTATTTGACGTAGGTGTTTGATTTTAATATTGATATAATTTAGTACAGTATATTGTATTTACTAAGTAAGTATAACCCAGCAACACATGAAACAGATAATTTGCTGCTTTAAATTAATATTAAAATACCTTAAATTAAAGTAATTTTAAAATAATCTTAAGAAAATACATTAATGTTTTTATTATGTAGTTTTAGTTGTTCAGCACGATGTGTTGAAGGTGCAGAATAAGTAATACACTTACTCTGTGGTTAGAGGTCTCCCTCTGACGTCACCACTCGGCGTATATCGACCATATGAGAATGAGACAACCTGTTGTATAGAAACCTTGGGGTAATACCACTTTAAGTGTTTGCCATTTAGTTTTTTAAGACTGGTTTTCAGGAAAATATATTTATTACTATAGATAATTCATTAATAATGGTTTGCTAAGTTATGAAGTAATTTGAATATTACTAAATTTAACGGTAAATTATTCAAACTTAATTAGTTTGACTATCCCCATTAAGTGCGCTTACTATTTCCAATTTATGTATGTTTTGATAATTGAGTAACAACATAGGATAGTGTACGTATTTTAAGTTACTAAATACTAAAATCATTATGACGTAAATAACGCAGAGGAATAAACCAGCATTATTTAAATTGGTCAAAAGTATTCCTCAACTGAGTAAAGAGTTATCTTCAAAGGAAGTTTATGACTTTTAATTTGAATGTTGATTTCAAATTTATACTTATTAAGTTTAGTGGTGACTTAGAATAACAATATTTTTAATATATTTTTTGTGATTTTATAAAAGTCTTTTACGAGAGTATTTTAGTTGGATAACTTTATCATTCTCTTACTATACTAGTGTGAAACACGTTTTTCAGCAATTTTACTACACATTTCGTTAAACTATAAGATTGGATTCCAATATATTTATCCCATTAAATGTCAATACGTCTAATTATATTTGTTATTTCTAATTCCTTAGTTATTTATGATTCCAATACATCAAATTATCGCCAGTTTTTATATTTGATAGTTGTGGTTGATATATCTAACTATATATCATTGTACTTCATACTAGTCTCCAGAATGCAACATCGTCTTTGCTTAAATCTACCACAAGCCTGTGTTGTGGTTAGTCTGTGGTTCCCAGCGTCTTCCCTCGTCCTCTGTTACAAGAACCACGTATCTTTGTACAAAATTCCATCTATAGTCCAAATAATGCTGCAACCACCTTCATTACATCTACAACAAGTTTTTGTTGTGGTTAGTATGTGGTTCCCAGTGTTCCCTTGTCCTATGTCACAATAATCAATTTTCTGTCAGATTTCTAATGTTTCAAGTGCTTAGAAAAGTATTTATACTATGACAATTGTATCAAAGGAAAACAAATATTAATTTTCTTCATGCAGATTCAATCACGTTATTTTATTTGAATTCTTATCTCTTTTTGCAAAGAATCACGTTTAATAATGGGTGATGTGAATAAACCTGAAAACCCCGAGTGCCCACTCAATTATTGTCATTTGACAGTGCCTACTTAATTATTTTCATTTGAGAGTGCCCACTCCAACGTCGGTTGAATAAAACACACACACTCAACTCGGCAGGCAAGCAGGTATGTCAACGATGAGTCTAATTATGACTTGCGAGTAGCCATTCAGATTTTAGTTGAATAAAACCGAGTCCCCACTCACAAAATGGAGTGTCCACTCGCGAAAAAGCGAGTCTGCTCCCTAGCAGAATCACCGCTGCCGAGTGTGTACTCAAGTAAGCTTATTATGGCTGAATTAATGCCAATATTTTTACGTACAATATACAATGTTCGAAGAGAGTCGAGAAATGATGACTATTAGTCAATAAACAGATTCGATAAGGAACATACTTGTACATTTGACTTTTTAATAATAATAGGATAGTCTATAGAATTTTTTTAAATGTTAGCTGATTCTCAAATGATTCAAAATTAATTTTATCCACAATGTCAAAATATAATCTAAGTTCAACAAATAATTAAGTTCAAAGTTCCTAATATAAAACTTATATATGAATTTAGAAGTTTTGAATTGTATAAAATACCACGGTTCAGTAATACATATGGTAAGAATTCTTTGAGTTATGCCACTCCAAACATTTTTGATAAGACCGATTGATTACCAATTAAAAAAATATATAAACACTATATTGGTTTTATATCGTATATCCGTTGCCAGTGATATATGTAAATATATATATATATATATACATATATACAGTATATATAATGTATAATATATATTTTAACAAAGGTTTTCTTTAATATGTTGGTATTGATAAATTAGGCTAGGTAATCGTATTTATTTTCTTTCTTTATAAGAAGGTTGTTGAATTTTTCTTTTTGTTATGTCCTACGAGTGTGTGTCGTTCATCTACGCTCATCACACTCATTCTCCTCTCACATTCACCCATATCTTGAAGATCGGCGCTTTACTGATGAATAACTGGTATAGTGTTTTACTAAATATTTTTTCATCAATATATATATATATATATATATTTATATATATAAAATGATGAAATAATATTGTGTTGCATTATTTGCATGTTTATTAAAAAAATACTAATAACACCTCTTAAAACAAACTTTGTAATAAAATGAACACTCAAGAAAGTTATCAGTCGAACTCATTTGATATGTGCTTAAAATTGCATAGTTATATGAATTTTGTAAATAAAATGTTTCTTACATAAAGAGAAAAGTTCAGCGCCTGCAAACTAACCGATACTCTATCCGTCATACAATGTTAGCTGGTGATAGGCGCCGTTGAGGGGGAAGAGGAAGGCCGCGACCTTGCTTGGAATGCGGAAATCTCGTAACTAGGTCATCAGGTCCATGTTTATCGCATACCAAGCGTCAGGGTGGGGGAAGGCCGCGACCTTGCTTGGAATGCGGAAATCTGGTCACTAGATTAACAGACCGATAGCTATCAGTCGTTTAAAAGGCTTAAAGAGATTTAAATGTCCACGCTCCACATATATTTTTTGATAGTTCTATATTTCATGAAATCATAATTTTTGTTTACTGTGTGAGTATGTACATATATGTGAATACTGTATGTATATATGTATATATATATATATATATATATATATATATATATATATATATATGTATATATATTGGTACTGTATTATATTTTGTTCGTTGTAATAATTCTTGTACTCAAATTGTAAAATAATTATTATTGTTTATATGGTATTTTAGCTATGTTGTTTCAGGTATAGTTTTATTTTCACCACTTAGTTGTTTTAATTGTACAGCATCAGTTATTGTACACAGCTCCCACAGAGCGCTATTTGGTTTTATTTTCATTAACAACAATTAATTATTTTTTCCTTTTTTTTAGCATACAACATTTCTTTTGCTTATTATTCTTACACTAAAAAATTTTTGGTAAATAAATAAATTAAATTGAAAAAAATCAGATAACGTTCGGCAGATAAAAAAAACGTTGTAAACTATTTTAATCACACGACAACAAACACTGCAAACGAAAATGGGGGAATCCAAAACAAGTGATTCAAGTTGAGACCTGTCTCAGTATCCCCCCCTCCGCTCTAGGGTGAGTGCCTACTTAAGGTCCGCATGACTACGTGAGCAGGCACTCGCGTTTTTAAAGAAAACTATATTCAACTGAAATTGGGACCTGACTCATAATTTTGGGAGTAGGCACTCAGGATCGTTGCGATTGCCCATTCAGAGTGGGCACTCAACTTTTTTAATTTTTATTTCCAATGATAGTATCATTTACAATTGTGTGGATACTCATAAAAACAATAACTTACAATAAACATACAAGTGCAATTATATAACAGATTAATATATATATATATAATATAAATTAATAGATACAACATTCAATAATCAATACAAAACATGCAGATATCTACAGATAATGAACTTGATACAGTGGTTGCATTACAGGTGTATAGAGAAGGTGGAGTAGAAATGGGGATCAGAGGAATCAATTATTTGTGTGGTCGGGTAAAGAAGATGGAGAAGATTTAGAAGGAAAAGAGTGGATTGATTTATTGACGAAGTAGACGAGGTTGAAGTGTGAATACTGTTTTCCTGAATGATCCAAGAGAATCGTGGAAAAAATCCACATTGCAGGCGTCAAGATTGCTCATCTCCTGTATTCTACTCATTGGGGCATTTTTGAGGTAGTTTGTTCTGTGGTGTTGATGGGCAAATATATCCTGTGGTCTTGTTCTGACAGGAGTCCTCAGGTTGACTTTTATCAATAATTCTGGGCAATCGACAGTTCCTCTAATGAGTTTGAACAGAAATACCAAGTCAACAACGTGTCGACGAAGTTGAAGAGGGTGAAGGTTGAACATCTGCACTAGAAGATCGGGCTGAAGTAGTTGGCCAGTTTTGAAGTACAGTTGTAAAACAAATATCCTTTGAATTTCCTGTAAGCGGGTCGACAGGTAGAACTGATGAGGCGTCCATACAAAAGAGGCATATTCAAGGAGCTGTTGAATAAGAGCCTTGTAGAGAAACACCAAGGATGCCGCTGATAAGCCTGATATTGATGTCCTATACAGCAACCCAGAAGTCTTGAAGCGCAGAACCAGATGTGATCAATGTGTTGGTTGAGCGTTAAGGTTTTTCACATCTCCCTATAACTTAGTTTCTGGACTAAGAACTTCTATAAAAGGATTATGTGGGAAAATTATTATTTTGCTGAACACTTTTAGCTATTGATTACTCTATATTTTTTTGTATAATTTGTGAGGAGTCAAAGATTTTCAATCTTTATACGTTTATGAACAAAATCTCTTTTGTTAGTAATTATTGCTACTATTGTGAGATTATTATTTTTCCACAAGTAGTATAGTTATTTTGCATTAGGATTAAGAGATTTTGAACCAGATATGTTTACAATGTCCTTCAATACTGTTGGGTGACTAGAAATAAAGGAGTTTACGTAAATATTTAGTGCAAATAAAATGTTTTGATAGGTTTTGTGCACATTTATGATACACAAAAAATTAATTTGTATAATTTTACGTATGTAACAAATAATCAACAAATTTCTCAAATAAAAGTAAATAGGTTGTCGACATATAGAATAAAGAACACGAACGATTTGTAACCAGACTTATTATAAAAGGGTTTGTTTTCATTTTCGCTACCTCAGTTCATACAATAACGACAAGATTTTTATTATTCATTTCTAATACGCCAATCGTAGAGATATGGACGAATATGAAGGGCGAAAGAGTATGATGAGTGTAGATGAACTAGGTAGGGATTGCTAAAATTTGAGTTTGACTTAGCTCACAAAGGACAATTTATTAATAGCCCAATAGCCAGGGCAACAATGGGACATACGGCTTTACGTGGAATCCGAACCACGTAGTGTTGTTTTGATTTTCAGCTAACTAACAAGTCTGACACTCAGTTCTCTTTCTTACACAACATCTGAACCTTCACTACCATCCAAAATGGACCCCCAGACTTCTCTTGTAGTGTCCACGTCGTTGGAAACCACTGAGCGGACTCCGTGTCGGTATTAAGAGGACAGAGATTGGAACATGTACAATCTCCCAAACACTTTACCCCAAGTAGCTGGATTACAGCACTGCACCACTGGTGCCGACTGGTGATTGAATAATGTAATAATACATATTAAAAAATGTAAATAAATAGTATATGTCAGTTCATAGTTTATTGATTTCGGTGGATAGAGAGTAACATTCTCAGCCATGTATATAATGTTAATATCACTCTAATGCGATTATTGTATATTTTTAAATTATATAGAATGAGTTTAAAAAAGGCCAGTAAGTTTGAAGTCAGTACACTTGTATTCAAACCAACCATTCAAGATTTGCTAATATTTTGTACTCGTAACAGATTGGTTAGAACTAGAGACAAATTAAACAAATATAGTAAATAAATAGTACAACATTAACTTAGTAATATAAGAAGTTAGACTATATAAAAAATAAATTAAAATTCTTGAAATATGTCTCCATAATTAATGAAAAATTATGACCAAAAGCTAAAACAATGATAATTATAATTCCGTTAAACATAAATTAATTGCATTACTTTACTCAATTCATAAAAAAGAGGGATTCATTGGACAACTAAAATGTTAGTTCGTATTATAACATTTGAAATTTATAAATCAAAAGTAATATAGGAGCTAACAGGCCTCGAGGCTCTATTTATAAAGTAATAAATGCATTTATTAAAACCGACTGAAAAAGAAAAGTAGCTAGTACAATGGGTAGCAAACCTAAGAATCTATATTAATAATAAATTAATAACCTTATTTCAGTAAAACGATTAATATAAACACAATTATACAAATCATTTCTGGAATGTTCTGAAGGGGTAGGTTTTAGTCAACCCTATAAAAGTCAAGAAATATAACTTTTGTACATAATTCCTGAACTACATGACTTTTGAATGGTTTACTCAAAGCATTAAACCAGATAAATAAACTACTTTCATCTTCAACAGTTTAAAAGTAGCCGGTTTTGGAACCTAAAACTCTTGAAATTATATAACCTAAAAATGATAACCTAAAAAAGTGTAAACGATAAAACCGACATGTCTCTCTCTAAGTTTAATTATTGTAAGGGTAATCAAAGGAAGACCCATTGGAATTTATTCACGACATTATAAAAATCATAATTAAATAATTAAAACATCTGGAAGACTAGGAACTTAAAAGCATACGCGAAACAAATTTAATAATTAATTTGATTCTAGTGCTTTGCTTTAATTATTATTGTAAGATAAAAAAATATAAATAAATATATATATATTTATATGTACAATTTATTTTCATAGAGTACCTAGTTTTACTGATTAAAATATACTGTAAACACTGTCTAAAATTTTAGAACTTAATCTAAAACACTTAATTTACAAATGATAATTACTATTACAGCAAAAAATATTCTTAAAAATATAAGTAATATACTACATGGAAAGTTACTGCAACCATCTAGCAATTGTGAGTTTATATTTGTAGCCAATATATCCGAAAACGGAAATAACTTTTTGGCTGGAACATTAATTTTATGTATATTTATCTCATAGTTCGTAACTTAGAAGAAAACAGGCGTCCGAGTGGTATCACATAAACAATGTATCAGTTATAAGCTATGTGATCATAATGTAATCTCAAATGTTCAATTTTGTGGAGTAGGATTGTTGTTCTCTTCGCACTTTTATTGCTCTCCTTACAGTTTTTCATCTATTATTAATACGTGTGGTGACTAATAGTTAATATTATTGACACGAATGTTATAAAATTGAACCCTTCATCCTATTTACTATCATTATTACTATAAATAGCTCCCCCAATTGTCACGACTGTAAAACTCAATAACAATGCGTTAGTGACGCGGGAACGCCTGCTATCCATTGACGCAATTTGGATACTGAGTTCATTTTGCCTATCCACTAGACCTCACGGCGCTCCCACGATTGTATTGAGTAAACCTGTCACTAATGAATACAATGTAATGTTTCTGGCATTACCATCATATATGGGTGGGTGGGTGAATGCGCACCAATGTACATCGCAGGGCGGGCGAGCCATCACGACTATAAATTAATGGGTCATTACCACCTAAAATGGGTGGGTGGGAGAGTCGTTACAACCGCGCAAAGATAACTGGGTGATTATCACTACTGCTGTAAATGGGTGTGTGATTTCAAGGTAGAATTCAAGGTAACATTCCTTTTAGTATTCATATGGTGAGGGATTCAGTCTCAGTTACTTTGTCAATAATTTAGGATATTGTCGGAAGAAAAATGCCACTTGATATTTGTAGGACGAGGAATACAGTATCAGTAATTCAAGGAATGTATTTGTGCAGAAATCAAAGGCAAAATTATGGAATGTTTGACGTAACAGAATCTCAGATGGAAATATAAAACAGCATTTATTAACAATATTTTGGACTGATAAAATACAAATTTAGGAAGTTTCAAAGGTTAAAAAAGAATAAATTAAAGTTAAAACATTTTAAAGTATTGTATACTTCAATACTGCATTTTACCCAAAAATAGACTAAACCGTAAATATTTTATTATAGCTTTTAAAGACAATTTTGTAATTAAAAAAGTGGTTAGTGTAATTAATATGAATATTTCATAAGTAATCTCCATTATATCTTACAGGTAAATCCATTCTCTTAATTTACTTAGGTGGGATTTCGGTAGTAAATATATAAAATAAGTACATAAGTGAACAAATTCTGACTTATTCTGAACCAAGTTCATCAGAAGCTGTAACCACCAATCAAGCATTAGTATCATTATTTTATGCTGAGAATTACTATGAACTATAATAATAATAATATATTATGTAGACGTTACATATAAGCAATTATAAGAAATTAATTAACATGGAAACCAGCAAAAAGAGTAAAGACAATAATATAATATTGAATATAGATAATAAATCAGTCTCTAGTCCAAGAATGACAGCTAACATGTTTCATCTTTACTTTATAAATATTGTATATAAAATAGTAAACGATTCTCACAACCAATAACATAAAAATGTGTTTCAAAATCAAACTAATCCTTCAAAAACAGTTTGATGTACATTTTCCGAGAATTTCATATTCTAACCTTAATTTACTCATAAAAAAATACACACATACATACTTGTGGTGCCTATTAAACTAATAAAAACAACGAATGAGTGTCTATTAAAATCATTAACGCATTAAATATATTCGTTCTTTATCCCAGACATTTTGTCAACCCAATTGAAAATACCTAAAGTAATTAGAATCTACAGTTTCCGGTGACAACCGCGTCAAGGTACTATCTACAATATTTACAAGATGACCAGACGTTTCGCCCATACTGTGATGTGGCATCCTCAGTGGTTTCTCTGAGACTGAAATCGGCAAGTGACCTTCCAGCTTTATAACAGGTGGTGGGGTGGGGACTGGTTGGCAGGTATGCTGGAGAGGGGGGCGGAGGCATGACCCACGTGACCTACGGTCATTGGCAGAAAAATCAATATGGCTGACTCTTCCATTTTATTTCAATTTACTTAAAATGGGTTCCCATGCCTTTGGCAGCCGTATACTATCATCGGGACATGGGAACCCACTTTAAGTAAATTGAAATAAAATGGAAGAGTCAGCCATATTGATTTTTCTGCCAATGACCGTAGGTCACGTGGGTCATGCCTCCGCCCCCCTCTCCAGCATACCTGCCAACCAGTCCCCACCCCACCACCTGTTATAAAGCTGGAAGGTCACTTGCCGATTTCAGTCTCAGAGAAACCACTGAGGATGCCACATCACAGTATGGGCGAAACGTCTGGTCATCTTGTAAATATTGTAGATAGTACCTTGACGCGGTTGTCACCGGAAACTGTAGATTCTAATTATGACACCGGCCGCTTAAGCCTAAGTTCTAAGATACTTAAAGTAATTGATATTCCTATGATGGAAGACTCAAAAGAGTTGACCAATTATCGACCAATATCTCTTCTTTCGTCCGTCTCAATAGTATCTGAAAAATCCACGTAGTTTAATATTTCAAAGAAAATAATCTGTTTTATTTTGAACAACATAGGTTTCGTTAAAATAAATCCCTAGTACCCGTATGGACTTTATAGAATAAATCATTGAATCAATTGATAAAACAGATTTTGTAGCCGGCATATTTATGGACCTCTCGAATGTTTTCGATAGCATTTCGCAGAGTCTCTTACAATCCTAACTACGGTTGACAGGTATAAAAGGATTCGATAAATAGACTGCAATTTGTTGATATAATGATAATGATAATGATTTATTTCCATTCATTTTTACAAATATAAAAAACAATAATTCGGCTTGGAAAAAACTGACCACACTTACAAGTATTTGTGGCCAGTACAAAATTATTTACAAAATACTAAAAAAAACACAATATAACTTAATAAAAACATATTATAAACATGGAACATGAGTCCAGCTTCTACATTATAAAAATAAAACTCTCTGTGGCGCATGAAACACTTAAAAGTTATCTTAAATTCATCTTACACTATATTTATTGCTACTTAACTTAAAATTTCTTATATAACATACATTACTGGACTAAAATAACAAGAAACCATATTAATTGCAAGAAGTGTCAGTATTTATATTAAACAAAAATCCAAATAGTCTAGATCTTGTTTCGTAAATAGCCAATTCTTCAAATTCATAGAAAAAAATTTCAAATTTGTACTACTTTTTATGTCATGTGGTAATGGATTAAAATAATTAGGTCCAATATAATGAAAAGATTGTTTAAAAACACTTTTTGAGACTTTAGGGAGTTTAAATATTCTACTTGCCCCACTCCTCGTATTATGTAGTAAATTTGTAGTGCCAGTATTACCACTTTTGACATAAAACAATCTTAAAACTTTATAGACAAAAAGGTGTTGTATCGGGAAAATGTTTAATGTATAATATAATGGAAAAGAACTCTCTCTGCGATTTTTATTTGTAATTATTCTAATTATATGATTTTGTGTTTTTCTGATTTTTAAAATGTGAGTCTTGCTAGCACTTCCCCAACACTGTATTCCGTACTGGAGTCTCGAATGTATAAGAGCAAAATAAAGAGTTTTCATAGTCATTTCGTCACAAAAATTCCTTAAATAGTAAAATTTTCTTATCATTATTTTTGTTTTATTTTGTAGAGTTTCCAAATGCTTTATCTAATTTAGATGTTCATCCAATAAAATTCCAAGGTATTTAAAGTATTTAGCCTTTCCTACTTTTTGACATTTTAAATGATTTTTCACTACAATTATCTGTATAGTATATAAAGTCTGAGGGAAAATCAAAACTTATGTGACTGAAGTTTACGAATTTTGTTTTACTTACATTTACTTGCATTTTATTTTTTAAACACCATTCTTTTAAAGCACTTAGATCTTCCATAATATTTTGCCCAGCACTGACGGTATCCGTGAATGAATAAAACAACGCAATGTCATCTGCGAATGCACATATTTCCCCATTAAATGGTACTTGCAACAAGTCGTTAATAAAAACCAAGAAAAAATTGATGAGGTCACCGACCCTTGGGGTACTCCGGTCTTAACTGTGAGAGGGTTACTAAACTTATTATTAATCTTAACATGTTGTATTCTGTTGCTCAAAAAACTCCTGAACCAGCTGAGGGCATTTCCTCTTATTCCTGCGTGCTCTAACTTTTCTAACAAGATATCATGATCTACAAAATCGAAAGCTTTTTTAAAGTCTACAAATAAACCAGTTGCTTTTTCTTTTCTATTCATACTAAAATAAATTTTTTCAGTAATTGCCAATATTGCCTCTTCGGTTGATTTTCCTTTTCTAAAACCAAACTGGGAAGGACTAAAAAATTGCATTCTATCCAAATAACTTACTAATCTACATTTCATTAATTTCTCAATTATTTTTGAGAAAACAGATAACAAACTTATAGGCCTTAGATTATCTAATTTATAGGATGATTCCTTTTTAAATAATTGAACAACTGTACTTAATTTAAGTTGTTCTGGGAAAATTCCTTTCTCAAAACTTAAGTTAAATATGTATGTCAATACGGAAGCTATTTCATTCGAGATATTTTTAACACAATCTACCGAAAATTTATCAAAACCACTTGATTTTTTATTTTTAATTTTTTTTATTGTTTGTATTATTTCTAAATTGTTTGTAGGATTTATAAAGATGGAATACGGATTAGGCTGGACTGGAGGCAGTTGGTCAGTGTGAGTGTGCAGGTGGGTTTGACCTTTGGCCGAGATAAGATAAGAATTAATTGCCTCAGCTACTTGAGTAGCATCTGACACAATTTCTCCGCTGTCCAATTCAATTTTGTCTACCGTTCTACTTTTTCCTGTTCCACTCAGATTATTTATAATTTTCCAGCATTGAGCTGAATCGCCGTTGCAACCATTTAGCTTCCTACTATAATAATCCTGTTTCCTTAAGTTAATATCACTTTTTAATTTATCTGTAAATGTTTTATAATAATGCTTAAAAGTTACATCGTAAGGACGTTTTTTATACAATGTATATAGGTTTCTTCTTCTTTTTAGCCTATTTAGCAAATTAACATTCATCCATGGTGAAATAGACTTCGCTTTACTTAACTTAGAATGTATAATAGGAGTCTTACATGAATCAATACATGATGTTAATATCTCACTAAACTTATTGTAACATAAATTAAGATCATCCAGTACATTACATTGCGTCCAATCAACTTTCTTCAGCCTCTCTCTAAGCTTATTATAATTTATAGTAAACTGATCATTGGAAGTGAGATTTTTTGAATCAGAGATTTTAGTTTTGAATTTATTCCTACTAAAACAATTTAATCCCAATATACAATGATCTGTAAGCCCTATATCAAACACAGATGATTTAAAACATTTTAAATTATTATTTTTAATAAACATGTGATCTATCAAAGATTTGGACACATTAGTTATTCTAGTTGGACTGTTAATAATTGAAACAAAACTATGGCTACTTAATACATTCATGTAATTTTGAGTAATTAAATTATTTTCTAAAATATTAATATTAATATCACCTAAATAAATAATATTTTGCTGACAATCAGAAAGTTGAATGTCTAACCAAATAACTAATAAAGTCGTATTCTGAACCAAAATTGAATCTATAGATAGCATATAATGTGAAATAAGTATTCCTTATTCTGATGTTTAGAAGCAAACAATCAGCCGTAACCATACGAACGTCTGTTTGCGTGACACAAATGTCTTTGTGTACATAACATAATACGCCGCCTGCCCAATAGTTCTCATTACATCTGGCAAACATATAGTAATCGGGAATTTTATACAGATCAATTTCATCGTTTTTAATCCAAATTTCGCTGAAAACTATAAAATCTACTTTACTTTAAATTTGACTAAATTCAGCTAGAAAATTATTAAAGTTTTTTCTTAAGCTCCTAATATTGGTGTACATTAAACTAAACAAACCATTTTCTTCTGCCTCAACAAAAAACTTTCTATATCATTTTTTGCTGTATACATATAATTTTATCTACCATAATTTATATATTTATAACGCTTATTAATACCAATTTTTTACTTTTATTGAACATGCGTTTAAGTATTTTGAAACGAATATTTTTCAATAAGGAGTTGAAATAAAATTAATGCTAAACTAAACTATGAGCTAACCTTAATCATGCATACAAAATATGTGTGTATACTACAAATAAAAAGAAAATTAAGAATGCAATTAATTAACAATATAAATAAGTACTAATCTGTAATTCAAAATTGTCATTTAGCTACTTGCATTATTAAACCAAATACAATTTCGTGTTCTCCCTCTATAAAAGTAAAGCTTCTATTATATTTCGGCTCATTATTACTTATATCTACTGCAATCAAATATTCACAAAACCTACTAATATTTAAAAACATTTTATAGTATTTAAGCACGCGCTGCTGTACACAGATTACAATTTGTAAAAGGATTGGAGTAAATTTCATGTCATGCTAACAGAAAATACAAAGTAACATTTATCATGCTTTCAGAATAAATGCGCATAGCAACCAAAATAATACATAAAAAATCAGGAATATAGTTAATTATGATATAATAAATATCAATTTGCAATTTACAATTTCTACTTATATATTTATAAATGAATAGATTACATGCTGATTACTTAATATATACAATATAATATAAATAAAGTACACATGCACAGTACCTGTCGTTTTGTGTTTGATATCCGTTCACTTTAGATTTTCTATCTCATGAAAGGAGACAACCCTCTGAACTTTCCCCCCCTCATTTTTCCTTATGAAAAATTTTCCTTCTCGGCACCAAACAAACGCATAGTTCAACTCCCGGCACTTCCTCTTTAGAGAAGATAAGAACTGCTTGTTGTCCGGTGAAAGGTGCTCATTGATGTAAACTCTCTGTTGTTGTGGGAACTGTTTGTTTACTTGATAGGCTGTGAGGGTCTTCTTTTCTCTGAATTTAGCGATCCAGACATCCCTTATGCTTCTTTCACGAAATTGGACCACTATAGACGGGCTGCGATCCTTCCTGAACGTAGGAATACGGTGCGCTGCTGTCACTTCTCCATTGTAAGATTGTTTTCACGTCTTCGTTTAGTGATGAAGGAATGCCACTTATCTCAACATTGTTCCTTCTGCTATATTGCTCTAGGTTACGTACTCGATCTTGTAACTCAACTAATTCTTTTGACATCTGTTTATTTTTTTCACGGATTTGCACGTTTTCTTTTTTGATTTCACTTAATTCATTTTTAATTTCATGCATAAGACTATTGGTTGAATCCACTTTGTCAGACAGAAACTGCATTGAATTGGCTAGCTCCGTAATTTCATTTCTGAAAGCTTTGATCTCTCCAAAATCGTCATTTTTGAATTCCTCTACGACTCTTACGAGAAACTCCTTGGTGAGTGCTGGTCCCTTAGTGGAGGAGGTCCCACTTCCTTGGGTCGAAGTCGCTGTTGCCCTACAACTTCCACATTTCCAGTCCTTGGTCGAACGAGTCTTCCTGGCCTCAATCTCGCCTTTAATGCACTCTAGATGAAATAATCTATCGCAACCTCCACTACACTTTACATCACTAGCTTCATTGGCTGAATTTTTACATACGCCACAGGATGCCATGGTTTAAAAAATAAATGAGAATTTAAAAAACAGAATAATTGCAAAATATACACGCGTCAAGTAGATGACGGTCGAAACCTGCACGTTCTAGTGTCGCAGAGCGATAACACCGAGCTCTTATCTGCTCGACGACTCGAGCTGGACTGGACTGGAGATATCTCTCACACTCTTAACAATCAAAGCTTAAATGGTCATCTATTGTACAAAAAATTAAGCTAAGAGTCCTTCAAGGACTGAAGGCTCTACTTTTCATTTCCTACTTGCAAGGTATGGTGTCTTTACTAAGTAAAGTTAAAAATGTCAAAAGTGAGATCTGCTTGTTTGCGGACGATTCAAACCTATTTGTTCATACTAAAACGGAGGAAAAACTATAGGCTCATTCCCACTATAACTATCAAACCTGTGACAATGATTTTTATATAACAAATTAAACTTAAACTCTAAAAAAATCTTCATTTGCTTCATTACAGTACAAAAAATAATACATTGGATCAAATTATTTACATTAGTTTAGAGTAAAGTAATAAAGTCAGTCAAAATTAGTTCTTAGGATGGATAATAGACAGCAACGTTAGTTGGAAAAGTCAAATTGATAATTACACAGTTTCGAACAGAGTCGATGCCGGTATTACTGCCTGTAAGAATGTCGCCCCTCTGCAGTGAGGACATTTTAGAAATAATATTTCATGCCCACATTCAGTCACATATAGCATATGGCTTTTGTCTCAATGGTGATACCTCCATCCAATATTTAAAGAGATTATTTATTGTACAGAAGAAAGCCGTAAGGCTCTGCAAAACCGTTTCCCAATTACGGTATTTGGATTATACAGCATATTTTTCATTGTGTGATGTTTGTAAAAGACCATTATGAAAATATGAAATCACACGATGAAGTTCATAATTACGGCACAAGGGGTAAAATGCAATTTTTCTCCCCAAACATAATTTAGAATAATTATTTAAAAATTAAACATCATTTATCGATGCTATTTCTTATCAGACTACTTAAAAAACAAGACATGAACAATACAAAATTCATAATTCAACTTAAAAACTACCTAATAGACAAATTGTTACATTATTTCAATTAAATGTGCACTCGTTAGTTACTTATGTTAATTTAATGATGATGTATTAATTATAACGATATTTACTGTACACATTACACTATATACAAATAAAGATATTTAAATTGAAAGTTAAAAGTACTAATGCTCTAATAAGCATACCATTTAAATAAAAAAAAAAAAAAAACATACATGTAGTACTATAAAATACCTTAAGTTTTTAATAGAATTTATTAATTGAAACCAATCAAGAAGGTTTTTGCTTTCTAATAATGCTGGAAACATTGAGTTACTAGTCAATCCAAAAGGTCTTCATGTATGATCTCACTTTGGTGTAAATTAAGATCCCAGATAGTATCTTCAATATTACCGACATTTTGCTTCAGGGCGTCAAACACGCGATCAATCAAATCCGTCTAACTAATCAAGGGAGATGGAGTTTGTCATTGACGTAATGGGGATGATTAACTCCTGGAGGTTGACAACTAGGTGCTACATTTGACATGAGCACCAATGGAAAATAATTGTAACAAGTAACGAAATATATAAAAAATTGGGTGTGCGTCGGACCACACGGTGGAAGTTATACTTCTTTGGCCATTCTCATACACCCACTCACGCACACAAACAGACAGGATATATAAATGAAATATAAGACATTTTTCAATATTATTCAATATATTTATCTTCAATATATTATACGTGACCTCATTATTATATTATACACCTATATTATCATTATCAGTAATTTCTTCGATTAAATTTCTTCGATTAACAATCGATTAATCGATAGTTCTTAAAAATTTGTTCTTACTTTTCAGCGTGACGCGGTTTCTCGACCAACATCCCATCCCAAAGTGTCTAACGGGCGCAAAGAAGTATAACTTCAATAAACGGTTTAGTTACAATGTCATTTTACCTCAAAACCAGTTTGAAAGTAGCACATTGTAATGAGCTAATGAGGTGAATGCATTTAAGTTATATGAGATAAATTATCCCAAATTGGTCTTCCAGAAAGTACTAGAGAACAAATGAATATATATGGTGATAAATACGGTGGGAAATTGTAAAATTAAATTTTTACAAAATCACAGAATCATCAATTATCCCATTCAACAGGTTATGGAGAGTTAAAAAAACCATTCATGACACCTTTTGGATAATCTGTCAAACACAAAATTAGTAAGAAGCTTAAAGTATCATATCAGGTCAGAATGGTAATCAAAAGATTTCTAGTAAAGAAAACAAAGATTTTTAACACTCCTAACCATCTATCAAATATAGACATAGTTCCTTCAAAATAAATGTCTATATTTATCTAAAAGGAAAAATCGTTCTCTTCATTTACTCAGGGTGGATTTCGGTAGCAAATATGGCTAGATGATGAACATTACTTCAGAAATTAGGGGAAATAATTAGCAAAGAAAAAAATTGTTAGTAGTATTGTTTAAATTTATATTGAAGATCACCATATGTTGTTTTCATGTGAATTTATTTACTGTTATAAATAAAATCTTTTGAACCTACGTACATATGCAAGTATTAGGCTATTTACAAATAATGATCTTTTACAGACATGCTTTTATTGTTATTGTTGTACAGCCAGACGTTCTATAATATAGAAATAAATGCCTTTTTTAAGGAGAGGACTATCTCCTTTTGAACTTTACCCTAATCATTCCCCATAGACTGTTTATATATGCAGGGAACATATCTAGACATAATTATGGGGGAAACCAGAATAGTCCATGGTGAATATTACTGACAAAACTTCTAGTAAAGATCAGGACTCTACCATCTTTAATTCAGATTTAAAGTCCTGACATCCTGGCCACTAGAGAAAAGAGTTAAAAAAAGTTACCAGGAGAGGTCTTATTTTACCAGGATTTTTAGGACTAAGAAACCCTCTCTAGCATTTAACGTGGGGGATTAACAGCTTAAAGTCGAATTCCAAACCACTACCAGTAACCAGGCATACGGTCTGCGTACAAGAACTCATCTTCATATAATCGCAAGTATTTGGTTCTATTTTCCTAGTAAAACCAATTTTGAAATGGGTATATTTTCCTCAAGTTGTTCGTTTACCTTTGGGATGTTAGTTAATTGCAGTTTATATGGAAAACGTGGCTTGGATTTTATTTTTTAGCTGCCATAGGTGGACGTAATAAGTTCTCTATTAAAGATCCGTCAATACCTGTAGGTGGGATGAAACTCCTTCGTAGGGAGTTTACACTGTTGAATCGGTTCCAAACTGACGTGGACAGATGTAACTACTGGAATTATAAATGGGAGTTTACACTAGATCAGACATGTGATTGTGAGGAGCCTATGCAAACAATGGATCAACTAGTTACAGAGTGCTCTTTGTGATGCTTTATGGAGGGATTAGCCAGCATAAACAGAATGAGTAAGGCAGGCCTTAAAAGGCTTGATATATTGGACGTAGCTTTGTGACAGGAGGTCACTTTACATTTTTTATTTTTATTTATGACATGACAAATGAAAACGAATTTTTGATCTTGATCCAAATATGTATCACAGATTTTTGAAATTAACAAATGGTAGCTGAAAACAAACCATACTATAAATATATGGCTTGGATTGTAACAAAGACTACAGACAAAGATCAAAATGTTATACAAAATACTATTGACTTTCTTATATTGTTTTTGTTCTAACATACGTTATTCTTATATATCCGGAAATAATATTGTTTACCAGGCCTTGGGGATTCACCACGGATTACAACCGCTTCAAACACTGTTTGTAATATAGGGTGAACGAGTGGTACTACCACAACGACCAGGCAAAGGCCAACATTAAACGTTTTCCATCGAAATCTGATGAAGTTCAGTGTTCCACACTTGATGTATGGCTACATCAGTGACTGGAATACGTATTGATTACTGAAGAATGAGACACGATAAACTTACACCCGAAATATTTATTGGTTACTTCATTGAATTCGTGTCTCATCTAAGACAACACTGCCGTTATCTTTTTCTATCAGTAAATATCATTCCTGTATCTTCACTATCACCAATATTATCAATTTTACTACGAAAACTGTCGATGAATACATATTATCAATAAACAAATCGTATGCTAGCGTTAAATTTTGAGATATTTATTGTTTAAGAATTAGATTTATTTAGCCAGAGAAAACATTATTTTGAGTTTAGTGTAACTATATTTTAAAATGTCAACCAATTCTTTTAAGGTATGTCATACTACTGTTTGCAGTTCACTCCTAACTATTAAATCTAATTTAATAAAAGAGTCTATAACGACATAAAAACCAAACAGTTTTCCTCTTTTTTCGTAGGAATACTTAGGAGCTCAGAGCAGATATGTTCAACACTAATAGTGTAAAAAACCCTCCTATTGTTATTGCTATTGGCTATCTATATACCTAAATATCCTTACAACGTAAGTCTGTTAAAGGTTTTTTTCATTGTGTGTTTGATCTGTTCTTCAGAGTGATTTTAGCAAATGTTAAATCTAACGGATAACATTACAACTATAGATGTTTGGAAACATTAGGCTCGTAGTGTGTGATATTGAAGACGACGTTTAAAATAAATAGGCCCACGCCATTAGCTAGTATTTTCTTTTCAAAAACCAATCTTTTTAGACGTATTTCCACTAATAATAGCTTTATCAAAAAAAAAAAAAAAGAAACTCGAGTATGTGTTTTTAAGTGGTAGATAGATGGCGTAAGATAATTATTTTCAAAATTTAACTGTAAATTTTGTTTGTACTAAATATTATGTTTAGTAGGGGTTGCAATCAACACATTCAAGTTATCAGTAAAGACTTCCACACTGCCCCGTTATACTCTAATGACAGTGCTGATCTACCGGGCTGATGTAACTGCTGAGTCGACATCAGCGATGATGAATTACCCAAACTTGATGAATAGTTCATTTTCAGGTAATTATGTATGTCATTAATAATATATTTTCCGTACACCGACGGAGTGTATAACTGTAATTAACTAAGGCCTATGATGTCACAACAATGACGTACCTGCTTTTGTCTTCATATTTAGCGTAAAGAGATTTATTTATTTCTTAAATTTTCGATTGATTCAATTGTGACTTAAATTATAAGGTACATTTTGATATGTACAGTTAAATCATAGCAAATGAACGTAATTACAACAACGGAAGTTTGTATATAAAATAACATTATATTTATGCATTAGTGTACAGTATGAATATATTTATCTACAAATATCCTTGTACGTATATAGAAATGAAAATGATTTGTAGGTGCATAAAGAATAGAATTATTTACATAGTTTATTGAATTGTTACGTAACTTTAAAAGATAACCTATATTATGTTAAAAGACGTTTTAATCACAGATTTACCAAACATGTGAAAGAAGTCAATAGGATAACTCGAAATGTAGATAATTTGTATTTCCATTGGTTTGTAGTCTTGCATACAATTTTTTTGTTCAAAATCCAAAATAATACTGAATTTGTATATTGTACTGATTGAGATAATAAAGTTGCTGGTTCATATTTGGAAAAGTACAGTGAAATTGTGGTGTTAGCTGAGTGATTTAGTGATTTCAAAAACAAATGGCACCATTGAACGTTTCTTGAAGGTCTGATAAACCTCAGTACTCCCCCACTTGATATATAGCCACATCAGTGACTGGAATACACTAGGACTGTTGAAAAACGAAACTCGATACACAACACGGAGAGATTGATCACCATGCTTTATTGATCACGTG
Source organism: Stictocephala bisonia (assembly GCA_035578905.1). NCBI lineage: Eukaryota > Metazoa > Arthropoda > Insecta > Hemiptera > Membracidae > Stictocephala > Stictocephala bisonia. The sequence goes on from JAQJVL010001339.1 coordinate 153,029, forward strand.
ACCATTTTACGATCAGCTGTTTTATAAACATTACAAACATTATAAACATTACAATGTTCTAATATAAGAAAAACATAGTATTTATTTTCAAGGTGTAAATACTTGTTTATATTATTAACTTATACAGAATTATAAATTTATGATAATAACAATAATTTGTTTTGCAAACGACCAATCTCACTGAACAGACGGTGAAATCATTTCAAATCAATGAATGTGCATGACTATAAATACTAACGTAAAAATATTTGTATTTTATTATTAGCTTTTCACAAGTATTTGTGATAGTTCAAATAATTTGCTTTTCGAAAGAAATCTAACTGAATACCAGTTATTTGATCAAATCGTAACTTTAATTTGAATAAACGTTTCCATACAACATATTTATACATAGTATACATTTTCTGTTAAATGATGTATTTAAGTAAGTATTGTAAAATAATTGATTTATCATTTTATCTTGCAATATTACTGTGAATTAATAAACTTTATTCCTTTGTAAAATAATTTCCATTCCCCAAACCGTCCTTATCATGAATTAGAATAATGGTTTTCTCTTACAATTCGACACTTCCTTAAATTTCTTCTACTACGTATCATACATTTAGAATATCTTCAAAATTGTATTATTCAAGAAAAGTCATGAGCAATTTTTATTCAAATAACATAGTAAAATCTTAGCTTGCATATTAAAGCATTGAATAATATAAATAATATTGGAATATAAGAATATTATATACAATTATTGATTAATTAGTCTTTTCTTAAATAAGTGAGTTGAATTTGGTGAAGAACTCCTGAAGTGGTTTTAACGCCATGTTTTTGCTAAATATTGTATTACCTAACTTTTAATATTATTGAAGACAAATTTATCGATAGCTTTTTTATACCTTTAGAAAATAGTTTATAAAAATATCTCTTTAATAATAAAACAATAAAGATCATGGTAAGCTTTACGGGTTTTATCTTCTATTTGTTTTATACCTTCAGTAAAAATACAAAACAGGGAAATTAATTTTTATGACATTTAAACTAATAAAAAATGTTGTATCTTATTGTATTCTTAAATAGCAGTGAACACAATTATAAAACTATACAACCCATGAATTCACTACTAAATAACACGTTAGATTATGGGAGGTCATCATTTGAAATGAAAAGGTCTTTAAATTCTTTGCGTTAGGAGAAAAAAGTAACTTTGTATGAGGTGAATTATTGCACAATTAAACTTCACAAAAAACAAACTTTTAGTAATAAATTACCGAAATCGTTTGTAAATGATCTAAAACAGTAATCTTGTTTACGTAAAGTGTTTAGAATTACTACGTATTTTATGTAAAGAAGTTTACATATATATATCTTTCGTTTTGTATTAATTAGCACTCCTAATAACTAAGCAATATAGTTTTATAATCCTTAGTGTAAGGATAAAACAAAATAAAATGTTACCATTTTAACAATATAATTTATATTTAATATTTAAGGTACTAAAGTAAATTAAAAACTTATTTTCAGTTTAAAATTATGTACATAAATATAAGTACATCTGAAATCATAAATATAACAATATATTTTATGTTTCATAATCATATAAAACACAAAATAAGAATAATCTTGATTAGCTTCAATAATAAGTGAAAATGTTGAAATAACAACTTTATGAAGCTTTAAATATATCCAATAGGTAGAAGAATTAATAAGAACTATCAAAAAAAGTAAGAAGATTTTTTATAAATAGAAAAGAAACATTGGTATTGAATGAAAGATCTGCCTATATTTATTTTCTACAAAGGAGTTAGAATTATTACACAACGAATAATCAAAAGAATAAAATAACTGGATATATTAATTTATGAGAAAAGCAAAATAACATTCGCCGAGCCAAAACAGCTGTGGCCAAAAAATTGCATTTACCAACCGTCACCACAACAACGGCAGATGTTTCGTTAGTTGAAATATTATTTTTAATAAACAAATAAATAACAAAAAGGTAATAGAAAAATTTTATTTATTTGATATAAATACTTCAAATATATCGATTCTATCCTTTATTGGTTACTATTATCTTTACGAACTGGCGTCGGTTGAATACGATAAATATTAATGAGGTTAAAATTATAGTTTGTTTTTTGTACTTTGAAAATAACTTGGAAACTATTAAAAGAGAACAAATATACATAACAAAGTTTCAGTTAAAAAGGTCGTTTGTACAATTCTAGTTCCATTAAAATGAAATAATTATGTACTAAAGTTACAATCCCACAAACGTTTAGCTTGTCACTAGAATTAATTTTATTTAAATCTATGAACCTACTGTATGAAATCCTGAAAGATGCACTCACTCATTACACAACATGCAGAAACAGTGAACTGATTTTGATGGCATTTTAAGGGAAGTTAGCTTTTGTATCATTGAGTCCCACTAAGAAAAGATTTTTCAGAATTCAATTCCGAAGGAGTAGAAACATCCTTTCCCCATAAGAGTAAAATTGCCATTAATTTGATTTATTTCAAGAAGCTAGTTCAAAAAACATAAAGACACAAATGCTTGGTTAATTTGGTTTGCATTGTGAAAAAAAGTTTCAGGTAATTTATACAAACTCCGACATGAATGCACTACATTTTATGCTATATAGTGGAGTTAAAGTGTTTTTAGACTTTTTAATATATGAGAACAGTGTCAGACTGAGCTTTTATATTGTTGGGGTGGTTTATAAAGAACCAAAGAGGAGAGGGTAGCAATCGTAGAGAAGTCCGTAGTAAAGCAAGGGCTGTCGGCTACTTTACCTATACTTGTTCAAACTTATTAAGTATTATTATTTACATAATTTAAAATAAATAATCAAATAATGTATTCAGTGTGGTTTTTAATAAGGTATTTAAATCACACAATAATTCTATAAAGATTGACTATTTCTAGTATAGGGGGTTTATATCCATTTATATTGCATATTTTAATTCATACTGACATATATTATAATTGCCACTAAAGTATAAAATACAAAATGATATGCAGTTATCTGTATTCAGGAAACGTCCCAGAAATAAATATCAAACTGTCTGCACCAGGTGTAGCCAATCTCTCAGTTACATCTTACATCCATATATTCACAATAAACAAACGATATTTTGAAAAACATTATTATTAAAGTATAGTATCCATTTTCAAATATAATATTTGTTGAGTACGAAAATAGTTTATCTTATCGGAATATGAAAAACTGCGACACATTTTGAATACTTAGTTGTTCTATTAATAAATATATACAATTAAAATATAGTACAGATTTAAAAATTTAGTTAGTTGAAAATGCTTATTTAGCTATGCCAGCTTTAAAGAAAATCTATATTATTTGTAAGTACCCTTGGTCCAATTTGGAGTTTTGTTTAATCTATAATCGTTGGTCAGATATTTTAGATACTACCTACAAGATAGTGTAAAGTGCGTTTTCAATGTCTTTTCAAACAGTCAAATATCGCTTGCTTTGTTAAAAAATAACCTGTTAAGTCAAGATGCACCATCCTAAGCTCCGTGTGTATTTATTCACCTTCCTGATCGTGATATTTATGTAACGTCTACCTTATTTCAGTTTTTTGAGCAAAATATTTAAAAACATTTCTTAAGACACATTCAGAGCCAATAAAGAATATTTATACCAAGTTTTATGGTCCAAAGTTTAAAATATTTTGATAAACTATGTTCAGTAAGTCAACGGTTTTGTGCTTTTACATTTAAACTTTGAGTTGATTATTAAAATGGGAGAAATAGAAATAGTAATTTGTATTTGTAACATACATTTCTTTTGATAACTCCAAATATTTTGAATTAACTATCAGTAAACCTCTATTGTAGTTAAATTATATGAATCAGTATATTTAATGTCATCTGATGGTTAAAAAAGTCCACTAGATTAACAATAAAACTTTAAAGTACAGTGGAATAATAAAACTTTAAAGTACAGTGGAATGGAGCTCTGAAACGTTAGCTGGGGAAAACACATAGCTTGCCAAAGCTTCATAACGATTGGATGAACGGTGTAGTAAAATATAACATACACACAGATATATACACATACATACGTTTTTAAATGTATATATATATATATATATATATATATATATATATGATATAAGGTTAAAAATATATATTAATAGAAGGTTATTTTGAGTTATTAGTATATGAATATATTTATTTTTCTATAAAATATAAAACCAACCATTAACAAGATACTAATCCACCAAACATTGTTACGTCCATGTTCGACTTTACGATCTCGCTCTCTCCAAGTGAGTTTACACTCGCTAACTAAGTTACCCGGACCATCTGCTCCATTTATGACTGTAAAGTTCGCTTGGATGCAGTACTAACCTGCTGCAGACAAAAGAAAAACTATCTGCCCAAACACTGTTACGTAAATGGTAAACTTTACGACCTCGCTCTGGCCAAGTGAGTTTACTCACGGTAACTAAGTTACCCTGACCACCTGCTCCATTTATGACTGTATAGTTCGTCTGAACACGGTTATAACCTTTTCGCCGAACAAAGATGAAAGTAAGGACAATCGACGAAGCAATACTTGAGGTAAAATACAATTGATTTAGCAATATTTTTGGTAAAACAGATGTAGAAATAATTGGGGTGAAATAGAATCGGTTAGAAATAATGGAGGAAAAATACACTCAGTGTAGTAATTATTGAGATAAAATACGATCTATGTAGCAATACTAGAGGACAAATACATTCGATATAGCAATAAATGAGGTAAAATATAAACGATGCAGAAATTTTTGAGGTAAAATAAAATTGATGCAGTAATAGATTAAATGAAATACAATTGATGTACCATTTCGTGTGGAAAAGTTCAATCCAAGCAGCACTACTTAAGACAAAATAAAATCGATGTAGTAACTCTTGAGGTAAAATATACCATTAGGATAACTCATAACGAATAGTGAATTAATTATAGTTCACGAGAAGAGAAATGGGGGTTGGTTGTCTGTGGGCCATGAGGTTATAGAGACATTTGTCACATTTCACAAGTCCCATTGTATTGCATGAAATATCGCTACAGTCTGGGTTCAGAAAGGCCATAACTGTCTACATTACTTTGACTAAAACTTGACAACATTTTTACGTGGTTTTTTAACGTGATTCTATTACTACGATTAAGTTATCAATAAATGTACTCAGTTCGTATCTTTATCACTTACAGAATAATTCATGAATTAATAATGATTTGTACCTATTAATTAATTTATGGAGTTAAAAAGTCTAAACCCTTTATTTACAAAATTATAACGATGGTTTAATTTTGGGATAGCCAAATCCAATATTAATACACAAACAAATTATAACAACCTTATTTTGACTCTGAGACGTAAAATCAAATACTTCATAAATATAAGAAACGTAAAAGTTCATCAAATGTTATAGGTAACTTCCAGATTTACTTAGACCAACGAATGTAAATGCAATGTAATTGATATGGACTCTACTTCTTTACTGTAATGCGGCTTTATTACTATAACAGTATTAAAACTTCTAAAAGGTAACTACTGGGGAAAAACTGTAAAGCTCATTCGACCAACCCAGTTTCTAAAACCTTTTGTAGTTATGCATTAAAAGTTAGTTTTCTATTTGCGTCACCATTAGTGGCAGTTTTTGAAAGCCAATGATTCAATGGATTTTACGATCTGATGTTTTACCATGAATATTTAAATTTTAATTAGTTCGTACTAATGACCTATTACAGAACACGCCTTTTATGAAATAATTCCAGTGGTGAACAAGAAAACCAGATTCATGTTTTATGTAACAAGTGGGATATTTATTACTCGTGGTATTATGGTTTTAACGAAATAAAGTTTTGAAGAAATGAGTATCTTAAGTCCCTTGAAAGTCCCTCTAGTCTGAGGATTGGTAAAGATAATTTTTTGAAATCAGTTTTCATAATATTTTATCTTCCTTACAATTTTATTGTAAAAATTAGATTACTAACAAACTACTCAGTAACAACTAAATTAAATTTGAAGATGTTACATGGTAGGAATGATAAGTTTGTATCTTTTTTTTACTAAAAAATATGTTTAAAAATTCATTAAATTAAAGAAAACAATAAACAATATCAGTCCCAATAATAGAGTAAATATTTTAAAAACGTCGAAAAGTTTAAAAAATGTCAGAAGATGGGAAACATTAAAAATAATCTGAAAAATCACAAAAATCTGAAAAAATATCTTGAAAAATGTAATAAAACTCAATAAATAAGATCACAGTAAAAATCCTAAAGACGTAAAAAATTCTAAACATAGAAAAAATTAAAAATAAATAAATGATATTTAAAAATTTTAAATACATGTGTTGTGTGTTATAATTAGTGGCACATTATTTTCTCATATTATTTATGTATGCATAGTTTGAATTCTAAAATAAATAAGATGACAAACATTGCTAAGAGTATACTTGTATGTTAAAAATAGTCACAATACTGCTGGGACTGATGTTTTTTTATTAATGACCACAGACACACATTTTTAAGTCTCAAAATAATAGTTTTTATGTCACATGAATTCATTTGAATGTTATAAAACACATGTGACAAAGTGTCTTTACTAATGATTCATATACAGGCACTTATCATATACGTTACTTGGGTTTATGGCAACAGTCAATATTTTAAAATGCGAATCAACCAATCTTTCATGTTACAACTGATAACATTTCAGAGCTAGTGGGTATTAAAATAACTCCAACACCATTGTAAATTTAGAGTTAATGAACAAATCATAAAGGAGAAACTTATTTATTGTATAATTTACGAATTTAAGAAACAAAAACACACACACAATCAAATGTACTTAAAATATAATTTACTATTCATCATTAATACACCAGTCATCAAGACAGATGAATATGAGGATCGATGGAGCGTGATGAGTGTAGTCATTGTTACTAACTAAAGTTGTAAACACCTACAGGCTTTCGAAAACAAGAGTTTTAAAAGAGAGTTAAAAAATAACCTGTAAAAATTAAATAAAAATGTAATTAAACACATTATTTTATAATCGGTTATTGATTATAAATTTATACATATTATATTTTTGTTACTTGTTGATATTAATGATGAAAACTTGTTTTCGAAAAATTTCAAGTATACAATAAAACTTTCATTATATTTCATTATAAATTTCATTATATTCATTATATTCATGTTATACTGTATACTCATTATATACAGTAAAAAGTTATTTAATTTTTATAAAATCAGTTGAGTAATTATTTCTAAAATCGATAAAAATAAAAGTGCTGTTTCATCATGATGTATTAAAACGTGCATTAAGCATTTTCATTAACAACACATTTACTGGTGAGGTATAATAATATAATACTTGACAGTAAATCTGGTGGTAATTTATTAATAAAATTGATCCTGAACAATTTACAACGCCTTCTTTAATATGTTTATATAGAAGAGTTTAAAAACTCTTTTTTTACCTTTAGGAGAGGATTATTTCTAAACGTGTTATATGTTATGAATTAAACGTTTTATTGCATAACCATCTCATTTTAATAGGGAAAACAAAGTAAGGTCAGACTAGTAACCGTAAAAAAAACGATGCACGTGGTCGACTTCCTATTTGCTTAACTACATTGCTTGGACAAGGGCAATGAGCCAAGATGTGGTGTGATCCTGCAGACAGTCGAACGTTATATTGGCGACTGTCGGATAGTTAACATGACCTTAACTACATTGGTTGGACTTGGCAGTAAGCCTGGTTGTGGTATTATACTGCAGACTGCACACAGTTGAACGTTATATTGGCAACTGTCGGATAGTTAACGTGGCCTTAACTACATTGGTTGGACAAAGCCAACGAGCCAAGATGTGGTGTGATACTGTAGACTGCACACAGCCGAACACTATATTGGCAACTACTGGGTGGTTAAAATGACCTTAAATGTGATACTGCAGACTGCACCCAGTCGAACGTTATATTGGTGACTGTCGGATAGTTAACATGACATTAACTACATTGGTTGGACTTGGCAGAGAGCCTATTTATGGTATTATACTGCAGACTGCACACAGTCGACCGTTATATTGGTGACTGTCGGATAGTTAACATGATCTTAACTACATTGGTTGGACTTGGCAGTGAGCCTAGTTGTGGTATTATACTACAGACAGTCGAACGTTATATTGGTGACTGTCGGATAGTTACCATGATCTTAACTACATTGGTTGGACTTGGCAGTGAGCCTAGTTGTGGTATTATACTACAGACTGCACACAGTCGAACGTTATATTGGTGACTGTCGGATAGTTACCATGATCTTAACTACATTGGTTGGACTTGGCAGTGAGCCTAGTTGTGGTATTATACTACAGACTGCACACAGTCGAACGTTATATTGGTGACTGTCGGATAGTTACCATGATCTTAACTACATTGGTTGGACTTGGCAGTGAGCCTAGTTGTGGTATTATACTACAGACTGCACACAGTCGTACGTTATATTGGTGACTGTCGGATAGTTACCATGATCTTAACTACATTGGTTGGACTTGGCAGTGAGCCTAGTTGTGGTATTATACTACAGACTGCACACAGTCGAACGTTATATTGGTGACTGTCGGATAGTTACCATGATCTTAACTACATTGGTTGGACTTGGCAGTGAGCCTAGTTGTGGTATTATACTACAGACTGCACACAGTCGAACGTTATATTGGTGACTGTCGGATAGTTACCATGATCTTAACTACATTGGTTGGACTTGGCAGTGAGCCTAGTTGTGGTATTATACTACAGACTGCACACAGTCGAACGTTATATTGGTGACTGTCGGATAGTTACCATGATCTTAACTACATTGGTTGGACTTGGCAGTGAGCCTAGTTGTGGTATTATACTACAGACTGCACACAGTCGAACGTTATATTGGTGACTGTCGGATAGTTAACATGATCTTAACTACATTGGTTGGACTTGGCAGTGAGCCTAGTTGTGGTATTATACTACAGACTGCACACAGTCGAACGTTATATTGGTGACTGTCGGATAGTTACCATGATCTTAACTACATTGGTTGGACTTGGCAGTGAGCCTAGTTGTGGTATTATACTACAGACAGTCGAACGTTATATTGGTGACTGTCGGATAGTTACCATGATCTTAACTACATTGGTTGGACTTGGCAGTGAGCCTAGTTGTGGTATTATACTACAGACTGCACACAGTCGTACGTTATATTGGTGACTGTCGGATAGTTAACATGATCTTAACTACATTGGTTGGACTTGGCAGAGAGCCTAGTTGTGGTATTATACTGCAGACTGCACACAGTTGACCGTTATATTGGCAACTGTCGGATAGTTACCATGATCTTAACTACATTGGTTGGACTTGGCAGTGAGCCTAGTTGTGGTATTATACTGCAGACAGTCGAACGTTTTATTGGCGACTGTCGGATAGTTAACATGACCTTAACTACATTGGTTTGACTTGGCAGAGAGCCTAGTTGTGGTATTATACTGCAGACTGCACACAGTCGAACGTTATATTGTCAACTGTCGGAAGGTTAACATGGCCTTAACTACATTGGTTGGACTTGGCAGTGAGCCTAGTTGTGGTATTATACTACAGACTGCACACAGTCGAACGTTATATTGGCGACACTCGGATAGTTAACGTGACTTTAACTACATTGGTTGGAAAAAGCCAACGAGCCAAGATGTGGTGTGATACTGTAGACTGCACACAGCCGAACACTATATTGGCAACTACCGGGTGGTTAAAATGACCTTAAATGTGATACTACAGACTGCACCCAGTCGAATGTTATATTGGCGACTGTCGGATAGTTGACATGACCTTAACTACATTGGTTGGACTTGGCAGTGAGCCTAGTTGTGGTATTATACTGCAGACTGCACCCAGTCAAACGTTATATTGGCAACTGTCGGATAGTTACCATGATCTTAACTACATTGGTTGGACTTGGCAGTGAGCCTAGTTGTGGTATTATACTACAGACTGCACACAGTCGTACGTTATATTGGTGACTGTCGGATAGTTAACATGATAATAACTAAATTGGTTGGACTTGGCAGAGAGCCTAGTTGTGGTATTATACTGTAGACTGCACACAGTCGACCGTTATATTGGCAACTGTCGGATAGTTACCATGATTTTAACTACATTGGTTGGACTTGGCAGTGAGCCTAGTTGTGGTATTATACTGCAGACTGCAGACAGTCGAACGTTTTATTGGCGACTGTCGGATAGTTAACATGACCTTAACTACATTGGTTGGACTTGGCAGAGAACCTAGTTGTGGTATTATACTGCAGACTGCAGACAGTCGAACGTTATATTGGCAACTGTCGGATAGTTACCATGATCTTAACTACATTGGTTGGACTTGGCAGTGAGCCTAGTTGTGGTATTATACTGCAGACTGCACACAGTCGAACGTTTTATTGGCGACTGTCGGATAGTTAACATGACCTTAACTACATTGGTTGGACTTGGCAGAGAACCTAGTTGTGGTATTATACTGCAGACTGCAGACAGTCGAACGTTATATTGGCAACTGTCGGATAGTTACCATGATCTTAACTACATTGGTTGGACTTGGCAGTGAGCCTAGTTGTGGTATTATACTGCTGACTGCACACAGTCGAACGTTATATTGGCGATTGTCGGATAGTTAACATGATCTAAACTACATTGGTTGGACTTGGCAGTGAGCCTAGTGTGGTATTATACTGCAGACTGCACACAGTCGACCGTTATATTGGCAACTGTCAGATAGCTACCATGATCTTAACTACATTGGTTGGACTTGGCAGTGAGCCTAGTTGTGGTATTATATTGCAGACTGCACACAGTCGACCGTTATATTGGCGACTGTCGGATAGTTACCGTGATCTTAACTACATTGGTTGGACTTGGCAGTGAGCCTAGTTGTGGTATTATACTGCAGACTGCACACAGTCGAACGTTATATTGGCGATTGTCGGATAGTTAAGATGATCTAAACTACATTGGTCGGACTTGGCAGTGAGCCTAGTTGTGGTATTATACTGCAGACTGCACACAGTCGAAGACTATATTGGTGACTGTCGGATAGTTAACATGGCCTTAACTACATTGGTCGGACAAAGGCAATGAGCCAAGATGTGCTGTGACACTACAGACTGCACACAGTCGAACACTATTAGCAACTACCTGGCTATTAAAATGACCCTAACTACACTGTTTGGACAAAGGCAATGAGTCAAGATCTGGTTTTACACTACAGACATCTGTACGTTTTTCTAAATGGCCAATCAATTGTGTTGAATTTGTCAGTTATACTCCCTATATATTTAAACGCAATCATCCTATTTACTTTTGGCATATACCGTACTTTTTCTTGTCTGTACTAAAGAGATTTTTACTGTATAAACATATAAAATAACATGTTAAATAAGTGTATAATAAGTATTCAATACATTTAATAACTAATAACCCTAATGTTACTACAAGAAACTTATAAAATATTTGGAAATAAATCATTGTATTCATAAGATTTTTAATGTATGTCAAAATTACAGTTGAGAAAAGAATAATATTGATCATTTTGTTCATGTGATGTGATAAGAATAAAATTTATGAATCTTAATTGAGCGTCTCTCCCCAATAAAAGCCACGTGAATTTGGAAACTCATTTATGTATTGTGATTGAATGTGGTGATTTACAGAATGAAAATCAACATTTCCATGGTAACGATAAATGGTTTGGAAGAAATATTGAAAAAAACGAGTCATAGATGTGAAACTTTCCTTTAGAGAGGGTTAACTTACAGTATAATGTTCGATCTCCGTAAAAGTAATATTCTGAATAACAGGAGCAATACGTTTTTGATTGTACTTGTGTAATCATTTGATATGGTTTGGCGTATTCAGCATTTCACAAACAAAATACAAACTCCTCTTCTAACTCTAGTTCAACTACAGCCTTCCATCTTTATCTACCTTTTGAACCCTTCCACGACACAGAAACTCTCGGTACGATGTTGAGGTGTTGTCTGCACCATCATTTTCCACTCTCTATTTCTCTTCAACGTTCAACCCCGAGGAAGGTTTGCAACAGTACGTCATTCTTCCCTTCTGTATGGCCTCCTCTTTATTTCTGCATATGTATTAACGCCCATGTCTTACATTGTCTGCTGCATTTACGATAATCTTTGTCGTAACGGTGATCTATTCACTAAATAACTCCTTCTACCTTTATTGATACTGTAATTGGCCCTTCTGCAAACGATGTTCGTATGTCTACGAATGTGGTTTTTGATTTTGCCTCTTCTTGTCTGATTATGATTCAAGAGAAGTTCTTTGTATTCTTCCCACAACCTCTTATTTGTAGCTCTTCTCTCCAAATTACCTCCATTCAGTATTCTGTAATACCAAGCCACAGCTAATTGTTGCAAATTCTAAGCTATATACTTTTTATTTAATTTTTATTGTACTGTCCATGCTATATTGATATCGAAACTATTACCCTAGACGCCCCCATATATTGTAAGACTGGAATATATGAGTCTGTACTAACTAGACTGTTTTGGTGTTATCAAAGTACGCCTTTTTTAGGTGAAGAGTGTTTGCTCAATCTTTACTATATTATCATGTATACCCACATATCTAGGTGGCAATTGGTTATCAGAAGATTTAAACAAAACATTCTAAAATGGTATTAAGGTAAATTTAGCTCGTCTCAAAGCTAACCTATAAGAGAGTGACATCAGTTGTAATGTAAGTTGAGGAGCTGGAGGCAAAGATGAGTTAGGCGTCAGAGCCTGAATTAGAGATAGTGAAGGTTCCAGCGTTACAAGGCGTTTTTTATCAGTTAAGTTTACCTTGTACTGGTCCTACTCAAGGTTCCAGCGTAACAAGGCGTTTTTTATCATTTACGTTTACCTTGTACTGGTCCTACTCCTTGCCCTATCTGGATAAGTTTCGTGTTTATTTCGATAGTCTATGGAGAATGATCAGCATAATGTTAAAAAGGAGATTAGCCTCTCCTTGAAAATATAAAAAAAAGAGAAAACGTAAATTGAACTTAGTTTCAATTTATGTTTTCTAAATTGAATTTAGACATAGTTTCAAAATTTGAATTAGTTTATTTCTGCTTGTATTTTACGTGAAGATGGTGAGTTCTCTAGAAGCTGGGCGAGAAGTCTAAACTACCACTCAACAAAGAAACAATTATGTTTCAACTGATAGAACTCTAAGTTAAACGGGCCTTTTAACTATCGATAAATTTGTGTCGATTCTGGTTTGTGATTTAAATTTGGACACCATGTAAGTGTATAATGGTACTTAGGATTCACAATAAATTTAGCTTCCAAATTTGTATTTGTTATTCTTTAAAAGAAACAATATAATTAATCAATTTGTTTAGTCTTAAAATAAAACAACAAATAATTATAACTACATTACCTTATAAACACCTCAAAGACTAAAACTTCCTGTCTCAATTGACGTATAATTTATTTCTAAATAATTTTAATTACGCTTTTAATTCATAATTTATAAAAGTTCTTTAAAATAATATTGGAATTTTTTAATGATGGATAATAACAGACTTGTATTATATCTAAGTTTTCAATGTTTTAATTTATTTGATAAAAAACCCATATAACTTCACATTATCCAGGCCTACGTTAAGTTTCGTATTCCATGCCATTAGCTAATGCCAAGATCTAATTAAAACCAATATGTGCTTAATAATAGACAAAGTTGTTCTTGGGATGTACAAAGCACACAATGTGGTAACGATAAGGTGTTGTTAAAGTACTAAATGTCAGTTAATTACAGTCAAGTACAAACTTGTTTACACTTCCAGACTACTAGTTAAGGAACTTTCAGAGTTAATTAAGTCTAATAGTTAGCCGACTTGCATTTCGGTTTCACAAGTAACTTTTGCCATTACAATACAAACTTTATTTAGGTACACTCCGCATAGGTTATGACCTAAATACGACGGAAAACGTATTTATTTAGGTCAAAAAAATTTACACAAATAAGTCTTATTTATTTGTGTAAAGGAGTTTTATTTATATGATTATTTATCAATGTAGGCTTATCAGTTGTTTGAAACATTTATATTCATTTAAATAATGTATAAGGAAAACTTTAAATTTACTTAAAGCATATTCCCTATATAAGAATAATGTGATATTGCTATTTGTATTATATTCAAAGTTAATAAAATAATAATTATATAAAATATATTAGTATTTTTATAATGTACTGTATATTGTTGTAAATTATTTAGCAATATAAATGTATTGTTACGACAATAACCAAATATATTAGTATTTAATAATTAAAATATATATTAAAACTAAAAACAGAAAAAAAACCTTTATAAAACCACCATATGTTTCAGAAAAAAGTTAGTAGATTATTTTAAAAATAAATCGAACTACTGAACTGAAGATTTCTTAGAAGAAATCCTTAAAGGATAAATTTACCAATTTGATATATTTATATTTTTACCATCGTCAAAACATTGATATTACTTTATAATTTATATTTGTTTATTTATACAGTGTTTAATTAATATTCTTAGCTTATGCACTTGTAAAAAATGGTCAAAAGCAATAAATGATTATGACTGTGTTTTAACAAAGGGATTAACATGTTTTTAATTTTTTTTAATGTTTAAATGTATTAGTTACAGAATCCCTTTGCATTTCTCCTGTTTCAAAGGAAGGTTTATTAAGTCACAGAAAACCAATTACATCATCTTAAAGGACCGAATAGAGACAGAACATGATTATAGTGTGAGCACATCAAGTATGTCAACATTTCCAGCTCGTGTCTTTTATTGAAACGGGGATAGTTTTAATCAAAACTTTATGCATGGTAAGTTGGGACAGACTAAATTATGCTAAATTCAACGATATTCAGTTCTAAAAAGATCGTATGATAAATAACAAAGTGAACATATTTTTTTGTGACCGAAAGTATTATCAACGTATGACGGTACTGTGTACCATCATCTGGTCTACAAACATTTTTGGGTAATACTGGATTTGTTGTTTTATTTACATTTGACTTTAACACTTTTAGACAGTCGCCATTTTGAAATTGATAATCATAGACATACAGCCTTTTTACATGAAATGAAGATAAACTTTCACACCAAAATTCCGTATTGTATGTCAAACGGTTTCTGAGTTATTCAAATATTTGTCAAAAAACACATTCAGACACTCATACAGAAAACGAATCGATAAAAAACACTTGCTATATGGTACTATTTGCTTGTATCAAGCCAATACTACCTAAAAAACAATCCTCTAAAATGAGTGAAAGTTGAGGCTGGACACCCTGTATATGCAAACATCAAATCTATATGTAAATCTTTATTTAGCAATTAGATTATATTTTACCTAAGAGTAAAATATTAAAACCATAACAATAAGTACAAACCGTAATTATTTTACTCATACCTTCGAATCACCATGTGTCTCTCGACGAAAAAGCCAATGAACATTCGAGTTCGAGTTTCAGTGTTGTTGAAGGATACCTGTGATGTAAATAAAGCTTCTATCTGGGGAAACTGAAAACTTTTGAAAGTGTCGATTAGATGGTTTAGTTCTTTGCAAATGCAAGTTGTAGAAATTACCAAAAACGGTCCCCAAAACACAAAGGTCATCATCACAAAAGGTATAAATAATATTTCTATAGTCCAAGTATATAGATGTACTTCAAAATCGTTTCTTGCGAATGGGACCCACAGCGCGACCAGTGTGTCACCGTAGTACACACACCCACTCAAGTACACCACTAACGACAACCCCAACAGAGCCCACAGTGGAAGTACGTTGCGACAGTCAGCCAGGGTCATGTCGTTAAATGTCACAAACGTGCTTTCTATGACTGTCATAATGTTTTTCAATTGTTTGGAAGATTTGAAGTTTTTTGAGAAAAATCCAACCACGCAAATCTTGACGTATGACACACTTTTCTGGGGTAAAATTATACACTGAATAAGGAAATGTCTTTCGTTTTGGTGCAACTCTTACAATAAATTCTCTAGAGGGAATTTAAACATCACAATCAGAGTGCAATTTCTAACAAATTTTGTTTCTAATTCTCTCGTTTTCTAGACGTCTCACGGGCCATTCTGATGCTTTTCCATGACCAGCTGGACATTCTAAACAAGTACGTATAGTTAAGATTTCACTAGAAAAAATTCAGATTTTTCATCGAAAATGAATTGGAAGATTTGAAGTTTTTAAAAAAAAAATCCAACCACGCAAATCTTGACGTATGACACACTTTTCTGGGGTAGAATTATACACTAATTTAGGAAATGTCTTTCGTTTTGGTGTAACTCTCACAAGAAAGCCTCCAGAGGCAATTTAAACATCACAATCAAGGCGAATTCACTAAAAACTTTGTTTCCAATTCCCTCTCTTTCTAGACATCTCACGGGCTATTCTGATGCTTTTGCATGACCAGCTGGACATTCTAAACAAGTACGTATAGTTAAGATTTCACTAAAAAAAAATCAGATTTTTCATCGAAAAAGTGCCAAAGGGGGGACCATTGGAAGATTTGAAGTTTTTTGAGAAAAATCCAACCACACAATTCTTGACGTATGACACACTTTTCAGGGGTAGAATTATACACTGAATCAGGAAATGTCTTTCGTTTGGGTGCAACTCTTACAATATAGCCTCTAGAGGCAATTTCAACATCACAATTGGGGTGCAATTGCTAACTATCTTTGTTTCAAATTCTTTCGCTTTCTAGACATCTCACGGGCTATTCTGATGCTTTTCCATGACCAGCTGGACATGCTAAACAAGTACGTATAGTTAAGATTTCACTAGAAAAAATTCAGATTTTTCATCGAAAAAGTGCCAAAGGGTGGACCATTTGAAGATTTGAAGTTTTTTGAGAAAAATCCAACCACGCAAATCTTGACGTAAGAAACACTTTTCTGGGGTAGAATTATACACTGAATCAGGAAATGTCTTTCGTTTTGGTGCAACTCTTACAATAAAGCCTCCAGAGGCAATTTAAACATCACAATCAGGGTGCATTTGGTAACAAATTTTGTTTCTAATTCCCTCTCATTCTAGACGTCTCATGGGCCATACTGATGCTTTTCCATGACCAGCTGGACATTCTAAACAAGTACGTATAGGTAAGACTTCACTAGAAAAAATTCAGATTTTCCATCGAAAAAGTGCCAAAGGGGGGACCATTGGAAAATTTAAAGTTTTTTGAGAAAAATCCAACCACGCAAATCTTGACGTATGACACACTTTTCTGGGGTAGAATTATACACTGAATCAGGAAATGTCTTTCGTTTTGGTGCAACTCTTACAATAAAGCATCCAGAGGGAATTTAAACATCACAATCAGGGTAAATTTGCTAAAAATTTTGTTTCCAATTCTCTCGCTTTCTAGACATCTCACGGGCCATTCTGATGCTTTTCTATAACTAGCTGGACATTCTAAACAAGTACGTACAATTAAGATTTCACTAGAAAATTTCAGATTTTTCATCGAAAAAGTGCCAAAGGGGGGACCATTGGAAGATTTGAAGTTTTTTGATAAAAATCCAACCACGCAAATCTTGACGTATGACACACTTTTCTGGGGTAGAATTATACACTGAATCAGGAAATGTCTTTCGTTTTGGTGCAACTCTCACAATAAAGCTTCCAGAGGCAATTTAAACATAACAATCAGGGTGCAATTGCTAACTAACTTTGTTTCCAATTCCCTCGCTTTCTTGACATCTCACAGGCTATTCTGATGCTTTTCCATGACCAGCTGGACAATATGAACAAGTACATATAGTTAAGATTTCACTAGAAAAAAGTTCAGATTTTTCATCGAAAAAGTGCCAAAGGGGGGACCATTGGAAGATTTGAAGTTTTTTGAGAAAAATCCAACCACGCAAATCTTGACGTATGACACACTTTTCTGGGGTAGAATTATACACTGAATCAGGAAATGTCTTTCGTTTTAGTGCAACTCTTACAATAAAGCCTCCAGAGGCTATTTAAACTTCACAATCAGGGTGCAATTGCTAACAAATTTTGTTTCAAATTTTTTCGCTTTCTAGACATATCACGGGCTATTCTGATGCTTTTCCATGACCAACTGGACATTCTAAACAAGGACGTATGGTTAAGATTTTACTAGAAAAAATTCAGATTTTTCATCGCAAAAGTGCCAAAGGGGGGACCATTGGAAGATTTGAAGTTTTTCGATAAAAATCCAACCACGCAAATCTTGACGTATGACACATTTTTCTGGGGTAGAATTATACACTGAATCAGGAAATGTCTTTCGTTTTGGTGCAACTCTTACAATAAAGCCTCCAGAGGCAATTTAAACATCACAATCAGGGCGAATTTGCTAAAAACTTTGTTTCCAATTCTCTCGCATTCTAGACATCTCACGGGCCATTCTGATGCTTTTCTATAACCAGCTGGACATTCTAAACAAGTACGTATAGGTAAGACTTCACTAGAAAAAATTCAGATTTTTCATCGAAAAAGTGCCAAAGGGGGGACCATTGGAAGATTTGAAGTTTTTTGAGAAAAATTAAAACCACGCAAATCTTGACGTAAGACAAACTTTTCTGAAGTAGAATTAAACACTGAATCAGGAAATGTCTTTCGTTTTAGTGCAACTCTTACAATAAAGCCTCCAGAGGCTATTTAAACTTCACAATCAGGGTGCAATTGCTAACAAATTTTGTTTCAAATTTTTTCGCTTTCTAGACATATCACGGGCTATTCTGATGCTTTTCCATGACCAACTGGACATTCTAAACAAGGACGTATGGTTAAGATTTTACTAGAAAAAATTCAGATTTTTCATCGAAAAAGTGCCAAAGGGGGACCATTGCAAGAATTGAAGTTTTTTGATATGAATCCAACCACGCAAATCTTGACGTATGACACACTTTTCTGGGGTAGAATTATACACTGAATCAGGAAATGTCTTTCGTTTTGGTGCAACTCTCACAATAAAGCCTCCAGAGGCTATTTAAACTTCACAATCAGGGTGCAATTGCTAACAAATTTTGTTTCAAATTTTTTCGCTTTCTAGACATATCACGGGCTTTTCTGATGCTTTTCCATGACCAACTGGACATTCTAAACAAGGACGTATGGTTAAGATTTTACTAGAAAAAATTCAGATTTTTCATCGAAAAAGTGCCAAAGGGGGGACCATTGGAAGATTTGAAGTTTTTTGATGAAAATCCAACCACGCAAATCTTGACGTATGACACACTTTTCTGGGGTAGAATTATACACTGAATCAGGAAATGTCTTTTGTTTTGGTGCAACTCTTACAATAAAGCCTCCAGAGGCAATTTAAACATCACAATCAGGGCGAATTTGCTAAAAACTTTGTTTCCAATTCTCTCGCATTCTAGACATCTCACGGGCCATTCTGATGCTTTTCTATAACCAGCTGGACATTCTAAACAAGTACGTATAGGTAAGACTTCACTAGAAAAAATTCAGATTTTCCATCGAAAAAGTGCCAAAGGGGGGACCATTAGAAGATTTGAAGTTTTTTGAGAAAAATCCAACCACACAATTCTTGACGTATGACACACTTTTCTGGGGTAGAATTATACACTGAATCAGGAAATGTCTTTCGTTTGGGTGCAACTCTTACAATAAAGCCTCCAGAGGCTATTTAAACTTCACAATCAGGGTGCAATTGCTAACAAATTTTGTTTCAAATTTTTTCGCTTTCTAGACATATCACGGGCTATTCTGATGCTTTTCCATGACCAACTGGACATTCTAAACAAGGACGTATGGTTAAGATTTTACTAGAAAAAATTCAGATTTTTCATCGAAAAAGTGCCAAAGGGGGACCATTGCAAGATTTGAAGTTTTTTGAGAAAAATCCAACCACGCAAATCTTGACGTATGACACACTTTTCTGGGGTAGAATTATACACTGAATCAGGAAATGTCTTTCGTTTTGGTGCAACTCTCACAATAAAGCTTCCAGAGGCAATTTAAACATAACAATCAGGGTGCAAATGCTAACTAACTTTGTTTCCAATTCCCTCGCTTTCTTGACATCTCACAGGCTATTCTGATGCTTTTCCATGACCAGCTGGACAATATGAACAAGTACATATAGTTAAGAATTCACTAGAAAAAGTTCAGATTTTTCATCGAAAAAGTGCCATTGGAAAATTTGAAGTTTTTTGAGAAAATTCCAACCACACAAATCTTGACGTATAACACACTTTTCTGTTGTAGAATTATACACTGAATCAGGAAATGTCTTTCGTTTTGGTGCAACTCTTAAAATAAAGCCTCCAGAGGGAATTTAACCATCACAATCAGGGCAAATTTGCTAAAAACTTTGTTTCCAATTCTCCCGCTTTCTAGACATCTCACGGGCCATTCTGATGCTTTTCTATAACTAGCTGGACATTCTAAACAAGTACGTACAATTAAGATTTCACTAGAAAAAATTCAGATTTTTCATCAAAAAAGTGCCAAAGGGGGGACCATTGGAAGATTTTAAGTTTTTTGAGAAAAATCCAACCACGCAAATCTTGACGTATGACACACTTTTCTGGGGTAGAATTATACACTGAATCAGGAAATGTCTTTCGTTTTGGTGCAACTCTCACAATAAAGCCTCCAGAGGCAATTTAAACATCACAATCAGGGTGCAATTGCTAACAAACTTTGTTTCCTATTCTCTCGCTTTCTAGACGTCTCACGGGCCATTCTGATGCTTTTCCATGACCAGCTGGACATTCTAAACAAGTACGTATAGTTAAGATTTCACTAGAAAAAATTCAGATTTTTCATCGAAAAAGTGCCAAAGGGGGACCATTGGAAGATTTGAAGTTTTTTGAGAAAAATCCAACCACGCAAATCTTGACGTATGACACACTTTTCTGGGGTAGAATTATACACTGAATCAGGAAATGTCTTTCGTTTTGGTGCAACTCTTACAATAAATTCTCCAGAGGGAATTTAAACATCACAATCAGGGTGCAATTTCTAACAAACTTTGTTTCTAATTCTCTCGCTTTCTAGACGTCTCACGGGCCATTCTGATGCTTTTCCATGACCAGCTGGACATTCTAAACAAGTACGTATAGTTAAGATTTC
This sequence comes from Stictocephala bisonia, assembly GCA_035578905.1. NCBI lineage: Eukaryota > Metazoa > Arthropoda > Insecta > Hemiptera > Membracidae > Stictocephala > Stictocephala bisonia. The sequence continues at coordinate 174,220 of JAQJVL010001339.1, forward strand.
ACTAGAAAAAATTCAGATTTTTCATCGAAAAAGTGCCAAAGGGGGGACCATTGGAAGATTTGAAGTTTTTTGAGAAAAATCCAACCACGCAAATCTTGACGTATGACACACTTTTCTTGGGTAGAATTATACACTGAATCAGGAAATGTCTTTCGTTTTGGTGCAACTCTCACAATAAAGCCTCCAGAGGCAATTTAAACATCACAATCAGGGCGAATTTGCTAAAAACTTTGTTTCCAATTCTCTCGCTTTCTAGACATCTCACTGGCTATTCTGATGCTTTTCCATGACCAGCTGGACATTCTAAACAAGTACGTATAGTTAAGATTTCACTAGAAAAAATTCAGATTTTTCATCGAAAAAGTGCCAAAGGGGGACCATTGGAAGATTTGAAGTTTTTTGAGAAAAATCCAACCACGCAAATCTTGACGTATGACACACTTTTCTAGGGTAGAATTATACACTGAATCAGGAAATGTCTTTCGTTTTGGTGCAACTCTCACAATAAAGCCTCCAGAGGCAATTTAAACATCACAATCAGGGTGCAATTGCTAAAAAACTTTGTTTCCTATTCTCTCGCTTTCTAGACGTCTCACGGGCCATTCTGATGCTTTTCCATGACCAGCTGGACATTCTAAACAAGTACGTATAGTTAAGATTTCACTAGAAAAAATTCAGATTTTTCATCGAAAAAGTGCCATTGGAAGATTTGAAGTTTTTTGAGAAAAATCCAACCACGCAAATCTTGACGTATGACACACTTTTCTGGGGTAGAATTATACACTGAATCAGGAAATGTCTTTCGTTTTGGTGCAACTCTCACAATAAATTCTCCAGAGGGAATTTAAACATCACAATCAGGGCGCAATTTCTAACAAAGTTTGTTTCCAATTCTCTCGCTTTCTAGACGTCTCACGGGCCATTCTGATGCTTTTCCATGACCAGCTGGACATTCTAAACAAGTACGTATAGTTAAGATTTCACTAGAAAAAATTCAGATTTATCATCGAAAAAGTTCCAAAGGGGGAACATTGGAAGATTTAAAGTTTTTTGAGAAAAATCCAACCACGCAAATCTTGACGTATGACACACTTTTCTAGGGTAGAATTATACACTGAATCAGGAAATGTCTTTCGTTTTGGTGCAACTCTCACAATAAAGCCTCCAGAGGCAATTTAAACATCACAATCAGGGTGCAATTGCTAAAAAACTTTGTTTCCTATTCTCTCGCTTTCTAGACGTCTCACGGGCCATTCTGATGCTTTTCCATGACCAGCTGGACATTCTAAACAAGTACGTATAGTTAAGATTTCACTAGAAAAAATTCAGATTTTTCATCGAAAAAGAATTGGAAGATTTGAAGTTTTTTGAGAAAAATCCAACCACGCAAATCTTGACGTATGACACACTTTTCTGGGGTAGAATTATACACTGAATAAGGAAATGTCTTTCGTTTTGGTGCAACTCTTACAATAAATTCTCCAGAGGGAATTTAAACATCACAATCAGAGTGCAATTTCAAACAAACTTTGTTTCTAATTCTCTCGTTTTCTAGACGTCTCACGGGCCATTCTGATGCTTTTCCATGACCAGCTGGACATTCTAAACAAGTACGTATAGTTAAGATTTCACTAGAAAAAATTCAAATTTTCTTCGAAAAAGTGCCAAAGGGGGACCATTGGAAGATTTGAAGTTTTTTGAGAAAAATCCAACCACGCAAATCTTGACGTATGACACACTTTTCTTGGGTAGAATTATACACTGAATCAGGAAATGTCTTTCGTTTTGGTGCAACTCTTACAATAAATCCTCCAGAGGGAATTTAAACATCACAATCAGGGCGAATTTGCTAAAAACTTTGTTTCCAATTCTCTCGCTTTCTAGACGTCTCACGGGCCATTCTGATGCTTTTCCATGACCAGCTGGACATTCTAAACAAGTACGTATAGTTAAGATTTCACTAGAAAAAATTCAGATTTTTCATCGAAAAAGTGCCAAAGGGGGGACCATTGGAAGATTTGAAGTTTTTTGAGAAAAATCCAACCACGCAAATCTTGACGTATGACACACTTTTCTGGGGTAGAATTATACACTGAATCAGGAAATGTCTTTCGTTTTGGTGCAACTCTTACAATAAAGCCTCCAGAGGGAATTTAAACATCACAATCCGGGGGCAATTGCTAACAAACTTTGTTTCCAATTCTCTCGCTTTCTAGACGTCTCACGGGCCATTCTGATGCTTTTCCATGACCAGCTGGACATTCTAAACAAGTACGTATAGTTAAGATTTCACTAGAAAAAATTCAGATTTTTCATCGAAAAAGTTCCAAAGGGGGGAACATTGGAAGATTTGAAGTTTTTTGAGAAAAATCCAACCACGCAAATCTTGACGTATGACACACTTTTCTGGGTAGAATTATACACTGAATCAGGAAATGTCTTTCGTTTTGGTGCAACTCTCACAATAAAGCCTCCAGAGGGAATTTAAACATCACAATCAGGGTGAATTTGCTAAAAACTTTGTTTCCTATTCTCTCGCTTTCTAGACGTCTCACGGGCCATTCTGATGCTTTTCCATGACCAGCTGGACATTCTAAACAAGTACGTATAGTTAAGATTTCACTAGAAAAAATTCAGATTTTTCATCGAAAAAGTGCCAAATGGGGACCATTGGAAGATTTGAAGTTTTTTGAGAAAAATCCAACCACGCAAATCTTGACGTATGACACACTTTTCTGGGGTAGAATTATACACTGAATAAGGAAATGTCTTTCGTTTTGGTGCAACTCTTACAATAAATTCTCCAGAGGGAATTTAAACATCACAATCAGGGCGCAATTTTTAACAAAGTTTGTTTCCAATTCTCTCGCTCTTCTAGACGACTCACGGGCCATTCTGATGCTTTTCCATGACCAGCTGGACATTCTAAACAAGTACGTATAGTTATTATTTCACTAGAAAAAATTCAGATTTATCATCGAAAAAGTTCCAAAGGGGGTAACATTGGAAGATTTAAAGTTTTTTGAGAAAAATCCAACCACGCAAATCTTGACGTATGACACACTTTTCTAGGGTAGAATTATACACTGAATCAGGAAATGTCTTTCGTTTTGGTGCAACTCTCACAATAAAGCCTCCAAAGGCAATTTAAACATCACAATCAGGGTGCAATTGCTAAAAAACTTTGTTTCCTATTCTCTAGCTTTCTAGACGTCTCACGGGCCATTCTGATGCTTTTCCATGACCAGCTGGACATTCTAAACAAGTACGTATAGTTAAGATTTCACGAGAAAAAATTCAGATTTTTAATCGAAAAAAAATTGGAAGATTTGACGTTTTTTAAAAAAAAATCCAACCACGCAAATCTTGACGTATGACACAATTTTCTTGGGTAGAATTATACACTGAATCAGGAAATGTCTTTCGTTTTGGTGCAACTCTCACAATAAAGCCTCCAGAGGGAAGTTAAACAACACAATCAGGGCGAATTCGCTAAAAACTTTGTTTCCAATTCTCTCGCTTTCTAGACATCTCACTGGCTATTCTGATGCTTTTCCATGACCAGCTGGACATTCTAAACAAGTAGGTATAATTAAGATTTCACTAGAAAAAATTCAGATTTTTCATTAAAAATGTGCCAATGGGGACCATTGGAAGATTTGAAGTTTTTAGAGAAAATCCAACCACGCAAATCTTCACATATAATACACATTTCTGGGGTAGAATTTTACACGCAATTTTTAACAAAGTTTGTTTCCAATTCTCTCGCTATTTAGATGACTCACGGGCCATTCTGATGCTTTTCCATGACCAGCTGGACATTCTAAACAAGTACGTATAGTTATTATTTCACTAGAAAAAATTCAGATTTATCATCGAAAAAGTTCCAAAGGGGGAAGATTTAAAGTTTTTTGAGAAAAATCCAACCACGCAAATCTTGACGTATGACACACTTCTCTAGGGTAAAATTATACACTGAATCAGGAAATGTCTTTCGTTTTGGTGCAACTCTCACAATAAAGCCTCCAAAGGCAATTTAAACATCACAATCAGGGTGCAATTGCTAAAAAACTTTGTTTCCTATTCTCTCGCTTCCTAGACGTCTCACGGGCCATTCTTATGCTTTTCCATGACCAGCTTGACATTCTAAACAAGTACGTATGGTTAAGATTTCACTAGAAAAAATTCAGATTTTTCATCGAAAAAGAATTGGAAGATTTGAAGTTTTTTGAGAAAAATCCAACCACGCAAATCTTGACGTATGACACACTTTTCTGGGGTAGAATTATACACTGAATAAGGAAATGTCTTTCGTTTTGGTGCAACTCTTACAATAAATTCTCCAGAGGGAATTTAAACATCACAATCAGAGTGCAATTTCAAACAAATTTTGTTTCTAATTCTCTCGTTTTCTAGACGTCTCACGGGCCATTCTGATGCTTTTCCATGACCAGCTGGACATTCTAAACAAGTACGTATAGTTAAGATTTCACTAGAAAAAATTCAAATTTTCTTCGAAAAAGTGCCAAAGGGGCCATTAGAAGATTTGAAGTTTTTTGAGAAAAATCCAACCATGCAAATCTTGACGTAACACACACTTTTCTTGGGTAGAATTATACACTGAATCAGGAAATGTCTTTCGTTTTGGTGCAACTCTCACAATAAAGCCTCCAGAGGGAAGTTAAACATCACAATCAGGGCGAATTTGCTAAAAACTTTGTTTCCAATTCTCTCGCTTTCTAGACATCTCACTGGCTATTCTGATGCTTTTCCATGACCAGCTGGACATTCTAAACAAGTACGTATAGTTAAGATTTCACTAGAAAAAATTCAGATTTTTCATCGAAAAAGTGCCAATGGGGGACCATTGGAAGATTTGAAGTTTTTTGAGAAAATCCAACCACGCAAATCTTGACGTATGACACACTTTTCTGGGGTAGAATTTTACACTGAATCAGGAAATGTCTTTCGTTTTAGTGCAACTCTTACAATAAATTCTCCAGAGGGAATTTAAACATCACAATCAGGGCGCAATTTTTAACAAAGTTTGTTTCCAATTCTCTCGCTATTTAGACGACTCACGGGCCATTCTGATGCTTTTCCATGACCAGCTGGACATTCTAAACAAGTACGTATAGTTATTATTTCACAAGAAAAAATTCAGATTTATCATCGAAAAACTTCCAAAGGGGGTAACATTGGAAGATTTAAAGTTTTTTGAGAAAAATCCAACCACGCAAATCTTGACGTATGACACACTTTTCTAGGGTAGAATTATACACTGAATCAGGAAATGTCTTTCGTTTTGGTGCAACTCTCACAATAAAGCCTCCAAAGGCAATTTAAACATCACAATCAGGGTGCAATTGCTAAAAAACTTTGTTTCCTATTCTCTAGCTTTCTAGACGTCTCACGGGCCATTCTGATGCTTTTCCATGACCAGCTGGACATTCTAAACAAGTACGTATAGTTAAGATTTCACTAGAAAAAATTCAGATTTTTCATCGAAAATGAATTGGAAGATTTGAAGTTTTTAAAAAAAAATCCAACCACGCAAATCTTGACGTATGACACACTTTTCTGGGGTAGAATTATACACTGAATAAGGAAATGTCTTTCGTTTTGGTGCAACTCTTACAATAAATTCTCCAGAGGGAATTTAAACATCACAATCAGAGTGCAATTTCAAACAAACTTTGTTTCTAATTCTTTCGTTTTCTAGACGTCTCACGGGCCATTCTGATGCTTTTCCATGACCAGCTGGACATTCTAAACAAGTACGTATAGTTAAGATTTCACTAGAAAAAATTCAAATTTTCTTCGAAAAAGTGCCAAAGGGGGGACCATTGGAAAATTTGAAGTTTTTTGAGAAATATCCAACCACGCAAATCTTGACGTATGACACACTTTTCTGGGGTAAAATTATACACTGAATAAGGAAATGTCTTTCGTTTTGGTGCAACTCTTACAATAAATTCTCTAGAGGGAATTTAAACATCACAATCAGAGTGCAATTTCTAACAAATTTTGTTTCCAATTCTCTCGTTTTCTAGACGTCTCACGGGCCATTCTGATGCTTTTCCATGACCAGCTGGACATTCTAAACAAGTACGTATAGTTATTATTTCACTAGAAAAAATTCAGATTTATCATCGAAAAAGTTCCAAAGGGGGTAACATTGGAAGATTTAAAGTTTTTTGAGAAAAATCCAACCACGCAAATCTTGACGTATGACACACTTTTCTAGGGTAGAATTATACACTGAATCAGGAAATGTCTTTCGTTTTGGTGCAACTCTCACAATAAAGCCTCCAAAGGCAATTTAAACATCACAATCAGGGTGCAATTGCTAAAAAACTTTGTTTCCTATTCTCTCGCTTTCTAGACGTCTCACGGGCCATTCTGATGCTTTTCCATGACCAGCTGGACATTCTAAACAAGTACGTATAGTTAAGATTTCACTAGAAAAAATTCAGATTTTTAATCGAAAAAGAATTGGAAGATTTGACGTTTTTTAAAAAAAATCCAACCACGCAAATCTTGACGTATGACACACTTTTCTTGGGTAGAATTATACACTGAATCAGGAAATGTCTTTCGTTTTGGTGCAACTCTCACAATAAAGCCTCCAGAGGGAAGTTAAACATCACAATCAGGGCGAATTTGCTAAAAACTTTGTTTCCAATTCTCTCGCTTTCTAGACATCTCACTGGCTATTCTGATGCTTTTCCATGACCAGCTGGACATTCTAAACAAGTAGGTATAATTAAGATTTCACTAGAAAAAATTCAGATTTTTCATCAAAAAAGTGCCAATTGGACCATTGGAAGATTTGAAGTTTTTAGAGAAAATCCAACCACGCAAATCTTCACATATAACACACATTTCTGGGGTAGAATTTTACACTGAATCAGGAAATGATATTTGTTTTAGTGCAACTATTACAATAAATTCTCCAGAGGGAATTTAAACATCACAATCAGGGCGCAATTTTTAACAAAGTTTGTTTCCAATTCTCTCGCTATTTAGACGACTCACGGGCCATTCTGATGCTTTTCCATGACCAGCTGGACATTCTAAACAAGTACGTATAGTTATTATTTCACTAGAAAAAATTCAGATTTATCATCGAAAAAGTTCCAAAGGGGGTAACATTGGAAGATTTAAAGTTTTTTGAGAAAAATCCAACCACGCAAATCTTGACGTATGACACACTTTTCTAGGGTAGAATTATACACTGAATCAGGAAATGTCTTTCGTTTTGGTGCAACTCTCACAATAAAGCCTCCAAAGGCAATTTAAACATCACAATCAGGGTGCAATTGCTAAAAAACTTTGTTTCCTATTCTCTAGCTTTCTAGACGTCTCACGGGCCATTCTGATGCTTTTCCATGACCAGCTGGACATTCTAAACAAGTACGTATAGTTAAGATTTCACTAGAAAAAATTCAGATTTTTCATCGAAAAAGAATTGGAAGATTTGACGTTTTTTAAAAAAAAATCCAACCACGCAAATCTTGACGTATGACACACTTTTCTGGGGTAGAATTATACACTGAATAAGGAAATGTCTTTCGTTTTGGTGCAACTCTTACAATAAATTCTCCAGAGGGAATTTAAACATCACAATCAGAGTGCAATTTCAAACAAACTTTGTTTCTAATTCTCTCGTTTTCTAGACATCTCACGGGCCATTCTGATGCTTTTCCATGACCAGCTGGACATTCTAAACAAGTACGTATAGTTAAGATTTCACTAGAAAAAATTCAGATTTTCTTCGAAAAAGTGCCAAAGGGGGGACCATTGGAAAATTTGAAGTTTTTTGAGAAATATCCAACCACGCAAATCTTGACTTATGACACATTTTTCTGGGGTAAAATTATACACTGAATAAGGAAATGTCTTTCGTTTTGGTGCAACTCTTACAATAAATTCTCTAGAGGGAATTTAAACATCACAATCAGAGTGCAATTTCTAACAAATTTTGTTTCCAATTCTCTCGCTTTTTAGACGTCTCACGGGCCATTCTGATGCTTTTCCATGACCAGCTGGACATTCTAAACAAGTACGTATAGTTATTATTTCACTAGAAAAAATTCAGATTTATCATCGAAAAAGTTCCTAAGAGGGTAGGTAACATTGGAAGATTTAAAGTTTTTTGAGAAAAATCCAACCACGCAAATCTTGACGTATGACACATTTTT
>JAQJVL010001339.1:182923-208305 GCA_035578905.1 Stictocephala bisonia
GAAATTGGAAACAAACTTTGTTAAAAATTGCGCCCTGATTGTGATGTTTAAATTCCCTCTGGAGAATTTATTGTAATAGTTGCACTAAAACAAATATCATTTCCTGATTCAGTGTAAAATTCTACCCCAGAAATGTGTGTTATATGTGAAGATTTGCGTGGTTGGATTTTCTCTAAAAACTTCAAATCTTCCAATGGTCCCCCCATTGGCACTTTTTTGATGAAAAATCTGAATTTTTTCTAGTGAAATCTTAATTATACCTACTTGTTTAGAATGTCCAGCTGGTCATGGAAAAGCATCAGAATAGCCAGTGAGATGTCTAGAAAGCGAGAGAATTGGAAACAAAGTTTTTAGCAAATTCGCCCTGATTGTGATGTTTAACTTCCCTCTGGAGGCTTTATTGTGAGAGTTGCACCAAAACGAAAGACATTTCCTGATTCAGTGTATAATTCTACCCAAGAAAAGTGTGTGTTACGTCAAGATTTGCATGGTTGGATTTTTCTCAAAAAAATTCAAATCTTCTAATGGCCCCTTTGGCACTTTTTCGAAGAAAATTTGAATTTTTTCTAGTGAAATCTTAACTATACGTACTTGTTTAGAATGTCCAGCTGGTCATGGAAAAGCATCAGAATGGCCCGTGAGACGTCTAGAAAACGAGAGAATTAGAAACAAACTTTGTTTGAAATTGCACTCTGATTGTGATGTTTAAATTCCCTCTGGAGAATTTATTGTAAGAGTTGCACCAAAACGAAAGACATTTCCTTATTCAGTGTATAATTCTACCCCAGAAAAGTGTGTCATACGTCAAGATTTGCGTGGTTGGATTTTTTTTTAAAAACGTCAAATCTTCCAATTCTTTTTCGATGAAAAATCTGAATTTTTTCTAGTGAAATCTTAACTATACGTACTTGTTTAGAATGTCCAGCTGGTCATGGAAAAGCATCAGAATGGCCCATGAGACGTCTAGAAAGCTAGAGAATAGGAAACAAAGTTTTTTAGCAATTGCACCCTGATTGTGATGTTTAAATTTCCTTTGGAGGCTTTGTTGTGAGAGTTGCACCAAAACGAAAGACATTTCCTGATTCAGTGTATAATTTTACCCTAGAAAAGTGTGTCATACGTCAAGATTTGCGTGGTTGGATTTTTCTCAAAAAAATTCAAATCTTCTAATGGCCCCTTTGGCATTTTTTCGAAGAAAATTTGAATTTTTTCTAGTGAAATCTTAACTATACGTACTTGTTTAGAATGTCCAGCTGGTCATGGAAAAGTATCAGAATGGCCCGTGAGACGTCTAGAAAAAGAGAGAATTAGAAACAAAGTTTGTTTGAAATTACACTCTGATTGTGATGTTTAAATTCCCTCTGGAGAATTTATTGTAAGAGTTGCACCAAAACGAAAGACATTTCCTTATTCAGTGTATAATTCTACCCCAGAAAAGTGTGTCATACGTCAAGATTTGCGTGGTTGGATTTTTTTTTTTAAACTTCAAATCTTCCAATTCATTTTCGATGAAAAATCTGAATTTTTTCTAGTGAAATCTTAACTATACGTACTTGTTTTGAATGTCCAGCTGGTCATGGAAAAGCATCAGAATAGCCCGTGAGATGTCTAGAAAACGAGAGAATTGAAAACAAAGTTTTTAGCGAATTCGCCCTGATTGTGATGTTTAAATTGCCTCTGGAGGCTTTATTGTGAGAGTTGCACCAAAACGAAAGACATTTCCTGATTCAGTGTATAATTCTACCCAAGAAAAGTGTGTCATACGTCAAGATTTGCGTGGTTGGATTTTTCTCAAAAAACTTTAAATCTTCCAATGGTCCCCCTTTGGCACTTTTTCGATGAAAAATCTGAATTTTTTCTAGTGAAATCTTAACTATACGTACTTGTTTAGAATGTCCAGCTGGTCATGGAAAAGCATCAGAATAGCCCGTGAGATGTCTAGAAAGCGAGAGAATTGGAAACAAAGTTTTTAGCAAATTCGCCCTGATTGTGATGTTTAAATTCCCTCTGGAGGCTTTATTGTGAGAGTTGCACCAAAACGAAAGACATTTCCTGATTCAGTGTATAATTCTACCCTAGAAAATTGTGTCATACGTCAAGATTTGCGTAGTTGGATTTTTCTCAAAAAACTTTAAATCTTCCAATGTTACCCCTTTTGGAACTTTTTCGATGATAAATCTGAATTTTTTCTAGTGAAATAATAACTATACGTACTTGTTTAGAATGTCCAGCTGGTCATGGAAAAGCATCAGAATGGCCCGTGAGTCGTCTAAATAGCGAGAGAATTGGAAACAAACTTTGTTAAAAATTGCGCCCTGATTGTGATGTTTAAATTCCCTCTGGAGAATTTATTGTTAGAGTTGCACAGAAACGAAAGACATTTCCTTATTCAGTGTATAATCCTACCCCAGAAAAGTGTGTCATACGTCAAGATTTGCGTGGTTGGATTTTTCTCAAAAAACTTCAAATCTTCCAATTCTTTTTCGATGAAAAATCTGAATTTTTTCTAGTGAAATCTTAATTATACCTACTTGTTTAGAATGTCCAGCTGGTCATGGAAAAGCATCAGAATGGCCAGTGAGACGTCTAGAAAGCGAGAGAATAGGAAACAAAGTTTTTAGAAATTGCACCCTGATTGTGATGTTTAAATTCCCTCTGGAGGCTTTATTGTGAGAGTTGCACCAAAACGAAAGACATTTCCTGATTCAGTGTATAATTCTACCCCAGAAAAGTGTGTGTTACGTCAAGATTTGCGTGGTTGGATTTTTCTCAAAAAACTTCAAATCTTCTAATGGTTCCCCCCTTTGGCACTTTTTCGAGAAAATTTGAATTTTTCTAGTGAAATCCTTAACTATACGTACTTGTTTAGAATGTCCAGCTGATGGTCATGGAAAAGCATCAGAATGGCCTGAGATGTCTAGAAAGCGAGAGAATTGAAACAAACTTTTTAGCAAATTCGCCCTGATTGTGATGTTTGAATTCCTCTGGAGGCTTTATTGTAAGTGTTGCACCAAAACGAAAGACATTTCCTGATTCAGTGTATAATTCTACCCAGAAAAGTGGTCATTACGTCAAGATTTGCGGTGGTTGGATTTTTTTAAAAAACTTCAAATCTTCTTCAATTCTTTTTCGATGAAAAATCTGAATTTTTTCTAGTGAAATCTTAACTATACGTACTTGTTTAGTATGTCCAGCTGGTCATGGAAAAGCATCAGAATAGCACGTGAGATGTCTAGAAAGCGAGAGAATTGGAAACAAAGTTTTTAGCAAATTCGCCCTGATTGTGATGTTTAATTACCCTCTGAGATTATTGAAAGTTGCACAAAAAAAACATTTCTGATTCAGTGTAATCTACCAGAAATGTGTGTTTGTAAGATGCTGTTGGATTTTCTCAAAAACTTCATCTTCAGGCCCCTTGGCACTTTTTGATGAAAAATTGATTTTCTAGTGAAATTAATATACACTTGTTTAGATGTCAGGGTATGGAAAAGCTCAGAATGCCGGGGTTAGAACGAGAGAATGAAACATTTTTGATGCCTGATGTGTTTTAATCCCTCTGAGGTTTATTGTAGTTGCACCAAAGAGCATCCTATTCAGGTATAATCTACCCAGAAAATTTCATATCAAGATTTGGTGGTGATTTTTTTAAAACCAATCTTCAATTTTTTTCGTTAAATCTGAATTTTTTCTGTGAAATCTAAATACGTACTTTTGAATGTCATGGTATGAAAGCATCAGAATGGCCGTGAGTCTAAACAAGAATGGAACAATTTTTTAATTCCCCTGTTGTGATTATCCTTGTTTATTGTAGTTACAAACAAAACTTCCTGATTCAGGTAATCTACCCAAGTGTGTATAGTAATTTGCGGTTGGATTTTTTAAAAAACTCCAATGTCCTCTTTTTGAAAAAATCTGAATTTTTCTAGTGAAATCTTAATATACCTTGTTTAGAATGCCAGCTGGTCATGAAAAATAGAATCCGTGGAGTCTAGAAAGCAGAGAATTGGAAACAATTTTACAAATCCCGATAGATTTTAATTTTGGAGATTTTTTTATTCAAAAAAACATTCCTGATTCTTAAATTTCCCAAGAAATTTTGTCGAATGAAAATTTGATTTTTTTCTGTAAAAAACTATACGTCTTTTAAATGTTCCACTGGTCATGAAAAAAAGCATCAGAATGGCCCTGAGACGTCTTTAGAAAGCTAGGATAGGAAACAAAATTTTTGAATTGCACCTGATTGTGATGTTTAAATTCCTTGGAGTTTTTGTAGAGTTGCACCAAACGAAGAATTCCTGATTCATTATAATTTACCAGAAAGTGTGTCATACGTCAAATTTGCGTGGTTGGATTTTCTCAAACTTAATCTTCAAACCCTTTAACTTTTTCGATGATAAATCTGAAATTTTTTCTGTGAAAATAAAACTATACGTACTTGTTTAGAATTCCAGCTGGTATGGAAAAGCATCAGAATGGCCGTGAGTCGTCTAAAATAGCTGAGAGATGGAATTTTCATGATATTGTAGTTTAAACGATTTGTTAGTAAAACAAAAAATTTCCTGATCGTGTAAATTTTACCAGAAATGTGTGTATATTAAATTTGCGTGGTTGGATTTTCTCTAAAAATTCAATCTTAAATGCACCTTGGCATTTTTGTGAAAAATCTGAATTTTTTCTAGTGAAATCTTAATATACTATGTTTAGAATGTCCAGCTGGTCATGGAAAAGATAGAATGCCGTGAGAGTCTAGAAAGAGAGAATGAAACAAGTTTTTTAGGAATTCCCTGATTGTGTGTTAATCCTGGAGTTTATTGTGAGGTTGCACCAAAAGAAGACATTTCCTATTCAGTGTTAAATTTACCCAAAAAAATGTGTCATATCAGATTGCGTGTTGATTTTTTTAAAAACTCAAATCTTCCCATTTTTTCGATTAAAATCTAATTTTTTTGAAATCTTAACTATACGTATGTTTAGAATGTCCAGCTGTCATGGAAAAGCATCAAATAGCAGTAATGTCTAGAAAGCGAAAGAAATGGAAACAAAAGTTTTAGCAAATTCGCCCTGATTGTGTGTTTAACTTCCTTGGGGCTTTATGTGAGAGTTGCACAAACGAAAGACATTCCTATTCAGTGAAATAATTCTACCCTAGAAAATGTGTCAACTCAAGATTTTGTGGTTGGATTTTTCAAAAAACTAAATTCCATTTACCCTTAATTTTTCGATAAAATCTAAATTTTTTTCAGTGAAATCTTAATATACGTACTTGTTTAGATGTCCGACTGTCATGGAAAAGCAAAATAAGAATGCCTGGAGAGTCTAGAAACAGAAGATTAAAACAAACTTTGTTTGAAATTGCACCTGATTGTGATGTTTAAATCCTCTGGAGTTTTTGTAGAGTTGAACCAAAACGAAAGACATTTCTTATTCAGTGTATAATTCTACCCGAGAAGTGTGTCATACGTCAAGATTTGCGTGGTGGATTTTTTTTTAAAACTTCAATTTCCATTCATTTTTCGATGAAATCTGAATTTTTTCTAGTGAAATTTACTATACGTACTTGTTTAGAATGTCCAGTGTCAGAAAAAAGCATCAGAATGGCCCTGGACGTCTAAAAGCAGAGAATGAACAAATTTTTAGAATGCACCCTGATTTGTGATGTTAAATTCCTTGGAGCTTTATTGTTAAAGTTGCACTAAAAGAAAAGACATTTCCTGATTCACTGTATAATTCTACCCCAAAAAAAGTGTGTCATACGTCAAGATTTGCGTGGTTGGATTTTCCTCAAAAATCTTTAATCTCCTTTGGCACTTATTTCAATGAAAAATCTGAATTTTTTCTAGTGAAATCTTAACTATACGTACTTGTTTAGAATGTCCAGTGGTCATGGAAAAGCAGAATAGCCCATGAGATGTCAAAAAACCGAGAGAATTGGAAACAAAATATTTTTAGCTAATTCGCCCTGATTGTGATGTTTAAATTCCCTCAGGAGGCCTTTAATGTGAGAGTTGCACCAAAACGAAAGGACATTTCCTGATTCAGTGTATAATTCTACCCCAGAAAAGTGTGTCTTAGGTCGAGATTTGCATGGTTGGATTTTTTAAAAAAACTTCAAATCTTCTAATGGTCCCTCCCCCCTTTGGCACTTTTTCGAAGAAAATTTGAATTTTTTCTAGTGAAATCTGAACTATACGTACTTGTTTAGAATGTCCAGCTGGTCATGGAAAAGCATCAGAATGGCCCCGTGAGACGTCTAGAAAGCGAGAGAATAGGAAATAAAGTTTTTTAGCAATTGCACCCTGATTGTGATGTTTAAATTGCCTCTGGAGGCTTTATTGTAAGAGTTGCACCTAAACGAAAGACATTTCCTTATTCAGTGTATAATTCTAACCCAGAAAAATGTGTCATACGTCAAAATTTGCGTGGTTGAATTTTTTAAAAAAACTTCAAATCTTCCAATTCTTTTTCGATGAAAAATCTGAATTTTTTCTAGTAAAATCTTAACTATACGTACTTGTTTAGAAAGTCCAGCTGGTCATAGAAAAGCATCAGAATGGCCCGTGAGACGTCTAGAAAGCGAGAGAATAGGAAATACATTTTTTTAGCAATTGCACCCTGATTGTGATGTTTTAATTGCCTCTGGAGGCTTTATTGTTAGAGTTGCACCAAAACGAAAGACATTTCCTGATTCAGTGTATAATTCTACCCCAGAAAAGTGTGTCATACGTCAAGATTTGCGTGGTTGGATTTTCCTCAAAAAACTTTAAATCTTCCTTTGGCACTTTTTCAATGAAAAATCTGAATTTTTTCTAGTGAAATCTTAAGTATACGTACTTGTTTAGAATGTCCAGCTGGTCATGGAAAAGCATCAGAATGGCCCGTGAGTCGTCTAAAAAGCGAGAGAATTGGAAACAAACTTTGTTAAAAATTGCGCCCTGATTGTGATGTTTAAATTTCCTCTGGAGAATTTATTGTAATAGTTGCACTAAAACAAATATCATTTCCTGATTCAGTGTAAAATTCTACCCCAGAAATGTGTGTTATATGTGAAGATTTGCGTGGTTGGATTTTCTCTAAAAACTTCAAATCTTCCAATGGTCCCCCCATTGGCACTTTTTTGATGAAAAATCTGAATTTTTTCTAGTGAAATCTTAATTATACCTACTTGTTTAGAATGTCCAGCTGGTCATGGAAAAGCATCAGAATAGCCAGTGAGATGTCTAGAAAGCGAGAGAATTGGAAACAAAGTTTTTAGCAAATTCGCCCTGATTGTGATGTTTAAATTCCCTCTGGAGGCTTTATTGTGAGAGTTGCACCAAAACGAAAGACATTTCCTGATTCAGTGTATAATTCTACCCCAGAAAAGTGTGTCTTAGGTCGAGATTTGCATGGTTGGATTTTTTAAAAAAACTTCAAATCTTCTAATGGTCCCTCCCCCCTTTGGCACTTTTTCGAAGAAAATTTGAATTTTTTCTAGTGAAATCTTAACTATACGTACTTGTTTAGAATGTCCAGCTGGTCATGGAAAAGCATCAGAATGGCCCGTGAGTCGTCTAAAAAGCGAGAGAATTGGAAACAAACTTTGTTAAAAATTGCGCCCTGATTGTGATGTTTAAATTCCCTCTTGAGAATTTATTGTAATAGTTGCACTAAAACAAATAACATTTCCTGATTCAGTGTAAAATTCTACCCCAGAAAAGTGTGTTATATGTGAAGATTTGCGTGGTTGGATTTTCTCTAAAAACTTCAAATCTTCCAATATATTCTAAATTGTCTCAATTCAATTACAAATAAAAAACCGAGATCACTTTCTTGTGGTCTCAGAGAACGCCTCAGTTGTACTATTTTAATACAAACTCACCCACCCACCCTTACACGTACAGTTGTATTGACTCACCCACCCACCCGTACACGTACAGTAGTATTGACCCACTCGTACACGCTCAGTGGTATTACACTAATTTGTTCGCCTATGGGGTGTATGCCAGACAGACATTAGACAAGATAAGACAATGGATTCACCCACCCGTCCGCCCATACACAAACAGTGGTATTGACCCACTTGCCCACCCATACACAAACAGTGGTATTTAACCACCCGCCCACCCATACACAAAGTGGTATTGACCCACCCACCCAGCCATACATGAACATTGGCATACCCCCATTAGCACTATTTCGATGAAAAATCTGAATTTTTTCTAGTGAAATCTTAACTATACGTACTTGTTTAGAAAGTCCAGCTGGTCATGGAAAAGCATCAGAATGGCCCGTGAGACGTCTAGAAAACGAGAGAATATGAAATAAAGTTTTTTAGCAATTGCACCCTGATTGTGATGTTTAAATTGCCTCTGGAGGCTTTATTGTAAGAGTTGCACCAAAACGAAAGACATTTCCTGATTCAGTGTATAATTCTACCCCAGAAAAGTGTGTCATACGTCAAGATTTGCGTGGTTGGATTTTTCTCAAAAAACTTTAAATCTTTCAATGATCCCCCCCTCTTTGGCACTTTTTCAAAGAAAAATCTGAATTTTTTTTAGTGAAATCTTAACTATACGTACTTGTTTAGAATGTCCAGCTGGTCATGGAAAAGCATCAGAATAGCCTGTGAGATGACTAGAAACGAGAGAATTGGAAACAAAGTTTTTAGCAAATTCGCCCTGATTGTGATGTTTAAATTCCCTCTGGAGGCTTTATTGTGAGAGTTGCACCAAAACGAAAGACATTTCCTGAATCAGTGTATAATTCTACCCCAGAAAAGTGTGTCTTACGTCAAGATTTGCATGGTTGGATTTTTCTCAAAAAACTTCAAATCTTCTAATGGTCCCCCCTTTGGCACTTTTTCGAAGAAAATTTGAATTTTTTCTAGTGAAATCTTAACTATACGTACTTGTTTAGAATGTCCAGCTGGTCATGGAAAAGCATCAGAATGGCCCGTGAGTCGTCTAAAAAGCGAGAGAATTGGAAACAAACTTTGTTAAAAATTGCGCCCTGATTGTGATGTTTAAATTCCCTCTTGAGAATTTATTGTAATAGTTGCACTAAAACAAATAACATTTCCTGATTCAGTGTAAAATTCTACCCCAGAAAAGTGTGTTATATGTGAAGATTTGCGTGGTTGGATTTTCTCTAAAAACTTCAAATCTTCCAATGGTCCCCCCATTGGCACTTTTTCGATGAAAAATCTGAATTTTTTCTAGTGAAATCTTAATTATACGTACTTGTTAAGAATGTCCAGCTGGTCATGGAAAAGCATCAGAATAGCCCGTGAGATGTCTAGAAAGCGAGAGAATTGGAAACAAAGTTTTTAGCAAATTCGCCCTGATTGTGATGTTTAAATTCCCTCTGGAGGCTTTATTGTGAGAGTTGCACCAAAACGAAAGACATTTCCTGATTCAGTGTATAATTCTACCCCAGAAAAGTGTGTCTTACGTCAAGATTTGCATGGTTGGATTTTTTAAAAAAACTTCAAATCTTCTAATGGTCCCTCCCCCCTTTGGCACTTTTTCGAAGAAAATTTGAATTTTTTCTAGTGAAATCTTAACTATACGTACTTGTTTAGAATGTCCAGCTGGTCATGGAAAAGCATCAGAATGGCCCGTGAGTCGTCTAAAAAGCGAGAGAATTGGAAACAAACTTTGTTAAAAATTGCGCCCTGATTGTGATGTTTAAATTCCCTCTTGAGAATTTATTGTAATAGTTGCACTAAAACAAATAACATTTCCTGATTCAGTGTAAAATTCTACCCCAGAAAAGTGTGTTATATGTGAAGATTTGCGTGGTTGGATTTTCTCTAAAAACTTCAAATCTTCCAATGGTCCCCCCATTGGCACTTTTTTGATGAAAAATCTGAATTTTTTCTAGTGAAATCTTAATTATACCTACTTGTTTAGAATGTCCAGCTGGTCATGGAAAAGCATCAGAATAGCCAGTGAGATGTCTAGAAAGCGAGAGAATTGGAAACAAAATTTTTAGCAAATTCGCCCTGATTGTGATGTTTAAATTCCCTCTGGAGGCTTTATCGTGAGAGTTGCACCAAAACGAAAGACATTTCCTGATTCAGTGTATAATTCTACCCCAGAAAAGTGTGTCTTACGTCAAGATTTGCATGGTTGGATATTTCTCAAAAAACTTCAAATCTTCTAATGGTCCCCACATTGGAACTTTTCGATGAAAAATCTGATTTTTTTCTAGTGAAATCCTAACTATACGTACTTGTTTAGAATGTACACCTGGTCATGGAAAAGCATCAGAATAGCTTGTGAGATGTCTAGAAAGCGAGAGAATTGGAAACAAAATTTGTAGCAAATTCATTCTGATTGTGATTTTTAAATTCCCTCTGGAGGCTTTATTGTGAGAGTTGCATCAAAGCGAAAGACATTACCTTATTCAGTGTATAATTCTACATCAGAAAAGTGTGTCTTACGTCAAGATTTGCATGGTTGGATTTTTCTCAAAAAACTTCAAATCTTCTAATGGTTCTTTGGCACTTTTTCGATGAAAATTTGAATTTTTTCTAGTGAAATCTTAACTATACGTACTTGTTTAGAATGTCCAGCTGGTCATGGAAAAGCATCAGAATGGCCCGTGAGACGTCTAGAAAACGAGATAATTAAAAACAAAGTTTGTTAGAAATTGCACTCTGATTGTGATGTTTAAATTCCCTCTGGAGAATTTATTGTAAGAGTTGCACCTAAACGAAAGACATTTCCTTATTCAGTGTATAATTCTACCCCAGAAAAGTGTGTCATACGTCAAGATTTGCGTGGTTGGATTTTTCTCAAAAAACTTCAAATCTTCCAATTCTTTTTCGATGAAAAATCTGAATTTTTTCTAGTGAAATCTTAACTATACGTACTTGTTTAGAATGTCCAGCTGGTCATGGAAAAGCATCAGAGTAGCCCGTTAAACGTCTAGAAAGAGAGAGAATAGAAAACAAAGTTTTTATCAATTGCACCCTGATTGTGATGTTTAAATTGCCTCTGGAGGCTTTATTGTAAGAGTTGCACCAAAACGAAAGACATTTCCTAATTCAGTGTATAATTCTACCCCAGAAAAGTGTGTCATACGTCAAGATTTGCGTGGTTGGATTTTTCTCAAAAAACTTCAAATCTTCCAATGGTCCCCCCTTTAGCACTTTTTCAATGAAAAATCTGATTTTTTTTCTAGTGAAATCTTAACTATACGTACTTGTTTTGAATGTATAGCTGGTCATGGAAAAGCATCAGAATAGCCCGTGAGATGTCTAGAAAGCGAGAGAATTGGAAACAAAGTTTTTAGCAAATTCGCCCTGATTGTGATGTTTAAATTGCCTCTGCAGGCTTTATCGTAAGAGTTGCACCAAAACGAAAGACATTTCATAATTCAGTGTATAATTCTACCCCAGAAAAGTGTGTCTTACGTCAAGATTTGCATGGTTGGATTTTTCTCAAAAAACTTCAAATCTAATGGTCCCCACATTGGCACTTTTTCGATGAAAAATCTGAATTTTTTCTAGTGAAAACTTAACTATAGTACTTATTTAGAATGTACAGCTGGTCATGGAAAAGCATCAGAATAGCTTGTGAGATGTGTAGAAAGCGAGAGAATTGGAAACAAAATTTGTAGCAAATTCACCCTGATTGTGATTTTTAAATTCCCTCTGGAGGCTTTATTGTGAGAGTTGCATCAAAGCGAAAGACATTTCCTGATTCAGTGTATAATTCTACCCCAGAAAAGTGTGTCTTACGTCAAGATTTGCATGGTTGGATTTTTCTCAAAAAACTTCAAATCTTCAAAAGGTCCTTCCTTTGGCACTTTTTCAATGAAAATTTGAATTTTTTCTAGTGAAATCTTAACTATACGTACTTGTTTAGAATGTCCAGCTGGTCATGGAAAAGCATCAGAATGGCTCTTGAGACGTCTAGAAAACGAGAGAATTAGAAACAAAATTTTTTAGAAATTGCACCCTGATTGTGATGTTTAAATTCCCTCTGGAGAATTTATTGTAAGAGTTGCACCAAAACGAAAGACATTTTCTGATTCAGTGTATAATTCTACCCCAGAAAAATGTGTCATACGTCAAGATTTGCTTGGCTGAATTTTTTTAAAAAAACTTCAAATCTTGAAATTCTTTTTAGATGATAAATCTGAATTTTTTCTAGTGAAATAACAACTATACGTACTTGTTTAGAATGTCCAGCTGGTAATGGAAAAGCATCAGAATGGCCCGTGAGTCGTCTAGAAAACGAGAGAATTAGAAACAAAGTTTGTTAGAAATTGCACCCTGATTGTGATGTTTAAATTCCCTCGGGAGAATTTATTGTAAGAGTTGCACCAAAACGAAAGACATTTTTTGATTCAGTGTATAATTCTACCTCAGAAAAATGTGTCATACGTCAAGATTTGCGTGGTTGGATTTTTCTAAAAAAACTTCAAATCTTGAAATTCTTTTTCGATGATAAATCTGATTTTTTTCTAGTGAAATCCTAACTATACGTACTTGTTTAGAATGTCCAGCTGGTTATAGAAAAGCATCAGAATGGACCTCGAGACGTCTAGAAAGCGAGAGAATGGGAAACAAAGTTTTTTAGCAATAGCGACCTGATTGTGATGTTTAAATTGCCTTTGGAGGCTTTATTGTGAGAGTTGCACCAAAACCAAAGATATTTCCTTATTCAGTGTATAATTCTACCCCAGAAAAGTGTGTCATACGTCAAGATTTGCGTAGTTGGATTTTTCTCAAAAAACTTCAATACTTCCAAATCATTTTCGATGAAAAATCTGAATTTTTTCTAGTGAAATCTTAACTATACGTACTTGTTTAGAATGTCCAGCTGGTCATGGAAAAGGATCAGAATGGCCCGTGAGACGTCTAGAAAACGAGAGAATTAGAAACAAAGTTTGTTAGAAATTGCACTCTGATTGTGATGTTTAAATTCCCTCTGGAGAATTTATTGTAAGAGTTCCACCTAAACGAAAGACATTTCCTTATTCAGTGTATAATTCTACCCCAGAAAAGTGTGTCATACGTCAAGATTTGCGTGGTTGGATTTTTCTCAAAAAACTTCAAATCTTCCAATTCTTTTTCGATGAAAAATCTGAATTTTTTCTAGTGAAATCTTAACTATACGTACTTGTTTAGAATGTCCAGCTGGTCATGGAAAAGCATCAGAATAGCCCGTTAGACGTCTAGAAAGAGAGAGAATAGGAAACAAAGTTTTTTAGCAATTGCACCCTGATTGTGATGTTTAAATTGCCTCTGGAGGCTTTATTGTAAGAGTTGCACCAAAACGAAAGACATTTCCTGATTCAGTGTATAATTCTACCCCAGAAAAGTGTGTTATACGTCAAGATTTGCGTGGTTGGATTTTTCTCAAAAAACTTCAAATCTTCCAATGGTCCCCCCCTTTGGCACTTTTTCAATGAAAATCTGATTTTTTTTCTAGTGAAATCTTAACTATACGTACTTGTTTTGAATGTATAGCTGGTCATGGAAAAGCATCAGAATAGCCCGTGAGATGTCTAGAAAGCGAGAGAATTGGAAACACAGTTTTTAGCAAATTCGCCCTGATTGTGATGTTTAAATTGCCTCTGCAGTCTTTATCGTAAGAGTTGCACCAAAACGAAAGACAATTCATAATTCAGTGTATAATTCTACCCCACAAAAGTTTGTCTTACGTCAAGATTTGCATGGTTGGATTTTTCTCAAAAAACTTCAAATCTAATGGTCCCCACATTGGCACTTTTTCGATGAAAAATCTGAATTTTTTCTTGTGAAAACTTAACTATACGTACTTATTTAGAATGTACAGCTGGTCATGGAAAAGCATCAGAATAGCTTGTGAGATGTGTAGAAAGCGAGAGAATTGGAAACAAAATTTGTAGCAAATTCACCCTGATTGTGATTTTTAAATTCTCTCTGGAGGCTTTATTGTGAGAGTTGCATCAAAGCGAAAGACATTTCCTTATTCAGTGTATAATTCTACCCCAGAAACGTGTGTCTTACGTCAAGATTTGCATGGTTGGATTTTTCTCAAAAAACTTCAAATCTTCAAATGGTCCTTCCTTTGGCACTTTTTCGATGAAAATTTGAATTTTTTCTAGTGAAATCTTAACTATACGTATTTGTTTAGAATGTCCAGCTGGTCATGGAAAAGCATCAGAATGGCTCTTAAGTCGTCTAGAAAACGAGAGAATTAGAAACAAAGTTTGTTAGAAATTGCACCCTGATTGTGATGTTTAAATTCCCTCGGGAGAATTTATTGTAAGAGTTGCACCAAAACGAAAGACATTTTTTGATTCAGTGTATAATTCTACCTCAGAAAAATGTGTCATACGTCAAGATTTGCGTGGTTGGATTTTTCTCAAAAAACTTCAAATCTTGAAATTCTTTTTCGATGATAAATCTGAATTTTTTCTAGTGAAATCTTAACTATATGTACTTGTTTAGAATGTCCAGCTGGTAATGGAAAAGCATCAGAATGGCCCGTGAGTCGTCTAAAAAGCGAGAGAATTGGAAACAAACTTTGTTAAAAATTGCGCCCTGATTGTGATGTTTAAATTCCCTCTTGAGGCTTTATTGTGAGAGTTGCACCAAAACGAAAGACATTTCCTGATTTAGTGTATAATTCTACCCCAGAAAAGTGTGTCATACGTCAAGATTTGCGTGGTTAAATTTTTCTCAAAAAACTTTAAATCTTCCAATTCTTTTTCGATGAAAAATCTGAATTTTTTTTAGTGAGATCTTAACTATACGTACTTGTTTGGAAAGTCCAGCTGGTCATGGAAAAACATCAGAATGGCCCGTGAGACGTATAGAAAGCGAGAGAATTGGAAACAAAATTTTTAGCAAATTCGCCCTGATTGTGATGTTTAAATTCCCTCTGGAGGCTTTATTGTGAGAGTTGCACCAAAACGAAAGACATTTCCTGATTCAGTGTATAATTCTACCCCAGAAAAGTGTGTCTTACGTCAAGATTTGCATGGTTGGATATTTCTCAAAAAACTTCAAATCTTCTAATGGTCCCCACATTGGAACTTTTCGATGAAAAATCTGTTTTTTTTCTAGTGAAATCTTAACTATACGTACTTGTTTAGAATGTCCAGCTGGTTATAGAAAAGCATCAGAATGGACCGTGAGACGTCTAGAAAGCGAGAGAATGGGAAACAAATTTTTTTAGCAATAGCGACCTGATTGTGATGTTTAAATTGCCTTTGGAGGCTTTATTGTGAGAGTTGCACCAAAACCAAAGACATTTCCTTATTCAGTGTATAATTCTACCCCAGAAAAGTGTGTCATACGTCAAGATTTGCGTGGTTGGATTTTTCTCAAAAAACTTCAATACTTCCAAATCATTTTCGATGAAAAATCTGAATTTTTTCTAGTGAAATCTTAACTATACGTACTTGTTTAGAATGTCCAGCTGGTCATGGAAAAGGATCAGAATGGCCCGTGAGACGTCTAGAAAACGAGAGAATTACAAACAAAGTTTGTTAGAAATTGCACTCTGATTGTGATGTTTAAATTCCCTCTGGAGAATTTATTGTAAGAGTTCCACCTAAACGAAAGACATTTCCTTATTCAGTGTATAATTCTACCCCAGAAAAGTGTGTCATATGTCAAGATTTGCGTGGTTGGATTTTTCCCAAAAAACTTCATATCTTCCAATTCTTTTTCGATGAAAAATCTGAATTTTTTCTAGTGAAATCTTAACTATACGTTCTTGTTTAGAATGTCCAGCTGGTCATGGAAAAGCATCAGAATAGCCCGTTAGACGTCTAGAAAGAGAGAGAATAGGAAACAAATTTTTAGCAATTGCACCCTGATTGTGATGTTTAAATTCCCTCTGGAGGCTTTATTGTGAGAGTTGCACCAAAACGAAAGACATTTCCTGATTCAGTGTATATTTCTACCCCAGAAAAGTGTGTCATACGTCAAGATTTGCGTGGTTAAATTTTTCTCAAAAAACTTCAAATCTTCCAATGGTCCCCCCTTTAGCACTTTTTCAATGAAAAATCTGAATTTTTTCTAGTGAAGCTACGTAGCTTCCGATGTGTTGTTCGCTCGGCGTTCCGTTGTGCCGGTGGGTATGTAGGCCCTGTTAGGGCCTTGACAAGCATTGAGTAGGTCTCCCGACGGATGACGTCACAGCGGTCGTTCGATAGTCCATATCACAGAGGTCAAGGGGGCAATAGTGCCGTGTGCACAATACGAGTGATATATATAGACGGTGACCGAATTAAATATTATGTCTCATGTACGAAACCCAGGAACGACTGTGGAGCTTAGCACAAGCACGTATTGACAGTTATATTATCAGAAGACCTCGTCAACGTACGGCTTCGACCATAGTCTTTACACCTACACCGACCTGTTTTAAACAAACCTATCTCGATCGTTATCTAGCTATTGTCAAAACTCAACCAGTATATTCTCATAAAGATTTCATTAAAAAACACATACAATTACGAAAGAAGAAGGTTACATCAAGAAGACACCATATGGCGGATCTGAGTGACTTCGTTCAAGAGAACAATCCTGAAGTGGAAATCGTTGAACAGATTGAACGTGATCTTCGTACACCGACCCAAGACGAACATCCGTCAAGGCCGGACAGCAGGGCGTCGAGTAGTAGCGGTGGTTCCAGCTCTTCAGAAAATAATACAATAAAAGCGCTACAGTCGGAAATAGATTTGCTCAAGAGACGTCTGGAATGTCAAGAAGGACCCGAGAAAAAAAAGAAGAAAAGGACCACAACTATTGCAATGCCACCACCGCCTCCATTGGGCCACAGTTCAACAAGAGGAGAAGAGACAGACGACGTTGGTACACAGCAGAAGGCGAATGCGCAAAGGACTGTGATGAGTCTACTTGTACATCTGACTACGCTCATGACAGTACGGATGGACGATTACGCCACCGCTTACCAACTGTTAATAGATATGAGAGGGACGAAGACATCACAGATAGTCTGCAAGCTTCTGGCGGAGCTGTTGACTGTCTGGGCGAAGAGCTTAACGACCGAACCCGGGAACAGCTCCTGCATAGACTTCCTAATTCGGTCGATAAGCAATACGTTGTCCACCAAGTCTTTTGCGTCGACGACCTGGGGCAGCCTGGTAAAGTACTTTCAAAGATGCGGGACACCAGGCGGTACCGCAGTACGGACCACAAAGGTTTCATCGCCATCAGCCTACACCACGACCACGACAGGCCACACTACCATGTCATACACGACTGGCCATGGACGAACTATACATGCCGTTGCAGGAGGCTCTCTGGATGGCGTCCATGGCCGAAGTCGCGTAAGGCACACAAATCCTCAAACCTACACCCCGAAGACCTTCGAAGACTTACAGACTACCTCGGCGAGGGAGGGCGACGATATATATATATCGAAGTCGCCGGGGCCGATTGGTGGTCATGTAATAAAGTTGGAAGTCTACAGAACAGAGGACATACGAGAGCTGGCCCGCATGGAGTGGTGGACAGTTGCCCAATTCCGTGGGACGATGATGACCGACAATCCGGAGACTCTAGAGACTGCGGTGCGGCTGCAAGACCGGATGGAGTCGGAATTGGAGTCTCGCCCGGACACCAGATGCATAAGGTCTTCGCTGCACAACATCCGGTCCAGAGGTCAATGGCGGAAGTAATCATCTCACCACCGGACCGCATAGTGGAGACGATGGAATGGCTCAGCGGTAGATATAGAAATCTAGAATTTAAGGATAGAAAATTTAGGGTTAACTTTATTAATTTTCAAAAAGCCATAAACATGTTTTTAGTTAGGGATTTCATAAAATATTATTTTACTAATTTCAATATTTTTAATGGTAATAGAAAGGTGTTTATATTCAATGCTGATAGTGAGTTAGACGTAGTTGATTATTATTATACTATAAGAGATAGTATTGAGGCTTTATTAATGTTACTCAAACACCAATAGCTTATTGGTCCATTTTCTCAAAAAACTTCAAATCTTCCAATTCTTTTTCGATGAAAAATCTGAATTTTTTCTAGTGAAATCTTAACTATACGTACTTGTTTAGAATGTCCAGCTGGTCATGGAAAAGCATCAGAATAGCCCGTGAGACGTCTAGAAAGAGAGAGAATAGGAAACAAAGTTTTTTAGCAATTGCACCCTGATTGTGATGTTTAAATTGCCTCTGGAGGCTTTATTGTAAGAGTTGCACCAAAACGAAAGACATTTCCTGATTCAGTGTATAATTCTACCCCAGAAAAGTGTGTCTTACGTCAAGATTTGCATGGTTGGATTTTTCTCAAAAAACTTTAAATCTTCCAATGGTCCCCCCTTTAGCACTTTTTCAATAAAAAATCTAATTTTTTGTCTAGTGAAATCTTAACTATACGTACTTGTTTTGAATGTATAGCTGGTCATGAAAAAGCATCAGAATAGCCCGTGAGATGTCTAGAAAGCGAGAGAATTGGAAACACAGTTTTTAGCAAATTCGCCCTGATTGTGATGTTTAAATTGCCTCTGCAGTCTTTATCGTAAGAGTTGCACCAAAACGAAAGACATTTCATAATTCAGTGTATAATTCTACCCCAGAAAAGTTTGTCTTACGTCAAGATTTGCATGGTTGGATTTTTCTCAAAAAACTTCAAATCTAATGGTCCCCACATTGGCACTTTTTCGATGAAAAATCTGAATTTTTTCTTGTGAAAACTTAACTATACGTACTTATTTAGAATGTACAGCTGGTCATGGAAAAGCATCAGAATAGCTTGTGAGATGTCTAGAAAGCGAGAGAATTGGAAACAAAATTTGTAGCAAATTCACCCTGATTGTGATGTTTAAATTCCCTCTGGAGGCTTTATTGTGAGAGTTGCATCAAAGCGAAAGACATTTCCTGATTCAGTGTATAATTCTACCCCAGAAAAGTGTGTCTTACGTCAAGATTTGCATGGTTGGATTTTTCTCAAAAAACTTCAAATCTTCAAATGGTCCTTCCTTTGGCACTTTTTCGATGAAAATTTGAATTTTTTCTAGTGAAATCTTAACTATACGTACTTGTTTAGAATGTCCAGCTGGTCATGGAAAAGCATCAGAATGGCTCTTAAGTCGTCTAGAAAACGAGAGAATTAGAAACAAAGTTTGTTAGAAATTGCACCCTGATTGTGATGTTTAAATTCCCTCGGGAGAATTTATTGTAAGAGTTGCACCAAAACGAAAGACATTTTTTGATTCAGTGTATAATTCTACCTCAGAAAAATGTGTCATACGTCAAGATTTGCGTGGTTGGATTTTTCTAAAAAAACTTCAAATCTTGAAATTCTTTTTCGATGATAAATCTGATTTTTTTCTAGTGAAATCCTAACTATACGTACTTGTTTAGAATGTCCAGCTGGTTATAGAAAAGCATCAGAATGGACCGTGAGACGTCTAGAAAGCGAGAGAATGGGAAACAAATTTTTTTAGCAATAGCGACCTGATTGTGATGTTTAAATTGCCTTTGGAGGCTTTATTGTGAGAGTTGCACCAAAACGAAAGACATTTCCTGATTCAGTGTATAATTCTACCCCAGAAAAGTGTGTCATACGTCAAGATTTGCGTGGTTAAATTTTTCTCAAAAAACTTCAAATCTTCCAATTCTTTTTCGATGAAAAATCTGAATTTTTTCTAGTGAAATCTTAACTATACGTACTTGTTTAGAATGTCCAGCTGGTCATGGAAAAGCATCAGAATGGCCCGTGAGTCGTCTAAAAAGCGAGAGAATTGGAAACAAACTTTGTTAAAAATTGCGCCCTGATTGTGATGTTTAAATTCCCTCTGGAGGCTTTATTGTGAGAGTTGCACCAAAACGAAAGACCTTTCCTGATTCAGTGTATAATTCTACCCCAGAAAAGTGTGTCATACGTCAAGATTTGCGTGGTTAAATTTTTCTCAAAAAACTTCAAATCTTCCAATTCTTTTTCGATGAAAACTCTGAATTTTTTCTAGTGAAATCTTAACTATACGTACTTGTTTAGAATGTCCAGCTGGTCATGGAAAAGCATCAGAATAGCCCGTTAGACGTCTAGAAAGAGAGAGAATAGGAAACAAAGTTTTTTAGCAATTGCACCCTGATTGTGATGTTTAAATTGCCTCTGGAGGCTTTATTGTAAGAGTTGCACCAAAACGAAAGACATTTCCTGATTCAGTGTATAATTCTACCCCAGAAAAGTGTGTCTTACGTCAAGATTTGCATGGTTGGATATTTCTCAAAAAACTTCAAATCTTCTAATGGTCCCCACATTGGAACTTTTCGATGAAAAATCTGATTTTTTTCTAGTGAAATCCTAACTATACGTACTTGTTTAGAATGTCCAGCTGGTTATAGAAAAGCATCAGAATGGACCGTGAGACGTCTAGAAAGCGAGAGA
The DNA here is from genome assembly GCA_035578905.1 of Stictocephala bisonia. Classification (NCBI taxonomy): domain Eukaryota; kingdom Metazoa; phylum Arthropoda; class Insecta; order Hemiptera; family Membracidae; genus Stictocephala; species Stictocephala bisonia. The sequence continues at coordinate 203,289 of JAQJVL010001339.1, forward strand.
ATGGGAAACAAATTTTTTTAGCAATAGCGACCTGATTGTGATGTTTAAATTGCCTTTGGAGGCTTTATTTTGAGAGTTGCACCAAAACCAAAGACATTTCCTTATTCAGTGTATAATTCTACCCCAGAAAAGTGTGTCATACGTCAAGATTTGCGTGGTTGAATTTTTCTCAAAAAACTTCAATACTTCCAAATCATTTTCGATGAAAAATCTGAATTTTTTCTAGTGAAATCTTAACTATACGTACTTGTTTAGAATGTCCAGCTGGTCATGGAAAAGGATCAGAATGGCCCGTGAGACGTCTAGAAAACGAGAGAATTACAAACAAAGTTTGTTAGAAATTGCACTCTGATTGTGATGTTTAAATTCCCTCTGGAGAATTTATTGTAAGAGTTCCACCTAAACGAAAGACATTTCCTTATTCAGTGTATAATTCTACCCCAGAAAAGTGTGTCATATGTCAAGATTTGCGTGGTTGGATTTTTCCCAAAAAACTTCATATCTTCCAATTCTTTTTCGATGAAAAATCTGAATTTTTTCTAGTGAAATCTTAACTATACGTTCTTGTTTAGAATGTCCAGCTGGTCATGGAAAAGCATCAGAATAGCCCGTTAGACGTCTAGAAAGAGAGAGAATAGGAAACAAATTTTTAGCAATTGCACCCTGATTGTGATGTTTAAATTCCCTCTGGAGGCTTTATTGTGAGAGTTGCACCAAAACGAAAGACATTTCCTGATTCAGTGTATATTTCTACCCCAGAAAAGTGTGTCATACGTCAAGATTTGCGTGGTTAAATTTTTCTCAAAAAACTTCAAATCTTCCAATGGTCCCCCCTTTAGCACTTTTTCAATGAAAAATCTGAATTTTTTCTAGTGAAGCTACGTAGCTTCCGATGTGTTGTTCGCTCGGCGTTCCGTTGTGCCGGTGGGTATGTAGGCCCTGTTAGGGCCTTGACAAGCATTGAGTAGGTCTCCCGACGGATGACGTCACAGCGGTCGTTCGATAGTCCATATCACAGAGGTCAAGGGGGCAATAGTGCCGTGTGCACAATACGAGTGATATATATAGACGGTGACCGAATTAAATATTATGTCTCATGTACGAAACCCAGGAACGACTGTGGAGCTTAGCACAAGCACGTATTGACAGTTATATTATCAGAAGACCTCGTCAACGTACGGCTTCGACCATAGTCTTTACACCTACACCGACCTGTTTTAAACAAACCTATCTCGATCGTTATCTAGCTATTGTCAAAACTCAACCAGTATATTCTCATAAAGATTTCATTAAAAAACACATACAATTACGAAAGAAGAAGGTTACATCAAGAAGACACCATATGGCGGATCTGAGTGACTTCGTTCAAGAGAACAATCCTGAAGTGGAAATCGTTGAACAGATTGAACGTGATCTTCGTACACCGACCCAAGACGAACATCCGTCAAGGCCGGACAGCAGGGCGTCGAGTAGTAGCGGTGGTTCCAGCTCTTCAGAAAATAATACAATAAAAGCGCTACAGTCGGAAATAGATTTGCTCAAGAGACGTCTGGAATGTCAAGAAGGACCCGAGAAAAAAAAGAAGAAAAGGACCACAACTATTGCAATGCCACCACCGCCTCCATTGGGCCACAGTTCAACAAGAGGAGAAGAGACAGACGACGTTGGTACACAGCAGAAGGCGAATGCGCAAAGGACTGTGATGAGTCTACTTGTACATCTGACTACGCTCATGACAGTACGGATGGACGATTACGCCACCGCTTACCAACTGTTAATAGATATGAGAGGGACGAAGACATCACAGATAGTCTGCAAGCTTCTGGCGGAGCTGTTGACTGTCTGGGCGAAGAGCTTAACGACCGAACCCGGGAACAGCTCCTGCATAGACTTCCTAATTCGGTCGATAAGCAATACGTTGTCCACCAAGTCTTTTGCGTCGACGACCTGGGGCAGCCTGGTAAAGTACTTTCAAAGATGCGGGACACCAGGCGGTACCGCAGTACGGACCACAAAGGTTTCATCGCCATCAGCCTACACCACGACCACGACAGGCCACACTACCATGTCATACACGACTGGCCATGGACGAACTATACATGCCGTTGCAGGAGGCTCTCTGGATGGCGTCCATGGCCGAAGTCGCGTAAGGCACACAAATCCTCAAACCTACACCCCGAAGACCTTCGAAGACTTACAGACTACCTCGGCGAGGGAGGGCGACGATATATATATATCGAAGTCGCCGGGGCCGATTGGTGGTCATGTAATAAAGTTGGAAGTCTACAGAACAGAGGACATACGAGAGCTGGCCCGCATGGAGTGGTGGACAGTTGCCCAATTCCGTGGGACGATGATGACCGACAATCCGGAGACTCTAGAGACTGCGGTGCGGCTGCAAGACCGGATGGAGTCGGAATTGGAGTCTCGCCCGGACACCAGATGCATAAGGTCTTCGCTGCACAACATCCGGTCCAGAGGTCAATGGCGGAAGTAATCATCTCACCACCGGACCGCATAGTGGAGACGATGGAATGGCTCAGCGGTAGATATAGAAATCTAGAATTTAAGGATAGAAAATTTAGGGTTAACTTTATTAATTTTCAAAAAGCCATAAACATGTTTTTAGTTAGGGATTTCATAAAATATTATTTTACTAATTTCAATATTTTTAATGGTAATAGAAAGGTGTTTATATTCAATGCTGATAGTGAGTTAGACGTAGTTGATTATTATTATACTATAAGAGATAGTATTGAGGCTTTATTAATGTTACTCAAACACCAATAGCTTATTGGTCCATTTTCTCAAAAAACTTCAAATCTTCCAATCCTTTTTCGATGAAAAATCTGAATTTTTTCTAGTGAAATCTTAACTATACGTACTTGTTTTGAATGTATAGCTGGTCATGGAAAAGCATCAGAATAGCCCGTGAGATGTCTAGAAAGCGAGAGAATTGGAAACAAAGTTTTTAGCAAATTCGCCCTGATTGTGATGTTTAAATTGCCTCTGCAGTCTTTATCGTAAGAGTTGCACCAAAACGAAAGACATTTCATAATTCAGTGTATAATTCTACCCCAGAAAAGTGTGTCTTACGTCAAGATTTGCATGGTTGGATTTTTCTCAAAAAACTTCAAATCTAATGGTCCCCACATTGGCACTTTTTCGATGAAAAATCTGAATTTTTTCTAGTGAAATCTTAACTATACGTACTTGTTTAGAATGTCCAGCTGGTCATGGAAAAGCATCAGAATAGCGCGTGAGACGTCTAGAAAGAGAGAGAATTGGAAACAAAATTTGTAGCAAATTCACCCTGATTGTGATTTTTAAATTCCCTCTGGAGGCTTTATTGTGAGAGTTGCATCAAAGCGAAAGACATTTCCTTATTCAGTGTATAATTCTACCCCAGAAACGTGTGTCTTACGTCAAGATTTGCATGGTTGGATTTTTCTCAAAAAACTTCAAATCTTCTAATGGTCAGCAACTTCCAATAACAGGCACTTTTCGATGAAAAATCTGAATTTTTTCTAGTGAAATCTTAATTATACGTACTTGTTTAGAAAGTCCAGCTGGTCATGGAAAAGCATCAGAATGGCCCGTTAGACGTCTAGAAACGAAGAGAATTAGAAACAAAGTTTTTTAGCAAATTGCACCCTGATTGTGATGTTTAAATTCCCTCTAGAGATTTATTGTGAGAGTTGCACCAAAACGAAAGACATTTCCTAATTCAGTGTATAATCCTACCCCAGAAAAGTGTGTCATACCTCAAGATTTGCGTAGTTTAAGTTTTCTAAAAAACTTCAAATCATCCAATTCTTTTTCGAAGAAAAATCTGAATTTTTTTTTAGTGAGATCTTAACTATACGTACTTGTTTAGAAAGTCCAGCTGGTCATGGAAAAGCATCAGAATGGCCCGTGAGACGTCTAGAAAGCGAGAGAATTGGAAACAAACTTTTTAGCAAATTCGCCCTGATTGTGATGTTTAAACTCCCTCTGGAGACTTTATTGTGAGAGTTGCACCAAAACAAAAGACATTTCCTGATTCAGTGTATAATTCTACCCCAGAAAAGTGTGTCTTACGTCAAGATTTGCATGGTTGATATTTTCTCAAAAAACTTCAAATCTTCTAATGGTCCCCACATTGCACTTTCGATGTAAAATCTGATTTTTTTCTAGTGAGATCCTTAACTATACGTACTTGTTTGGAAGTCCAGCTGGTCATGGAAAAGCATCAGAATGGACCGTGAGACGTCTAGAAAGCCGAGAGAATTGGAAACAAAGTTTTTTAGCAATAGCGACCTGATTGTGATGTTTAAATTCCCTTTTGGAGGCTTTATTGTGAGAGTTGCACCAAAACGAAAGACATTTCCTGATTCAGTGTATAATTCTACCCCAGAAAAGTGTGTCTTACGTCAAGATTTGCATGGTTGGATATTTCTCAAAAAACTTCAAATCTTCTAATGGTCCCCACATTGGAACTTTTCGATGAAAAATCTGATTTTTTTCTAGTGAAATCCTAACTATACGTACTTGTTTAGAATGTCCAGCTGGTTATAGAAAAGCATCAGAATGGACCGTGAGACGTCTAGAAAGCGAGAGAATGGGAAACGAAGTTTTTTAGCAATAGCGACCTAATTGTGATGTTTAAATTGCCTTTGGAGGCTTTATTGTGAGAGTTGCACCAAAACCAAAGACATTTCCTTATTCAGTGTATAATTCTACCCCAGAAAAGTGTGTCATACGTCAAGATTTGCGTGGTTGGATTTTTCTCAAAAAACTTCAATACTTCCAAATCATTTTCGATGAAAAATCTGAATTTTTTCTAGTGAAATCTTAACTATATACTTTTTTTAAAGGGGGGGGGGGGGGGGGGGGGGGGGGGGGGGGGGGGGGGGGGGGGGGAAAAAAAAAAAAAAAAAAAAAAAAAAAAAAAAAAAAAAAAAAAAAAAAAAAAAAAAAAAAAAAAAAAAAAAAAAAAAAAAAAAAAAAAAAAAAAAAAAAAAAAATTTTAAAAAAG
>JAQJVL010001340.1:0-207811 GCA_035578905.1 Stictocephala bisonia
ATCTTTTTTACTTAAAAGTTAACTAAATGTACTCAAGGTTCCAGAGAAACATTTAGTACATCCTATAGGCACTACTATAAGATGTACTAAATGACATAGCCACCCGCCCCCGTCCATACACCTACAATAGTATTGAGCCACCCACTCGCCCATACACGTACAGTGTTATTGACCTACCCACCCGCCCATATACATTTAGTGGTATTGACCCTCCCACCCACCCATACACGTACAGTGGTATTGACCCACCCGCCCACCTATACACGTACGGTGGTACTAACCTACCCGCCCACCCATACACGTACGGTGGTACTAACCCACCCGCCCACCAATACACGTACGGTAGTACTCACCCATCCACCCACCCATACACGTACGGTGATACTAACCTACCCGCCCACCCATACACGTACGGTGGTACCAAACGTTACTAAATGTTTGTTAACGTGTACACCATATTGATAATTTCATATTTTTATCAATCTCAGAAGATTGATAGATATAATGTTATTATTATTATTTTTATTATTTAGATTAAAAGAGACGAATTCTCACTAAAAGGGACACAGTCGATTTACAAAATGGCGTACATAACAGTAAACATTTTATGATATCTCATATAAAATGTTAGAGGTTTAATTACAATGGATTTACTGTAATATATATGTAAACACCTAACACAATCAATGTGTTTACGTAATTTTCTGTGGAAGAGAAGAAATTCAATTTACCAGGACTTAGTCGCAGTACGTTAATCTCATTTGTATGGCAGCGAATGTGCTGCGACCTGTATTCCAACTATTGGCCTTGTTCATACAGGAATATTCACCTTATCTGTAGATGTATAGATTAAACATTTATATTTTAGCGTTTCTGGAGGATCCGCATTTATAAAGGTACTCACAACACGGAGATATCTTCTTTGAGAACTTAGGCATTTTAATTGATAATATGATCTACGTTTTGTATTAAAGGAATCTATATTGTGAATCTCTTCGGTCTGAAGATGAAATCGACCACCTTAATATGTTTACATTTTGTACTTATATAGTGATAAAGGTTAATGTTGGATATGGGGTCCCACCCTAATTTCATATTTTTATCAATAGCCAATTTAACTTCACGAACACGACTCTATAACAATATTTAAGTGGAAATACCGGTTTTCGACTAACAAAATTGAAAAGAAAAAATAGTTAATACATTTACTTTTAAAACTACGAGTATTTATACTATATTTCTATAATCGGATGTATTTTTTCTTCGAAACGTGAATATGATAACATATTCCTCAAACGACAAATAACGGCAGGCATATTTAATAAAAAGAGAAATCTTAGGTTAGGTTAGTATATGATGTGAAATTGAATGCTAACGTAATATAACTTAACTAACCAACCGAAGAAAATTAACTATAAAAAAAAAAAAAATAAATAAACAAACATTTTTCAGTATTTATGTGTTGTAGAAATTAAGTCATGTCATATTCGAGTTCAGGAGAAAAGCCCCATTAAATTATTTTAATTTACATAGTTTTCAATTGTTTGTATGATATCAGTAAATCCGCCGAACATTTTCTAGGGATTAGTCTGTAGGGTCAATATTGTCTAGTTAATAAATGGTTCCAAAGAATTGGCACAAACTTTCCCCAGTATTATACACTAAAAAATAAAAACTTTAATTACCAGTTGAATTCATGAATATATTTTTTTGCCATGAATAAAAAACTAGTCATGTTGGATACATGCGGTTTAGAGAAAAGACGGTACAATATTTTTAATTGTAACATCTTTCCTGAAAATTTTATCAAAATCGTTAAAGCTGTTTTTGAGAAAATTCCATTTTTGTATGTCTTTTTCCCGTAAAAATAAAAATCTATAATTTAAAAAGAGTTAATAAATAGTCTGGAGATATTGGCTAAACACACCTACATACCAAATTTCATAAAAGTTGATCCATCCACCTGGTTTCCAGCGAACTGTACATACACAAATAAGAACAGACACCAAATTTTTTTTCCGAAAAACAAGCGTTTGGGTTCAAGGGACCATAAAATGGATTTGTAGACCAACTTGTAAGAAAGGTTTTTTTACGATCACAATACTTTCTCTATGATAACGCACATCGGAGAAAGTAAAAAAATCATGAAACTGTGGTAGGACTCCCTTATTCCATATTTAACGTGGTAAATTTATGACGTTAATCTTTATGTACTTGGTTTAGTCAAATCCCAATAAGTAAATAGTATGTCGGAGCAATATTCCAAAGTAAAAGATTAAAACATGTATGTCATTAAGTTAATTCATTACGCACAATAAATCCTCCCTATTCACGCTAAATGTACTTTATATTATTTCCTCAGATAATGAAACGATGTAATTAAATGAAAAAAATAAATATGTTTTTATTTTAAATGTAATGGACTAGAAGTGATTTGGTTTCTATTTTTCAAAAACTAATTGACTTGTCCATAAAATTCTTGTTGTTTTTTATTACAAAATACTTATTTTCCAACTATAATCTAATAATCATATTTGAATAACGTAATACTAGATTGCTAAGAATGTCTAGAAGTAAACAACTTAAAAATAGCCAACTGTAAATTGTCGACAGTTTAGTAATATGACAGTCAATTACTATGGAAATGAGTAAGTGCATACTCCCAACAAGGAGCAGAGATGGTGCAAAACAACAAAATTGGTTAGACTAAATATAGACCTATAGTTCTTCTTACATTTTTATTAAATAACACAAAAATATTGTTCACGTTGCTATCACATGAGGCACGTACATGTTGGATTGTACATTGTTGGATAATGTACGTGGAGATAGTGAATGGCCACAAAACAGTTTACAAGCTCCGCATTACACTAACTTCCAGCCAAACGAAGCTCTGCATACAATTTTGTGTTCTATTACTTCACTGGCATATTAAACAAATATAATCCGGATAGATATTTCAGATGACAAACTTGTAAAATAATTTATATTATAATTTCTTGAATATTTTAAAAGTGCGAAACATTTAAAATTCCACAAAAATAAAAGTGTAAAGTGTTGTTTAATTCTGTTTTCGGACGTAAAAATGTGTGTAAATTGTTGTATTTTTTGTTATTGTATCCAAGCAGGAAAGATAGAAAAGAGAACTAGAACCAGAAAAAATGTCATCATGGAAAACATCATATTGATATTTTATTTTTTTCACATCAAGTTCATTATTTACTAAGAAAACAGTTAGTGAAAAAAATAAATAATACAGTGACAAAGTCAGTACTTACTAACTCCTTATAAGACCAAAGAGCACAATAAGAGATTGAAAGATATATGCTCCTATCATACTTTTCATTTTATGTGGTTGATTTATACATGCACAAAACTGTTGCATAATTTACTACAACTGTTTGTCTTATATCCTAAGTATCCGAGTTCGGTATTTTAAATATTGTTTATTTTAATTGGTTCTTAAAACAGTCATGATATTGAATACACCGTTTGTCATAACTGAGGATAATCTAAGTACAAAACTTTATCTTTCTTTGGAAAAAGAAAAGTATGAGGGCTAATGAGTGTTATTATGAATGTAGATAAACGAGTAAAGTCTTTGACACTAACTAAAGTCAACTGTTCCTCAGAAAAATCTATTTATTATTATTTGAATACCCAGGACAACTAAGGGACCTCCAGCTTTATGTGGAATACGTTCCATGTAAAATTGTTGTGATTTTCGGCAACTGACAAGCCTGATACAAATCTGGACCCTGACTACCACCTACCATGTACAACCCAGACGTCTCTAGTAGTGTTCACGTCATAAAAGTAATAAGAATAAGAATAAGAATAAGAAAATCTTTATTCACATAATAAGTTTTTTATAAAACAGTTTGCCATGTGCACAAGGCACGCTCGGCTAAAATGAAATTGAAGAATACATTTAAAATTAAACTTAGTCTTCTAGCAGTCTTACTTCACTATTTCTACATCAAAAATATAAAGGAAACACAACACTGTTAATTATTTTAAACTAAAACATGAAACATAATATATACATTACACATTTAAACATATGCCATAAATATACTAACAATGTATTAATACTATAAGATTCAATAAGCATATACAAGGTTTCTAATCTATTGTTTGAAGTAATTTTTTTAAGTTTGTCTTGTAATTAGAAAGTTTTTCATTAATATTAAGATTTTTTAAAAATTTATTAAACATTAAAGTGCATTTAAAATAACATTGGTTTCTACTAGTTTCTTTTTTGTACAGAGGAAAAATCAACATTTTATTACTGACATGCCTAGTGTACTTAATAACGTTTACATGATTAAAAATTGAACTATATTTTTTGACAAACATTAAAATTGAATATGTGTAAATACGGTTGAAATTCATGACATTAAGAAAGTTAAAAAGTTCAGCAGAGGGATGAAACTTTCCCACGCTACAAACTGTACGAATGGCATGTTTCTGTACTATAATTAGTGGTTTTAAAATATCTTTGAAAGTACCTCCCCAGTGTACAATTCCATACCTCAGGGTGGATTCAAACCAAGATAAGTACAATGTACGTAAATCAAGGGGGTACAAAAAACCTCTCATATGGTAGAGACTATAGTTGATTTTCCGTAATTTTGTTACAAGAAATTCCAAATGAGAGTGCCACCTCAAATCAGAATCAATGAATATACCTAAATATTTAACTTTTTCACTAAAATCTATTTTTACACAAGTACACTCATAGATGCAAGCATGAGAGTGGCATTTGATATTTAATTCGTTTTTATATTTACTCACTGTTGATGGTTTGTATGAAAAGATAATTGAGCTAGATTTCTTTGTATTTATTAAAAGTCTATTTTTATTAATCCAGTTTGAAATTTTTAATAAATCTTTATTTATTTTGCTTTCTAAAATTTCAAAATTATTAGCAGAACATACTAAACTACTGTCATCTGCAAAAGCAAAAACTTTAGAGTTTAGGTTTAAAGACAGTAAATCATTCAAAAATATGACAAACAGGTTTGGTCCGAGAATTCCACCCTGAGGTACTCCAAACCTCACAGGTAACGTCTTACTGTAAACCCCATTAATCCTCACTATTTGATTTCTACCGAACAAAAAAGATTTGAACCATCTTAAGGAGTTGTTTCGGACTCCATATTTTTCTAATTTATATATTAAAAGGTCCAGATCGACGAGGTCAAACGCCTTAGTAAAGTCAAGATAAACGGCCAAAGTAGGTTTCCGCTCATCGACATTATTGACAATTTCTGTTATATGTCTCTCTAGTGCTAAATCTGTGCTTTTATTTTTTATAAAGCCATATTGATGGGGTGAAAATAGGCAATGATGAGTAAAAAAATTTACAAGTTGTACCTTTATACAGTTTTCTAGAATCTTAGATATGCTGTTTTGTAAAGAGATTGGTCTGTAATGGTTAATAAATTTTGGATCCTCAGCTTTATAAATTGGCACAACAAGAGATGTTTTTAGAAGATCAGGATATGTTGCGGTTGTAATAGACAAGTTAATAATGTGAAGTAGAGACGGCAAAAGTGTAGGGAGATTACGTTTAATAGTTAGAATAGATATGCCGTCCAGACCAACAGATCTTTTGTTGTTCATTGACCAGATAATGTTTACTAGTTCAACTGCTGATACTTCGGAAATTGCACACTCATGGTCAAAGGTCTCCATCTCTGGTCGTTCAAACATGTCCGAACCGAATGCCTGACTGATCAAATGACTCGGCATTTCTGTGAAGTGTTTGTTGAAAGCATTTGCAACGAGCCCCTCATTACCCTCTACCGAAACTTGTTTACCTTCAACAATAAAGTCTTTAGAATGTTGAACTTCTTTTCGTGTAATGGATTTGACTATTTTCCAATATTCTCGAGAATTTCCATTACTTTGTTTAATTTTATTTGAATAATAACTAAGTTTTTCTTTTTTTACAAGCAAATTGCACTCTCTAGAAAGTTGTTTATATCTTCCTTCTAATTCCGCATCCTCCTTATTAATTCTAAATATTTTAAAAAGATAATTTTTTTCATTTATTTTTTTAATTAGATAATTTGAAATCCAAGGATTTCGTTTTCTGATTTTTCTATTAGAATGTTTTATATAATAAGATTGCTCCAATGCAGAATTATAAATATTATAAAAATTTGAAAGGCACGTATTAACATTAGAAGAGTTTTTAACAGTTGACCAGTCTTGGGCTGCTAATCTTCTACTTAACAAATTATAATCTACCGTTCTTATACACTCATATTTATATGGATTAATATTTACAGATTTACAATTAATTAAAATACCTGAATGATCCGTTAAATCCAAATGTTCCAATTTACAATCAAAAACTAACTTATTACAGTCTCTTATAAAAACATGATCCAAACATCTTTCTCCCCTAGTTGGCTCGTTAACATAAGAAACAAAGCCCAGTGAAGAAAGCATTGACAAAAACGTTTCAGCTGTATTATCTTTTTCCAAAATACAATAATTTAAATCCCCAAGCAATATACTAGGTCCCGATAAATTCAGTAAAATTTGTTCAACCTCATCATGAAACTGCTGAAATCTGCAATTACAATTCCTGTAAAACCCTAAAATGTTTAAATTTTGTTTGATTTGATTTACTTGAAGTTGTAATTTTAATAAAATTCCCTCTGCATCCGTATAAAGAAAATTATTATATTCATACTTAAAACAGCTATTGACGTATATTACAAGTCCCCCGGACGCATTACTTAATCTATCTTGTATTAATAAATCATAACCAGTTATTGAAAATTTACTGATTTCGGAAGAGGTAATCCACACCTCCGACAAAACAATAATGTGAATAATCTCACTTTGAGTTGATAAAAAAACTAAAAGCTCGTCAAAGTGCTTGCGTAAGCTACGTATATTTATATGAAATATAGATAGATTATTCTTAAAACTACTCATAACCTAGAATAATTATATTTATATACTATATACATTGGCGGTGTGATGCGGAGAGTTTCAGTTCCTTGGATGTTGCTCTGTGTTCAAGGGCCCGAAGTACTCCTCCAGGTCAGACACCTTGCTGATCTTCCTGGTCTGAGTATTGTCTGATTCCCTGGCGAATATCTTGGCTCCCTTCACCCACACGTACTGGACCATCCTGGCTGTCTTGTAGCGATTAGCCTCGTAGAGCAAGTTCTTGTTGTACTGCGTAAGATGTTCATTTACGAACACTGGTGCTGCTGGAACGTTCTGCATAAAGTCTGTTGTTGCTAGTCTGACTTTTTTGCTCTTCTCTAAAACCTGATCTCTTTTTTGGCGGTTTGAAAATCTCACAATGATGGGTCTTGGTCGAGTTCCAACTTTCCCCATTCTGTGCGCTGCCTGTATGTCGTGGTTGAGGGTGATTGGTTCATCAATAGCAACTGATAATTTATTTACTAATGCAAATATATTTTCACCCTGTGACTCAGGAATCCCGTTTAGCTGAACATTTAAATTTCGGCTATACTGTTGCAGGTCTTCAACTTGCGCAGTAAGCAAGGAAAGTTTATTCTCTAGATAGTTATTTTCCTCTACTAATTGACTGTTGGATGCTTCTAACGATTTGATTTTTGCATTTGTTTGTTCAAGTTCTTTGGTAAAATCATCGATTTTATCTGAGCAAAAATTAACGGATGTTGTAAGAGTGTCTATTTCATTAGAGAATTGAGTTTTAGTTACCATATTTTTCAAATTTTCTGTTACTGTAGCTTCAAAGTCACATAATTTTTTAAAAAGAACATCAAGGGTAACATTTTCTGTTGTCTTACTTACTGCAGTTTTCTTAGAAAGTACATAATCCTGTTCAGACCCACTGTCACTTTTAACGGAAGGACTTGCACTGTTCTTGTTGCGACACAACACACACTTGTACTTGTTACGTTGTTCTCTGTTCTTTAGCCTATAAGTCTTTTCCGTAATACCAGCACAATGATAGTGAAGTGTACACTTACTTACTGAGCAAATCACAAAGTCATTATCCGGTGGTAGTGGATTGTTACAAACAGAACACAATGAATCACTCAACATGGTAAACAATGTTAGGTACAGTAGATATGTGTAAACTAAACTGGAAGTACGGGGAGACCGTGACAGCACGAACTTCCTCCTTGACTGCTAGCTCTTATATTTCTGTAGGTTTTAGTATCGATGTGTGTATTTAGTGTGTGGGAAATTTAGATTGAACAGATTTAAGTTGGTAGTGTGTGGGAATTTTAGCTCTTATGGATTTAGGTTGGCAGCCTGGTCTTGTGTGACGTTGATGACGTATGAAGAAGAAATGGAGTTGATTCAGATTTTAATCGCCATCTTGACTAAGTATTTAGTAATATTTGAAAAGTTCACTCACGACACTTTTAAGCTGTTTTGGGTGCGAATACTACAATAAACTTGGTACTACATGTACTAGGAATGTTTTAAATGTATAAGTATTGTGAAACTTGCGTTATTTTAGAAGTAAAAGGGTTCGAAAATATGATGTGGAAACTTTAACGTTTAAAGCATAGTCTGTACGAGTCGGCACTTTTGATAACTGATTTTAGAGAAAAATATAAATGTCCAGGATGAGATTTATGTCTTATAATGAAGTTTTGTACTTACAGTTTGTCTGGGTTAGCTTGTATTACCTATTGTTAAAAAATAGAGCACTTAATTTTATCAAAAACCTAGAGCCTTAACGGGAGATGCACTTGGTTACACTATGTCGTCTGTTGGAATAATAATAACTATCTCTTCAGAATTTTTGACATTGGACATTGTGTGTATTCTGCTTTAAAATAGTTTATCTTCACCTTTTTACGGAATTTCCGATGGGTTATGGTCAATACCTACTTTCATGCTATAAATCCTTGTTGGACTGAAAATAGTAACAATCTAATTCTTTAACATGGATGTATATTGGATGTTTATTTTAATTAAAAGCTGCGAGAAGGCATTAATCACTTTTTTGACCGCCTACAACATTCTTGCAACGCGTTACCTCTTTCAAACTAGCTTTGATAGCAATAATTTAACAATCATATCTAGGTTGACACGTATTTTTCAAGGAATTTTAAGCTTAAAGGGGTGTGTCATAGGTAGTTTTAAATTTATAACAGGTCCAAGCCACTGGTATGTTTTTTCATTGGTGAGCTGACGTCCAGTAAGCTAGCATACGCTATACTATTATTCCTGCACCTAAAAAACACTATTTTATTGTTTATTCCTATGTTACCAATTTGAAATGTAATTTACCAAGAATCAATTACATATACTACTATCGTATACAGTAATGCGTATTTGGGTAAAGAAGTAGCATAATAAAAAAAGACAATTTTTCATTTACATTACATTCCTGTACAATCCAGTAAACATTTCATGAAATCCAATATAACAATGAAATATTTGTATTTCCATTGAATTTACTGTAGTATATATGTAAACACCAACACAATCAGTGTGTTTACGTAATTTTCAGTAGAAGAGAAGAAATTCAATTTACCAGGACTTAGTCGCAGTTCGTTAATCACATTTGTATTGCAGTGAACGTGCTGCGACCTGTATTCCAACTAATGGTCTAGTTGATACAGGAATATTCACTGTATTTGTAGCGCTTATAAGATTTAGTAATTTAACGTTACCATTTATGGAGCCTTTGGTTATTAAAAAATGGGCAAAATAAGGTATAAATTTCAATGTAATTGCAATCAATACAAATGTCCCAAAAGCTACTCTGATAATTTCGTGAATGATAAGTTGACCTTTACATCTTAGAAGTAAATAATATATAGAAGCAGTATTCCACGGTAAATGTTATAACGAAGCTATTAATGACACTTTCTCAGGACTAGTCAACATTAGTTTGTAACAATGCATACACTCGTTCATCTACACTCGTTCATCTACACTCACAACACTCATTCGAATTTCATATTCGGCCATATCATAACGATTGGCGTCTTAAGAATAAATAAATAAAGAACAAACAGAAGCTAATTTAATCGACCACTATGAGTAAATTTGAGTTTTCGATTACTATTTTCCCAATAGTCACTTTTATTTAGAACCGTATAGGAATACCTTGCGGCTAAAGAAAAACTTCAGCCTAAATGACACTGCTCCCTACAAAATAAAAAAAAAAAAAAAACTTAAACGTTATATTCCTATTCAATTTTTGTTTACTTAATCTTGTAATTTTAGCAAACAAGATGTAACAACCGTACTTTTTGTACTGTTTGTACACCTACCAAAAAACACCCATATAGGTTCGGTGTCAATGAGTCATCCAACCACTCATGTGGAAAGGTACCGGGTGGGTGGGGTGTGTGTGTCATTTTTTCAAGACAAATTTTTTCAGTCGTACTAAATTAACACATGTTAGTTCTATAGTCCGAGAGATCTGAAATTTACACAGTGGCTAAAATGAGCTTTATTCTACCAACAATCTACTATATTAATTAAGGCAAAAAGTTATTTCCACTGGTTAATCATTGACTGAATATGAAAATTAAAAATTACGAATTTACATTATTATATTATATTTAACGAGAGTTAATATAATATATTATTAACTACCGCCCGCTGCTGGTGTGACGTAGGCACTAGGCTGATTCACAGGCGTTCACATCTTGCTGTAGTGATGAACTGTCCTTTCTGCATAATCCTGATCGTCTGACTGAGTGTCGACTGGAGATACCAATGAAACAGTCTTGTTTAAATAACGCAAGGGTCTACTTCGACACTCTTTTCATTAACCGGTGCCCTTGTGACAGTGACGGTCTAGGTGGAGCTTCACTCCCAACTTTCCCGAAAAGAGTTTAGACACAGTTTACAGTTATTTATTTCTTTAAACACAGAATAAATAAATGATAAGTTTACAAACAAATCAACATATTTATAAACAGATATTTATACCGCTAAAGGTTTCGATAGTTTATTCGGCTAAATATGAATTGAAAACACGTTTTACATTACTATTTGTATTTTTTTTTTTAAATGTATGGCATTAGAAGAAATAAATTGAAACAAAAATATCATGTAATTAATGTTAAATATTTAATTTGGTACATAATAGTATATTTTTGTCAAATATTTGCAAAAGCATTATGGAACCTCTTCATCAATTAGTTTCCGTTGGTTCAGATGTATAAATATTTCTTTTTATATAAAAACTGTACTACTGTACCACGAGAGCCCAACCTGGTTTAGGTTATATTGGTTATCACCCTTAGATATAACGTAACTTATATCTTAATACCGACACGGCGTCCGCTCAATGGTTGTCATCAATATAGACACTACTAGAGAAGTCTGGAGTGTCCGTGTTGAATGGTAGTCAAGGTTCGGGTGTTGTGTAGGGAAGAGAACTGTGTCAAACTTGTCAGTTAGCTGAAAATCAGACCAACACTACGTGGTTCGGATTCCACGTAAAGATGTAGGTCCCATAGTTGCCTTGGCTACTGGGCTATTAATAAATAGTCCTTTCTGAGCTAAGTCGAACTCAGATAGTAACAATGACTACACTCGTTCATCTACATTCATCACACTCATTCACGCCTCATATTCGCCCATATCTCTACGATCGGCGTCTTGGAGATGAATAATGAATAATAATAATGAATAGTAATAATAATAATAATAATTATGATCATTTAACTTATTTAGACTTATAATGATAAATATATTTTGTTGGATAGCAGAGTAATGCTGAAATTGGATATTTTTAAATGCAATACTATTCAGTATATATTTTTTACCAAACGAGGTAAGGAATGCTATTACGTACACGTTAGTAGCAAATAAAATACAGTAAACAAGTATTTTATACATAGCAGTTTTGTCAACTATCCATAAAATCAGGTGAGGTGTAACAAATGGAGTTGAGGTAAATGTAATGAAACATCTAGCAGCGTTCTAAACACATTTTCAGCTCTGTAACATTGAGGGATTTGAATCCCAAACGACACAATCTCCCTTGAAATCGCTTTCCATTCAAAGTTCTCTTTTCTTTATTTATGTTGTGTATTTAAACGTAATTTTCTTTTTTAAGCGGGGTTTGGAAGCACAATAGTGTTCGTAAGCTTAGTGCAGAGCAAATAAATTCTCTTTTTACCTCAAATTTTTCAAAATGATGACCAGTTTTAAACATTTCTATACATACGATGATTAATCATGACATATCAATTAAAAATATGGCGCTAATCAGCTAGGCTAAGCATCTTTAAACGTGCATTAATTAATGATATATAGATGAAAATAAAAAGGGTAACCATACTGAGTTTAGATAGATTCATTAGTTTTATCCAACATTTATTTTAGTTACAGATCGGGTTGAATTTTGTAAATCAGCTTTAGGACTTTGAACCATGAGGTTTACTTTAAAATATTCAGAAAAAACAAGGTTAATTTAACAATTGTATTTACCAATGCGATTTAAATTATCACTGTGCACATTAGTTTATATATTCTATGATTTGTGGAGTGTTGTTTTCGGTCACTATTCTAACATTAAAATAAAGTGGTTTCCAATATCAGGTTGTTATTGTCATTTGTTCATATACTAATTGGATTGTGAGAGTATGCTTTTTATTTGCCATATTTTTTATGTTTATTTATGCATATTGTAAGTTACTTAGTATAAGAAATGTGAAAACAAAACAGAAACAAATTACAACGTCAGAAAGTCCGAATCTAAAATTTCAAAATAATTTTGATTCAGATCTGCTAACCCAATCATAATTAATAGTCATTAATAGGCATCTACCAAATTAACTGTCAAATGTAAAAGTGTAAAAACTAATGAAATAAAAGACACCATGACAATAAACCATTGTCCTTGCCATTAACAACGGAGCCTTGGAGGAAATCGGGTGAGTCTACAATCTAGCACTTCATATATAGAAAATCCTAACTACTGAACATATATAAATGCAAAATGAACACTATTTTAGGCTGTGTAAAGATGAAGTTCAAATCTCATTTATTTAGAAAATATTAAATTAGCAAGTAACAACATATCAAGTATTTTAAAATTATTTAGTGAAAACAAATTTACGGTCAAAAGACGATTTTATATTCACCATTATATACATTATTTCGTAGCAAAATATTTCTGTCTTACAACCATTATATATATTATTTCGTAGCAAAATATTTCTGTCTTACAATAAGTATTAAGGAGTCAAGACAGAGAAAGAGTTAAACAGATGGTAGAGTAACGATCACAATTGCAACAATCGCAAAGGATCTAACATTGTCGTAGGACAGAATTAACTTTCAAAGCAAACAATAGAAAATCGTCTAGGAAGAACTATGTTGCACTCAATACCTCCGTCATAATAGAATCGAGCAATTCTGTGAAGGCCATCCTCACAAAGTCAAGTATACAACAGTAGCGTCAAGCTTCTTGCCTTTCACAACAAGAGGCTGTGTGTGAAAGGTCAATAGGGTTGACTTTGTGAGCCAATAGAGGGATTTACTCAATGTCGACAAGGACAAAGGATTTCAAGGCTCTCCTGGAAACAAAGCCACCTTCTTGTCACATGGTGAGAAATCAATATTGTATAGACTCCCAATGATTCCATGATCATAAAATTTAATGATATTATTGCTCGTACATTTATATCAGTTTACGTCATCTCGTAGTTGTTTGGTTTTAAACTTCAAAGAGTTAACACAACAATCCGAGCCACTAATTCGCTAACACCAAAACCTTCCAGGTGAACTTAGGTTTTGGTGTATGTATTACAGAGTGGACAATAACAAAACACGATGTGATCATTATTATAACATTCTTTAAGACATCAAAATGTGAAGCAGGACCAAACTTATGAGCTTTCAAGCGTTTAGAGCATACTGGATTATGATATGTTTATACTCTGAAAATCAGTTTTGTGTATTTCAAAAAACGTCCACCAGCAGACTTGTTGACCACCTTTAATGTATTTTATATGTTTTTGAATCTCTTATTTACTTCTATAATATGAATAGCTTTGTCTAGTTTCAAATAAGATATTGTAATTAATTATTAGATTATTATAATTATTATTATTGTAAATTATAATAGCGTTTATAATATACGCCTATTATAGACAGGCTTAATGTACTAATGGACTGAGTCATCTGCACCGTTATTAAACTATTTTTAGCGTAGGCCTGTTTTTATCAGAGTCTGTAACAGTTCTTATTAACACCGTTAACTGGGTGTTCATGTTTGCAACAGTTGCTAAGAAGATCTGAATTAGCAGAGCTTGCTGTTGATTGGCTATTTTAATTAATTTCTTGAAATATTCAGCCAATTTTTAAAGGATTAACCCGTTAATAAACAAAAAATAATAATAATAAATGTGATAATCCAATTTAAATTAAATAATCTCCATACAGGTTTTTAATTTTTTACTGAGAGGGACCTGTTACGACACAGTTCCTAATACCAGCTTAGACATATCAGTTTTAGTTTTGTAGGCTTTTGGGACCATCGGTTTAACGTGATTTTCAAACCACGGGTGAGGTAAGAGTTAGAAAATGATGGTCATATCAGAAATTGAACTGTATGGCAAGTTTTCGTCTCCTCGGCTAAGCTAGAGCCAACCCCAAAGTAAAACCATATTAGACAAAACAATGAAAACCTATGTAAAATCCAGGTAATAAATTTTTTCGATGAACAGTATTAGTGAAAGTAGCGTAGAGCATAACAATGGCTCAAATAACTGTTGTGGATATGTTTGTAAACATGTACAGTAGCCTATGTGATAAACGTTGGATTAAAGGTCAGATTAGACAGGACTACCAAATTCATATCCTCATCTAATAAATTAATTTATTTTCACTTTAAACTGAAATCGATGTCATTGAAATCTACATTTTGAATCAGGCTTACAAGAAATGTTCCAAAATAACATTTAATTTTTTTTTATATTGGGAAAATTATTACAGAAGTAGATATTAGGCCAGGAACCTTAAAAAATTTTTAGTAAAACGTTACTTCCCATCATAAACAAAATATTACTATGGTGCACAGTGTTATTTGTTTGGTAGTTATTGTATTCTGATAGTTCTTAATTATTTATAAATTTTAACAAAGAAAATACACTTAATAAAAATCTATTTTGATCATATTTAATTTATTAAAAGATATCAAAACTAAAACATTTATTTAGTGATTTTAAACTAAGCTGTGTTAGGTTTAGTTGCATTTAAATAAGTTACGTTTATAAATCAGGCAAGACTAAAGTTCACAAACCGAATGTTACATTTTGATTGTTGAATATTGTATTACAATCTGGATTGTTTGTCAATAAGTATCCACAGACCACAGTGTGGAATATCATCTGTTTGGTCAGGATGACTAGAGACCTATCAGAGAGAAACCAGCAAGCTTTCTTACATCTCAGCAAAACCACAATGCAATGAAAACGTTTCAGGTATCATTTTACTAGAAACTTTTTACTCTTAGAAATAATTTTTTGTTTTAGAAATAATAGTAGTAGGTTATACAGTAAAAATATGATATTAAGTGTTTTTTCTATATTCACTGTTTGATATGTTTAGTAAAATTATCTTTTTATTTGATGTTTACTTACCAATTTCGCCTTTCTTCAATAAATGTCAAAATTTTTTCAATCATAGTAGAAATATCATAAAGTATTATAGTGCTGCTTACAAGTATACAAATTTTGTAATGATTTGTCGAAATCACTAAGATTTTATGGTTAAAATAAAAAATAAATTAAAAAACAATATGTCGTACATGAAATATTTGTACGACCTCTATGTCAGTTCCGTAAAGGTAGTTTAGCTTACGGGAACTGACATAGAGGTCGTACATGGCTATATCTATACGACCTCTATGTCAGTTCCGTAAAGGTATTTTAGCTTAAGGGAACTGACATAGAGGTCGTACATGGCTATATTTATACGACCTCTATGTCAGGTCCGTAAAGGTAGTTTAGCTTAAGGGAACTGACATAGAGGTCGTACATGGCTATATTTATACGACCTCTATGTCAGTTCCGTAAAGGTAGTTTAGCTTAAGGGAACTGACATAGAGGTCGTACATGGCTATATTTATACGACCTCTATGTCAGTTCCGTAAAGGTAGTTTAGCTTAAGGGAACTGACATGGAGGTCGTACATGGCTATATTTATACGACCTCTATGTCAGTTCCGTAAAGGTAGTTTAGCTTAAGGGAACTGACATAGAGGTCGTACATGGCTATATTTATACGACCTCTATGTCAGTTCCGTAAAGGTAGTTTAGCTTAAGGGAACTGACATAGAGGTCGTACATGGCTATATCTATACGACCTCTATGTCAGTTCCATAAAGGTAGCTTAAGGGAACTGACATAGAGGTCGTACATGGCTATATTTATACGACCTCTATGTCAGTTCCGTAAAGGTAGTTTAGCTTAAGGGAACTGACATAGAGGTCGTACATGGCTATATCTATACGACCTCTATGTCAGTTCCATAAAGGTAGTTTAGCTTAAGGGAACTGACATAGAGGTCGTACATGGCTATATCTATACGACATCTATGTCAGTTCCGTAAAGGTAGTTTAGCTTAAGGAAACTGACATAGAGGTCGTACATGGGTATATTTATACGACCTCTATGTCAGTTCCGTAAAGGTACTTTAGCTTACGGGAACTGACATAGAGGTCGTACATGGCTATATTTATTCGACCTCTATATCAGTTCCGTAAAGGTAGTTTAGCTTACGGGAACTGACATAGAGGTCGTACATTTACATAGAGGACAGTTATTAAGGATAATACGAAAATATTGTCCATACTGAATAGGCAAGCATTAATATAGAATAATGGAACTATTAAACTATTTTAAGTTGAAAAACTAATTAATTTTAATTTTAATCTAATGCATTTTAGTAATCCTTTTAGAAAGGGGGAGGAAAATAACATTTGTTTCTAAATCATGAATCTTTGTTATGTATTAGTTGTATGAATGCCTTGAAAGTATTAAACTATTAATGTTGTATGAAAATATTGTTTTAAGCGTTACATTTGTTTTTATATTCCACTTCAAACCTCTACATCGTTGATGTAGATTGTAGAGGAACGAGTATGTAGTCGTAGGTCTTCGTTACTAAGTATGCTGACTTATTCTTAAATGAGAAAATTTGAAAAAATGACATGAACGTAGACATTTGCTGTAATCCATGCCAAAGATAACCATGAGAGAGAGGACGCTATGTCAGCTATAATACGACTGGGGATAAAATTACCATAGAACAATCTCTATAAAAGCCCCCCCCCCAGTTCCTGATTTAAAGCACTAGACAGTATTGGCTAAATATATATTTTGATTAAAGGTTTTACTTACTATATCTCTCACTTAGGGGTTGGTTAAAAGAGAATTTGCGAATGGATTGCCACGAGAGAATAAGATTGGAATAAAACTGGCGTGCAGGTAAAAATATCTTGTTTGCGATTCAAATTCTCCGTGCTTCTCTGAAGTGTGAAATATATTCATGGGTATTCCCTTTTTCAATATGTCTTCATCATATATTTTATGTATGCAACAACAATTCCAGTTTCATATTCAAGTTCCTAATGGTTTCCTACAGGATACAACATACAATGTTAGGTTAGGTTATGATCTTTCTTGTAGAATTACTTGTAATTTCTAGTAACATAAATTAAATGTATAATATATTTTAACAACAAAAGTGACATCTTTCAATAGCATTTCTTAATTACTTTTAGCTAAATAAGGTACGTTAACGTGCAAATAAAGAAATAAAAGTTATTAAATATTTTCGGAAAAATTACGTTCCAAAACATTTCTTTCATAATAAGCCCATATTTAACGAGTTTTAATAAATTCATAATAAAAAAAAGTTACATGTATTTTTTTTACAAAGCCAGTTAAAATAAATACTCTTCTTAATTTTATTAGAAGTTTCAACTTTGAACATTCTGTTAATATCTTAAAAAAAGCCTCGTAGTTTCAGACTTAGGCCTTTACTACTTGAAAATTTAAATTAATTTAAAGATCGTCTTATTTCAACAGGTGAAGTTAGGGCTAAGATGCCCACTCTAACACTTAACCTGGGGACCAATGGCTTAAGGGTGACTTCCGAACCAGCACCAGTGACCGGACAAGCGGGCTACATGAAAGGACGGGATTGCTCAGAGGGTTACCCATCCAAGGAACAGCCACGCTGGATGTGGGTTGAATCCGTTATCTTACGATAAAGTCTGTACCTTTCGGTCAAGGTCACTGGCAACTACTTACTATTTTATAAAGAATAAGATCCTAATCTATAAAAGTATATGAAACATGTTGTTATACATTACGTAGAATATGAAATTTCACATACATTTAGTATAACAGTGAATCCAATACGGACCTACCACAATTTCGGCCCTTCTTTATATTTGTTGGTTACGCAGATAGCTGCTTTGTGGTCAAGTAGTGGACTGGCAGTGTATTTCTAGGTAGATGTAATACAATTCACACCACCAGTAATGGCAGAACTCACCAACTAACCACTGACAAAAATGCTGTAACATTACCCTTATATTGTAAGTCATAATATTTAATAAAGTCTGTCGTACTAAAAAAAAAAACTGGAGATTCAATTACATACAACTAAAGTATTGTTTGACATATTACACTACCCTTGATTGCCTAAATTTTAAGTATATATAAAGATAACAGATAGCGACCTTTTAATATTTATTGAAAAAAAAAAATTTCAATCTTGAAAGATCATAATCATTTGTATACAGATTCGAGAGGTTAACTATTTCGATGATATTTCGATATTAAAATCGATTGTGTTCAATCAATATTAAAAGATTGCTATTTGTTAGCATTATATACACACAACTAAAGGTTTTTATTTATTTTATGTTTATAAGTAAGACTATGGGTTATTTGGATCTAATCAGAGAGCTCCAAACAATTGGTATCTAAACATGGTATGTTATTCTTATGGCAAAAATTATGTTTATAGGTCTTTTACATACCATTATTTACATATTTTGTTTTGAATTTCATTAGCAGATTTCAAAAACGTTTGCCTCAAGATTATTTTCTTAGTTCAAAATGTGTAAACGTTCATTAGACACAGCACAACCTATTTGGTAATAAATTTGTATTTTGATCCCATATTTAATGGGTAAATATTTGGTAATTAAATATATATATATATATATATCTTTGTGTAGATAAATAAGAGTTACTTTATCTTATTTGTAAATCAGGTACATTATTTATTGTTTTATGGTACCTTTAATATGTAACTCCTTTTTCCATCTTGATGCGTCACCATTTACGCCTGTAACAATTACTTAATATTAAAATATTGTCAAATTTTTATACATACATCTTTATACATATACAAAAGAGGTGTAAACTATAAATTCTAGTCATATTTAATAATATTTATTCACTCAGCAAGACTATATGTGGTAGTTTGGTGAAATTTAGCTACTAAAATCAATATAACTCAACATATTTCCAAAAATGTACAACATTATATGAAGCGGTCCTGACTACTTTACAAAATTTAAACTGAAGGAGATATTTAAAATAAACAATTCAATCTTTACGTGTTTGATTCCTTTCTATATAGGTATTGCCTATTCCCACGACGTTTTGCAAGTAAAAGAAAAATAAAAACTTGACACCATTTTAAATATACCTGATATTGCATATTCAAGTTTTAAATATTTTTAATTGAATAATATATAATACTAAGACCAAGCAAGTTATTATAATCAACAAATTAGGATTTATATTAAAACATATAGTGTATATAAACTTATGTAAAAACTTAAACCTTACATTCAATTCAGGCACAAAAACAATGTTTGCTAGCTATATTTACTGGAATAATTCTAATTACCTACAAATCAAAACCTCGAGGATAAAATCAAATTGAAGAGTAATGCCACATTGTAACACATTTATACTGTACTTAACATATATACTTGAAACATTCACTAGACAATTATTTTAACTGTCCCAAGATTTGTATGATCTTGTCTAGGTTATAAGTCAAAAGTAGCTAACTTAAAAAAAACGTTACTTCAGTCCTTTGAAATACTGAATGGAGAAAAATTTTATAATAAATGTAATAATAATTAGGAACATAAATACCAAATAAATGTTCTAAAGTTCGTGTTAATTTATGGAAAACAAGTGAGACCACATTAATTAATTAAGCGTAAGGTCAAATTATGCCGGGCGTTATAAAACCAGAGCCATTTAAATAAATACGTTAGTAATACGATGGCTCTGGTTTTTTGGAATGATTTTAGTAAGCTATTTTATATTTGTGCGGCTACGTGGGGTTTGCCCTCGTGGGGTTTGCGCCCAAGATAATTAGGCACATTTTCCTCGTTTGTTATACACCTACAACCGACTGATTTCCCTGTCGTCAATGACGCCTCTTCCATGTTTTCAACTTATAGATTACCGTATGTCCTTATCCATAGACACGTGGATGATTGGTTATTGACGTTACCTATAGGCTTGGATTAATTCTAAAGACTCTAAGAGTTTGGCTATCTGTGCTATATCCATCTAAATAAAACCTAACCTAACCTAACCTAACCTAATTCATCTGCTATCTAAATATTTAGAGTCAAGGATAAAACGGACTACTTTTTAAGTCTCTAACAACAAGGAAAATGTGCCTAATTATCTTGGGCGCAAACCCCATGGTAACATCTTGAGGAGATCGCAAACCCCACGAGCGCATCTCCCACGACACCATTTGTGCGTTTGTTTTCTTCGAGTTATATGTAAGTTAAGAGTTGCGGAAGACAAATTATTGTATTTATTAACAATAAACACAACACAGATTGACAATAAACAATCAACAGATTGAACTCACATAAAAATCATGACAGTAAATGGACCGATGTAGTTAATAATGTAAGCGTTACCAAACATAACGGATTGATAAAAGTGTTTTGTTGAGTTTTTAAAATAATAAATAAATAGTAAAAATAAAACAATAAAAGTGATCGCTCTCCTAGTTTTATGTGAGAAGGAGAGCTGGTGGCCGACTGGTCTAGGGCGTAAGCACTTTGAATCTTAGAGATAGTGCCGGTTCGAATCCTGGCATTAACTGGAACTTTTTATCTGTAGTGTTAGCTTTCAACTGAATTGATTCTCGAACTTACTCTAAATAAGTTTCCCGCAAAGATCAATAGTCTACGGAGAAAAGCAGAGTAAAAGGAGTTTGGCCTCTTTCTTTATTATAAAAAAAAAAAAAATTAAAAATAGCCCATTATAAATTTAAGATCAGACCCTTATAATTACGTTAATTGGTTACGTGAACTTAATCTACGAATTTAAATTCAGTGATTTGTTACACCTTAAAATATTTAACTAACTCTACACATGTTATAATATAATGAGGTGATTCAATGTAACAATATAAGGATGTCATTGTTACGAGTTTTCAGAATAGGTTAAGCTATACCAAAACTTCTATAATAATCGATAGTCAAAGGCAGAAAGATATTCATTAATATTGTCCTCGTTAAAATTATACTAAACAAACAATACGACAAGATTCAACAGGATGTCCCTATTGATCGTGGTAGTCGAACCGCAATGATTGTATCAGGAGACTGCTCCATCGTCCTAAAACACAGCATGGTGTAGTAGATGGAGGGGGGTTGGGTTAATTAGCAGATGGTCTGGTAGTTAGTAGCCGAAGATCAAAGGTGTCTGAACTGTTCAAAGACAAACAAACAAGTACTATATCTGTGGACCGTGTGCAGGGAACCCAACATTATAACTTCACGTTGCCTGGTCCATTGATGGCTAGTTTGTAGTTGGCAATTCCACTAATGGCTGTAGACTTGATTAGTGTATTGAATAAACAGGTTTATTATTTTCGTCTTTATTTTCCTTAAAGTATAAAGTGAAGTGCTTTCGTTAAAAATCCAAAATGGAGAGTGTTTGTTGTGTGAAAACCCAAATAAAAGAAAATTTACTAATAATACTGAAGGATTAAAAAAAAACTTATTATTATTTTTATGCTTGCGGTATTTTCCTAATATTTAATAATTATCTTTCAGTGAGCCAAATAATTTGAAATGTTATTCATTTTACAATATTATGTTGCTGAATTTTGAATGAATAATTTAACTTCTGGTAGTTTGTTTTTACACTACAAGTGAACGTCACACAACAAATATAATTTGGTACAAAACACACAAAGATTTAAAAACAGAATAATATGTTCGTGAATAATTTTATTGAACAAGTTTCATATACTCGGGCCACTGGGATAACTAATTATGGTGAGTTTATTTTTTAATGTTAAATTCACTTGTTTAATTACTTTTGTAGTAATAATATTATCAGCTAAATGAGAGGCAGTAATAAATAAACGGTGAAAATTTGTACAAATAAATTAGGAGAATATCAGAACACCAATGAATAAGTTTTAAAAGTAATAGTCACCGAATATGGCATATTTCTATGACACTGGTGTTTGGTAGTTTTGAGGATTGACTTACATAGAGCATATGAAAACTAATATGTATTTCTTTGGTGAGAATTAAATTCAACCAATGTATTTCGTGGAACTTAAAAAACAGATTTACTATTTTTATTCATTGAAAATCTTCCTGGAATCAACACTTAACCATGTTATAAATTACCCTTGGATCTACTAAAATTATATGTAAAGTTTTTAATGTTGCTGTAACACATACTTAACAGTAAATTTAATAATACAATATTATATATTTGATCAGTTCCCCAACTCTTATTGTTGTAATCAAAATATCAAACAATAAATACAAAGTGTATCCATAGTTTAATTACAATCCAAGTTATTTATACTAATTTGCTGACGATTGTGCACGTGTGCAAGGCAATTAGACCACGATGTACAGTAATGTAATTATTACTTACTAGCCGTAATTGCTATCAGAATAATCGTACCTTAATAGTATTAACAGAGCCTTAAAATCATAGTATTGTTGTTATTGCAAATTTACAACTTTAGCATTCGGAACTTAGAATGTGGAACCAACCAATACGTCCTTTACTGGACCATTGAAACAATATTTTATGAATTAAAAGAAGGTTCGACTAGTTTTTAATTAAATATTTCTCAAGTTATATCAAGCAAAAAGTGCACATTTAAAGAGTTTATCAAATAAGGTATGCTTATTTGTATCTTGTTTTATGCTTAAATAATCGTATTTTTAATAGAAATAATACTGGTTAAATTACCTTTTTTCCTGTCAACAGTTCTTCAAACATAATCTGCTATGTACATTCGAAGCATGTACATACATAGCAGATTATGTTTGAAGAACTGTTGACAGGAAAAAAGTAATTTAACCAGTATTATTTCTATAATATAACAGTTCTGGAGGCTAATAAAACAAAAAGAATAAAACGTATTTTTAAACCGTTAAAAATAGTAATTTATGTTTAACAGTTTGAAAATCGTATATATTTTTCATTGTATAGAGTAATTTAAAAATAAGGGAAGTATAATAATGGGTGTGCAAGGTTACTTTTCAAGAATGTGGAAAGTATTATTTTTTAACTAAGAAAACAGTTGAGACAACGTTTTTTCAAGCACCACTGTTCATTTTACGTCACGACTACTAGATAAACCTGATATGGAATGTTTATTTTGGTAATATAATAATATAAAAGTGTTTTTTAAGGTGATTTGAGAGTTTTCAGTCCTTCAGAAAATGTATTATAATTTTTAAAAGCAAATCTTTAGAAAAAGTTCTGCATTAAAAATAATGCTTTGAAGAAGGAGAAACGACCTAGTAATCGAAATAGATAAAGATGAAATCAATGCTATGAAACTACAAGAACTTTTACAATAAATTGTCACTATATATGATTGAAAAAATCTATAAAAATTTCAAATTTAATTTATAAAAAATTCTCAAGTATTAAAAGTTATGAAATGATTGAAAACATTTAGGGATCATTACATTTACTAGTCATACGATTACTTTAGCAGTGGAACAAATAAATCAATTAAAAAATGAAACAAAAAATTTCAAAACAGTTATACAAACTTTTGGACCATTGGAAATTTTAAAATAAAACAAAAAATTCAAATTACATAGGCTAAAAAAAATTTGAAATTAATAATGTCCATAAAAACCTTTACCTGCATACATTTAGCAAATAATCATTTAAATGATACGAAAGTATTTACAATTTTAAATTTAATTATTTTCTAAACTGAGTTTACATTATGTATTTTTTACATTTAAATAAAAGAACACTAATTATAGTAAAATGAATAGTTATTTAACTACTAACTAGAACACTGATGTCCTGCCAACTGCCGGTGTCAAAATAATGGCCTCCGGAAGTGTAGTGTCCCGGTAGATATTTTTGGCTAACTCACTTTTAGTTTCCAAATATACTTTGGTTAATGAACCTTAACTAGTAGAAAGTGTAAAAGGAAACTTGCTGGGCAATTACTTGCAGCAAACAATATTCCTGATGGGCTAGCAACGAGAAAATATCCAACATGCAATTATTTCCTGTATAAGATTTTGTTCAGTATCTTTCCAATGCATTCTAAACACCAAGTGAATAAATAAATGAAAGAGCCTTTATTTTAGTGGTTAAGCTAGGACTATACAGTCCTCTCGTGAAGCTAGGACTATACAGTCCTCTCGTGAAGCTAGGACTATACAGTCCTCTCGTGAAGCTAGGACTATACAGTCCTCTCGTGAAGCTAGGACTATACAGTCCTCTCGTGAAGCTAGGACTATACAGTCCTCTCGTGAAGCTAGGACTATACAGTCCTCTCGTGAAGCTAGGACTATACAGTCCTCTCGTGAAGCTAGGACTATACAGTCCTCTCGTGAAGCTAGGACTATACAGTCCTCTCGTGAAGCTAGGACTATACAGTCCTCTCGTGAAGCTAGGACTATACAGTCCTCTCGTGAAGCTAGGACTATACAGTCCTCTCGTGAAGCTAAGACTATACAGTCCTCTCGTGAAGCTAGGACTATACAGTCATCTCGTGAAGCTAGGACTATACAGTCCTCTCGTGAAGCAAGGACTATACAGTCCTCTCGTGAAGCTAGGACTATACAGTCCTCTCGTGAAGCTAGGACTATACAGTCCTCTCTTCCACTTAACAAAGTATGAAGTTATAATAGTTTTATTAAAATAAATCAACGACATACATTTTACAGTTAAAGTTCAATTTTAAATATAACATGCTCGAAAGAAAATTCACACCTAAATAATATTATACTTTCTTTAGATAAAATACTTATACTTTTCACTATAAAATGTATTATTATTAGTTAAATATGGCCCAAATTGGACCAGGAAAAGTACAGATAACAATGTTTTGATGATTTAGCCCTATTATGTGCCCACTAATTAATTTATTTCGGATTTTCGCTTTCTTTCACTAGACCATGTTGTTTCCATTCGTTTCTTGTATTTCTATGCCCGAATTTCCAAGTGAAATATTTTATCTGAATTTGTATTATTGTAAAATTTTTTACATATGCTGGCTTTAGGTTTATTATTTTAACGCCACACCATTACGTCCTACTCTTTCTAAATGTTCCTAATATGTTCATAAAATTTTGTAGTAGAGTTAATTTATTAATATGCCCATTTAAAACTATATATCCTTGATATATCGTGTCATAATATATATCACTTCTTCCTACTCCTTTTTGTAATAAAAACATATTTTTTTAATCAACAGCATGGAATTATTTAAGAATGATTTTAACTACAACAGTAGACAGTAATTTAGAACAGCAATATTTCAATAACAATTATACACTGCCATTTAACTAACGGTTCCCTTTCAGTTAGTTTTTAAATTAATAACAACTAAAATGAAAAAAGGAAATGTGCAATTTACACTCGGGATTGGGCTGGTAATTCATATTTGTAATTCTACAACAAACAACAAAACCGGCAGTTGGCAACAACTTTATTGGATTGTTACCAAAATGGTGACAGAAAATTATTTATTGTGCTTTTTTTACACATTTCATGATAACTGGAAGATTAATAAACATTTGAATGGACTCCATTGCTATGAGGAAAACGCCAAATGAAATGTAAACAAGTGGTGACATTTATCACATTATCTAATGTAATACACTTAAAGCATTATCTAATTACAGATGTTTTCTTAAACGCGTTAAATTCAGGTTAAATATCAGCTGAGGTTTGTTTTTGGAAACGTATGACATGACGGGACATGTTTTTAATTTCAGGTAGCGACGAACACAGCAGATGTGTTAAACATTTCTCGGAATGTGTGGGTTTTACAAATTGATTTTTAGCGTGAATTGCAATTCATGGAAGTCATGAGAGCAGGTGTAACAACAGCATTTGATTTTGGTTTGACATCATACTGTGGAACTCATTGTCAACGGACAAATCATGGGCCCCTTACTCCAATGGTGTTGGAATATTCTAGATAATGCACATAATAAATGTATGGTGAATGTATGTAAACCAACAATATGATCAGCAAGAACGTATTTTTATATTGCTAGTTTTAAAGAAGGCTCGTCCAATAAAAATAATCTTTCAGTCACAATAATTTATAATATAAAAAACATATGAATAATAATAAAAATAAAAATAGTATTCTTCAGAAAGGCAAACAGAAATAATATGAATACACATTTTTCCTGGTTGTTTTCTCTCTGCTTTTTTTCTTGTAAACATACAGTTAGAGGATTCACTGTTCCAGAATCAAATTTAAAGAAAAAAATCAAATTTAATTAAATAAGGTAATGTTAACTCTTAAGTTTCCAAACAATTTCATATTAATAATATAATGTTATACCTTTAATACAGTAGTAAAATTAAAATAAAAGAATAATGAGTGTATGTACGATTTTACAAAGATAAGAAAAACCTACTTTTCAATATTGATTTTCAAAACTACCGCTAAGGTTGCTTGTTTGTGTGCTGCAAATTTAATTTCCATGCCACGTGAATATTCAGGCTACAATAAAATACATAGCTAAGAAAATATTAATAATTTTTTTAAGAAACTTCGAGGCAACCAGATACGAAAAAATCTGAAATCAGTCAAGTACTGCGCAGATTAGTAAACTGAACTTTACGGAAATAATATTAACGTATTACATTTGAACCAGCTTTATTTCCATAAACTTAATTATTAATCAATGATTTAACTAGTATGGTAACATTCATAATTGATTAGTAATTTA
Organism: Stictocephala bisonia; assembly: GCA_035578905.1. Taxonomy (NCBI): domain Eukaryota; kingdom Metazoa; phylum Arthropoda; class Insecta; order Hemiptera; family Membracidae; genus Stictocephala; species Stictocephala bisonia. The sequence goes on from JAQJVL010001340.1 coordinate 27,229, forward strand.
ACTGAAAGAAATAACTTTATTACTTGAACTATGATGGAGCATAAGGAAAGTTGTAAGAGAAAACGTAGTAATTTTCAGTTAAGAAAAATAATTTAAAAAATAATTTGACTTACTAACTAATAATAGAAAAAAAAGTTCATTTTCATAAAAATCTTTTTTATTCTCGGTGTTAAACATAATTAAACGCACACTTTGTATCAACAAACAAAATAATTTAAACAAGTAGGGTATTAAATAAAACATGGTCTTCCTTTTCTACAACAGTATTTTAGTCTCGCCGGGAGAAGTAAAAAGTACCGTGAGGTTTACAAGTCTCCCGACCAATGTCGGACTTCCAGGGTAATGTATGGACCACTTAACCCCGGGGGAGCCCATACATTCTACTTTCTCTTACATAAAACCATTTCTTAGCGCAGTCCCCCCCTCCCACTATAAAAACAAATTTATCTATTTTCCCTCTGGCCCTTTGAGTTTTCGAAATCCCAGCCTACGTTTAAGTGTTTGTGGTATAGTTCCGTTTAAAACTGTTAACATTGCTCCTAGCTACCCATAGGCGTTACATTATGTTTTTTAGTAAAGTTTTATTTTAGATATATTGTTGATAAATTTAATGATGTATTAAATCCTCATGTATAGACCATTATAAACGAAAAATAGTTTAGAAAGTTTTTTAAAAGTTGTAAATTAAAAATATAATATCAATACACAGTGTATTCTATAAGTTTCAAACAAAAAATATTTTCCATACGATGGCCTACAAACCACGACATGAAAAAAAATACATTCCCCCCAGTAAATGTATATATATATATATATATATATATATATATATATATATATAATTAATATCCATTACAAGTAATACGAAAGCATAGTTCACAACAAAGTTTCTATTTATATTATTACATTTGAAGTTTACTTTGGAAAAAGTTTAGAAGTCGTTAAATTATGAAATTGATTTCTTATTTTACATAATCTATTTTTTAACTTAATCTTTTTAAAAGATCAGGTTATATTCATTTAATTTTATAATAAATATTATTATGACTAAAATATATTTTTAATGATATGTAAGAAAAGTGCACTCGTTGAGCTTTTTTTGTAGGCTTGTAAATTTTAATTGTTTTTAATTATTTTGAAAAAAAATATTAGACATGTGAACATTTTCTATTCATTATGAAAATTAAAAAATATTCTTACTTAAACAATAAACTCTCAATATAGGCTCTCTCTCCCAGCCACATGTATGCCATTGGTGTAACATACGCTGTACGTTGATTATTTGACAATATACGATGAGATAACTGTGTCCGTGTCTCTTTGTTCACACACATTCTGCCTTGTCTAAAAAGAAGCACTCAGGGATTGGTAAAAATTAAGTATTAAAAATAAATTAATTACTAATAACTATACAGAATTGAGGGATAATATATTTTTTTTCTGATTACAAATAAAGCTTTGTATTCGTAATTTTAAACAGTATAACGTAAGAGGACAAGGCATTTTTCTCCCTTTAAACTTCCCAGATGTTTCTGTACAAGAAAAAAGATATAACAAAATTAACAAGTAACAATAATTTTAGATTTTTAAATATTGTTAATAATCCATCAATATCATTTGCAATAAAAGTGTGATAATTAAGTTTCGATGACGTACTTTCAATTACCGGACAATACAGATGTTTCCGGAGTGAAATTGTGCAGTGAATTTCCCACGAGGCTTTAACATAAAATATTTAGTAACGGAACAGACAACTGTTTTAATATACAATGGGAATATCACTTGAATGTTTCACACTGAATCTAAATCAAAATTTAATATAAAGGCCTATAGTGTGTGGACATATATGTTAAGTAGTAGAAAAGATTTTTCAATTGATTTAGTTGGTTTGAATTATTCTAAATATCACCATAAAAATGTTCACGTGTATTTTCTTACGTTAAAGTGTACTAATAAAATTCTTACGTCTTAATTGGTAAAATGTATTAATAAGAACCATCTTCGAAAAAGCTCAGTACGTAATATTTACAATATTAATTTATAGTTGGTTTACAATATTTTATATTAAAGAATGATATATATTGTATGTACTTACGGGATCTCTTACAATGATTATTTATTACACTAAAACTGTTTCTAATTGTATCATAATTATATGAAATGAATTTAAAAAATAATCATAAGTTAGTTAGTTCATCATATTTTAAATGCAATGAAATAGTAAAAAAAAAATACCTGGAATACAAACATGAACACGTACGATTTATTAATTTACAATGTATAATTAAAGGTTTTAGTTTATTTCTAATGTTTTACTCTTTTAGTATTTTTTTTAGAATTTATGCTATACAATTACAATTTTCTAGTGTACTTTTTAGGTTATTGCATATTAAAAAAATGTTAAATTTTAGTTCAAGATCTGTAAAACTGTAGGAAATTTAAATTTTTTTGAAAATATCCTTAGTTAATTGAAAAAACTAATATTATTAACCACCAAGTAAAATACCTAAGTACGCACGCACACACACACACACGCATACACACATGTTTCAACATTTTTAATTATACAAACAAACTCTATAATTACAGTTTGCTCTTCACCAACAATGTCTCATATTTAGGGCAGTCACAAGGATACAATTTTTATTATTTGGGAATTGTCAATATTGATTGTAGGTTGTAGCTATCATCTGATCGCTATCATACGGTTATTAAGCGCGAAAACAAAGCAAACAAACAGCCAATTGAACTGTTATCTGCATTGGTAAACACAATCGAACACCGCAGTAAATGGATCGACCTAGTTAATAATGTAAGCGTTATCAGCCATTAACTGATAACTAACAGCCTCGGGGAAGCAAGTGTTATCATCATCAGACCGACGAGTTGTACGGGTTTGTAATCAAAGCCGAGTTTCCTGGAGAATATTGGTTAGATCCTGATAATTTGAGATTAGGCTGTATGAAAATTGCTATGTAAAGTGGTAATTGGGTAGTGTCATTAAGAAATTTAAAATGAAGGATACACATTGAAATATAAATCTAAAAAAATCCTTATACAAAAATGCAGACTTAATTATATTTAGCTTGATAAAAAACCCTATTACTCTACCCCATCTCGACATCTCTCGTTGTCTTATGTTTTAAAATTAAACGTTCAATCACTTTTTATTGAGTAATTATCATTATTTTATTCATATTGTTTAAATTAGAATACGTTTTATTCAACTATTCAACCCCTATCAATTTACGGCTTTACAGGTCCAAACTGCACATCCACTATTAATCACTGATGGATAGTGGACATCCAATTCATCTTCCATGCACAAACTCCTTGATACAAACCCGTTCGACACATAAGTATGTACTTAATACACCACACACTTTTTTATTTCTCTTACACACGGAAATTACTTTTCAAAAATTCCCTGCCTTAAGTTTAGATTCCATTTAAAAGGAAACACAGGACGTCCTCTCTATAAAGCTGAGTAGCGATGAATGTCTGAGTACTTGAGTTTTCTAAGGTCTTGAAGCCACTCCTTTCACCACCATCCACATTCATATAACAAAAGGGATCCAACTACGTATCTTTCTTCCAACACGGTGTATAACTTAGTTATTTATTACATCTTGAGCAGTGAGTTTAAAAGTGATTTATCACTAAAATAACAGTGTCATATGTTATGTTTTATACTTTACGTGTAAGATTGGATAGTAGACCGTTCCTGAGAATATTTAAGAGAGGCTAAAAAGGAATAAAGAATAACAGTTTATACTGTAGTTTGTAATATCACTTGTAGTTTGTAAAAATACTTTAGTTGATGGATTTTAAGTAGGAGAAATCGTAAAAGGAAAGATACTGTGTACTTATTATCGTGCATAAAATACTTCCACTATATGAGACCATAGAGTATACGAATTGTTTTATTATTTACTGTAAAATATGTTCTTTCATATATTTCTAATACATTATATGCCTAAACTAAATATCCAGCTTAAATAGATGATAAAATCAGTTAACTTTAAATACAAATCGAAATATAACATGTTTAGAAATATATATAATATTGGCCCAATCAAAAAATATAATGTAAAGACAACCCTGTTTTTATTAGTTAAGCTTTATTTATGCCCTCTAGTTTTCTTCTTTCGGAATTAGCTCTATTCCTCTTACAAGACCATGTTCTTTTCATTCCTTTCTTGACATTGAATGCTCAACTTTCCAATCCAAATATTTTTGTTCCAATTGGAAAATTTAGATTTGATATATCCCTGGTTTTAGATTCTTTTAGCATCAAATCATTTGATATAAAATGTGTGCAGCATTCAAAAATCCACTTTGTTGATCTAGTGGAGTCTATTTCTTAACATTCTTATATAATTTAATCCTTATTGTATTGTGTCATAATATATTTCACCTATTTATTACTCTTTTTTTTTTAATAATACATGTGTTTTCAATCCTCAGTTTGATATCATTTAGAAATATAATTACAGTATATTTTAATTTGGAGCAACAAGATATGAATAATAAATGTTAATTCGTTTTTAAGGATACACTATTTAGACATAGTGTTTTAATTGATAACAACTGAAATATAAAATTTATAAATTTACACATGGTCTTGTGTTAATAAATCAGATTGGTACGTATTGGTTTTAACCAAAATGACCACAGCCAAAGAGTTATTAGTGGTTTCCACACGTTTACATGATTTATGGTATTGAAGATAAATATATCTTTTAAATCCAATGCTATGAGGAAAATACTGAAAATTCTAAAGGGAAATCGTTTACGTTCACGAAAGCGTTGTGTTAAATACAATGAATATACATTATTGCATTACGAATTTCTTCCTACAAGCGAAAGTCATAGTTCAATATCAGCTGAGCTTTGTTCTTGGAAACTTATGGTGATTTGAACTTTTAAATTGAAGTTATTGCATCACTTTCTGGAAATTATAATAATTCTGAATATTACAAATTTAACGGAGATATTTTCCGTAGCTAATGTTTTAACTAACTAGTATTATATAAATTAATAAAATTAATTGACTAACAGAAACAACTTCATTCTTTTAACTATAATAGAATAGAAGGAAAGTTCTAGGTAGAAAAAGTTAGTAGTTTGCTGTTAAGAATAATTAATTTAAAAAAAAATAAATTGACATTTTAATTAATAATAGAAGAAGACGTTACGTATTATAAAACTCTATTTTATTCTCGCTGTTAATTATAATTAAACACACACTTTGTCTCAACAAGCACAAAAAGTTAAATTAGTAAAATGTTAGATAAAAGATAGCGTTCCTTTTCTACAACGGTACTTTAGCCTCGCTGGGAGAAGTAAAAAGTACCTCGAAGTTTACAAGTCTCCCGACCAATGTAGGACTGCCAGAGTAATGTATGGACCACTTAACCCCGGGGGAGCCCATACATTCTACTTTCTTGTACATAAAACCATTTCTCAGCGCAGTCCCCCTCCCTCCGCTCTAAATACAAATTAAACTCTTTTCCCTCTGGACCTTTGAATTTTTGAAATCCCAACCCTCGTTTAAGTGTTTGTGATACAGTTTCATTTCAAACTTTTAAACGTTGCACCTAGATACAGCTAAACGATACATTATGCTTTTTAGTGATATGTTATTGTCTTCTATTCTTTTGAAAATATATTTTTCTATTTTCAATAATAATGCTTATGAATTCCAACAAAACAATTGGATGATGAAGGTGCAAACGTGTAGTGGTGATGATCACACTAACTCAATTCCACCCTTCCAACCTGAGGACAGGTAAACCTTTGTGAAGCACCAACCCTAACGTAGTTTATTCTAGCAATGAACTTATCCTATAGAGACACATCCACTTACCAGCTCCAAAACAAATCATCAAAATAATATTTTCCCATGAAATTTTGTGCAACTAGGTAATAACATGATCCCTGCAATGATATTATTATTACATGTATATATATATATATATTTATATATATATATATATAATCTACTCGTGTCTCACACCTTAGGTCACTTACAAACACCCGTAGATGTACTCACCCATGTATTCACCTAAACACGTATTCAAACACGTACAGTGGTATTAAAACTAAATTTAAAACAGATGTTTGAAAAGAACGACACTAAAAATTACAAACAAAAAACGTTTTCTTAAGAGTGGGCTAAAATTACCAGAGATGGAACTTATATTTCCTCCTATAAATGTTTAACTTTACTTAAGAATGTATCGACTGGACATCAGAGGGCTTAGTGGTATTTCAGTGTACTTCTGACACGCGGTTTTGCCAAGAGCCCTGCTTACGAAATACAACAGACATAATGACGTGTTGCTATGTAAATCCAACTGAATAGGCATTTCTTGATTCAATAATGCATTATAATTATTTATATCAAATTCTATAACAACAATCTACATTCATTATGAAATACAATATGAAATTGTTTGTTAGTTGATTCATGAAGTTTGATTTTTACCCAACCTAAAAAAACGAAATACTGAATAAACATTTATATATACAAGTTCGTATATTTTTAAAATAAATAATTTCGTTAGTGAAAAATGCCCTACTATATGTAACAAAACAATTGAGTTTTTTAGTAGGTCGGTGGTAGAGCAGAATCTATATTACTCTTGCTGTATTTATATTGGCTTGAAAATATTTTATTAGTTAATTTGATTTGTTTTTGATTGTTCAAAAAAAAAAAAAGTCATGTGGGTGTTGTCGATTTCATATTATTATTTAACTGGTATTCTCTTTATTACTGTAAAAACTAAACGTATGCTCTCTCTCCCAGCCACATTTATGACATTAATGGAACATACGCCATATGCTGATAGTATACGCTGAGATAAAAGGATCTGTTCCTGTACATTCATTTCATCTGACAAACACTCACAGATCGCTCACAATGTATATTGAGAAAAATAACATAGGTTCTAATGATTAGATAGAATTAGACGAAAATATTGTTTCATTCTTAAATATAAAAACACATTAGAAAACTACGACATTATATTCAAAATAATTTTTCAGAATTCGTCCATATTACTCGTAAATAAAAATTACTTTATTTACGAGTGATAAAAAAACAGAACGTACTTTTAATCGGCGCAAAATACAGATGTTTCCATAGTGAATCATGCAAAGAATTTCCCACGAGGTTTTAACATACAATATTTAACAACGGGACAGACAGCTGTTTTATTATAATATGAGAATACCACTGGAATGTTTTACATTAACCAACCTGTCATATGCGTAGACCTATGATGTTTATTCGTGTATCGCGACAGTTAAATTAACTTATTTAATTTTTTTTATATAGTATGTACTGTCAAACTAAGTGTTAAATAAGTGTTGAATGATTTTTATGAAGAGGTATAAAAATCATAATTTGTTTGTAATACAACAATATTTTATATTACAATACCATGTAAATTAAATAGAGATCTTTGAAAATAACAACGTGTGAAAAATGTATACCTACATTTGACCATGAAATGTACAGCTTCTACCATTGAATTGTTTTGTTATAACTTCATTTAAAGTTTTGATTAAAATTGACCCATTTTCATTAATCATAAAGTGTAATATTGAAACGTAACATTTGTAATACACCTTAAAGTAATGTAATACATCTTAAAGTAATGAAATACATCTTAAAGTAATGTGATACATTATTTACAAATGTGATGAAATAATTGTTAGTAGAAAAGTAGAAACAAACTTGTAAAGGTATGCAACATTAATTTGTAAAAAAATTAAGGTTTTTATTTAGATTCAAGGTTTTTCAATTGCAGTATTTTGCAAAAACATGCTACTTTTTAATTTGTAGTAGGCTAAAAATAGTTCAATTTAAGCTCAAAATGAGTAAAAGCGACTAAAATGGATACAAATCCATTTTCTTATATTTTCACTAATTCACAGATAGCTGAAAATTTACAAAATTAATTGATATAAAATAATGAGTAGTAAATTAATATTAACTATTCATTATCAATATCAATGCCTCATAATCAATAATGCCTTATATTTAGAGGAGTAACGAGGAGCAATGTTTATTAGAGAACGGTTACTAAAGATCTTCGGTTATAAACATCATCTGATCATAGTGACAGACGGTTATTAAGTGCGAAAACAAAGCAAACAAACAGCCAATTTAACTGTTATCTGAATTGGTGAACACAATCGAACACCACAGTAAATGGATCGACCTAGTTAATAATGTAAGCGTTATCAGCCATTAACTGATAACTAACAGCCTCGGGGAAGCCAGTGTTATCATCAGCAGACCGACGTGTTGGATGGATTCCTAATGAAAGCCGAAATTTCTGGAAAATATTGATAAGAAAATTAGTTAGGTTCTGGTAATTTGAGGTTAATTTTATGATAGTTAGTTCACAGTAACGACAGTTGGATACGTACATTGAAATCAAAGCAAACATATTTAGCTCCAAACATAAAGCCTCATTCCAAAAATTTACATCTTATTTTATTTACTTTTCAAGTAAGAGTACTACTGTATCCAATTTTGGGTCACTAGCTGTCTTATATTTTTAAAATTAAATCTCAATTCACTTTCTTGTCATCAGATAACAAAAAAATAAAGATTGTTTTATTTTACCAGGTGAAGTTAGGGCTAAGAGGTCCTCTCTAACACTTAATTTGGGGACCAATGGCTTAAGGGTGACTTCCGAACCTTTACCAGTGACCGGACAGGTGAGCTGTATGTACGGGCAGGATCGATCAGACGGTCACCCATCCAAGGGACAGCCACGCTCGATGTTGCTTGACTCCGTTATCTTGCGATAACGTCGGAAACCACCAGATTCATTCATTTCTTTCTATCCCTTTTGTAAATAGTGCAGGTCTAAATTGCACTTCCACTATTCATCAATAAAGAATATTGGACTGCTGTATTCCTCTTCTATGAACAAACTCCGCGATATAATACCGTTCGTCACATTAAATACGTTCTCTTACAACTTGCATCCATTTTATTACTTTGTTTTTACAGAGATTATTTTACAAAATTTCCTGCCTTACATACACAGCCCTTTTTTTAGAAAACATAAAAGGTCCTCTATAAAAAGCTGAATAGCGATGAATGTTTGAGTACTTGAGTTGTCTAAGGTCCTGAAGACACTCCTTTCACCACCATCCACATTCATATAACATTAAGGATCTAACCACTTATCTTTCTTTCAATGCGGAATTACTTATTTACTGTTGAGCTCTGAGTTTACAGTAATAAACAATCAAACTGTTTTATTTCATACTTTTTTTACATTACGTTTCACACCCTATATGTTGGATTGGAAATTATACCTAAGCTACTTTTCTGAATTTATTTAAGACCTGTTAAAAAGAAATAGTGAAGAACATTTTGTTGTTTTTAATTTCATCTCAATGATAATATATAATAATAAGGGACTATTTTCTTCACTTTTAATCCAGAATCAATGCAATAAAGGCATATTTAACGAGATCAGAGGCATTTATATTTAATGTAGCCTATCAATAAAAATTTTAACACAAAAAAAGACTAATTTCATAATTTTCTCTAATTTTTTACCCCCAAAACAAATGTAAGGTTGTGAACCTATTCATATTTTGTAATTTGAAAATAATTTGAATTAGTTTAATAATATGAGTTATTCTGAAATATATTTGAAAATAATAAACGAATCCTACTTGAAAGAACCAAATGTTTATAATTTAGTTAAGACTATTTTCCAGTATCAAAGCAGAATTAAAAGTAATTTGATCACAATTAAATCACAGTTAATATAGGCCAATGACTCCAACTGTTTAGTAAGAATAATTGTCGTTGGTCTTTATCAATGAATAAACATTTCACTGTTGACATTAATGAGCTGCCAACTCGTCCACGTCTCATTCAACGTCATTAAACCAATTAGACTTTTAATCTGGCCCTAAGATATTTTTACTATGAATTAATCCTTTCCAAGAGCCTACGACAAATTTCCTTTTAAAATAATCACTATTAATCTTCAATGGTCAGTATAAGGTAAGATTAAGATCTGACCATTGTAACTACCTTCTTGGGCTGGTCCAGTATATCTACTAAGATACACCATTTGCCCTCTTCACCTGGTCCAGTATATCTACTAAGATTCACCATTTGCCCTCTTCACATGGTCCAGTATATCTACTAAGATTCACCATTTGCCCTCTTCACATGGTCCAGTATATCTACTAAGATTCACATTTTTGCTCTCTTCACCTGGTCCAGTATATCTACTAAGATTACACCATTTGCCCTCTTCACCTGGTCCAGTATATCTACTAAGATTCACCATTAGTCCTCTTCACCTGGTCCAGTATATCTACTAAGATTCACCATTTGCCCTCTTCACTTGGTCCAATATATCTACTAAGATTTACCATTTGCCCTCTTCACTTGGTCCAATATATCTACTACGATTCACCATTTGCCCTCTTCACCTGGTCCAGTATATCTACCAAGATTCACCATTTGCCCTCTTCACTTGATCCAATATATCTACTACGATTCACCATTAGTCCTCTTCACCTGGTCCAGTATATCTACTAAGATTCACCATTTGCCCTCTTCACTTGGTCCAGTATATCTACTAAGATTCACCATTTGCCCTCTTCACCTGGTCCAGTATATCTACTAAGACTCACCATTAGTCCTCTTCACCTGGTCCAGTATATCTACTAAGATTCACCATTTGCCCTCTTCACTTGGTCCAATATATCTACTACGATTCACCATTAGTCCTCTTCACCTGGTCCAGTATATCTACTACGATTCACCATTTGCCCTCTTTACCTGGTCCAGTATATCTACTAAGATTCACCATTAGTCCTCTTCACCTGGTCCAGTATATCTACTAAGATTCACCATTAGTCCTCTTCACCTGGTCCAGTATATCTACTACGATTCACCATTTGCCCTCTTCACCTGGTCCAGTATATCTACTAAGATTCACCATTTGCCCTCTTCACTTGATCCAATATATCTACTACGATTCACCATTAGTCCTCTTCACCTGGTCCAGTATATCTACTAAGATTCACCATTTGCCCTCTTCACCTGGTCCAGTATATCTACTAAGATTCACCATTTGCCCTCTTCACCTGTTCCAGTATATCTACTAAGATACACCATTTGTCCTCTTCACCTGGTCCAGTATATCTTCTAAGATTCATCGTTTGCCCTCTTCACATGGTCCAGAATTACCGCTAAGATCAAACCGTTACCCGTTTGACCTGGTCCATTAAATCTAGTAAAGCCCACAAGGGACTTTAACAACTGGTCCAGTAAATACTCTAATATTTACCATATACACCTTTGGACTGGTCCGGTATACCTATATAGTCTTCTCTTGACCTGATAAAATATAATTATTGCATGTGGCACTGCACTAAATAAAAATAAATTTTGTGAATTATATGGAAATCTTTAGAGTTGAACATAACAAAAATCACAATGATTCTAAAAGTTTCGTATTAGATTCACAATTTTAAGATGTGGAGTCAATAAACGATTCGATACAACTAGAATTATTTTCAGTCGAAGAATGGAACTGTAAAAGGTTAGACTGCAGCTATGAGAGACTTAAATGTATTGAAGGAATATATCATGTATGTGGCATTGACAAAAATTACGTACATGATATTGACTCACCCACACACCCATACACATACATGATATACCCACCCACCCGCCCATACACGTACAGTGGAATTGACCCACCCGCCCACCCATACACGTACAGTGGCATTGACCCACCCGCCCACCCATACACGTACATTGGCATTGTCCCACCCGCCCGCCCATACAGATACATTGGCATTGACCCACCCATACACGTACAGTGGCATTGACTCACCCGCCCGCCCATACACATACATTGGCATTGACCCACCCGCCCACCCATACACATACAGTGGCATTGACTCACCCACCCACCCATACACGTACAGTGGCATTACGTTAGTATATACTCCAAGCGAAATATACTAATTATTTCATTAAAGAATCCATACTGCTGTGAAATTACTTTTATTTTGAACACGATTATGCCGTATATTGATTTACAAGTAGTTGTTTGGCCTACTTACGGTAATATTGCAAAGTCTACAAATCGTGGATTATAATTTTAATTAAATAACTATCAACTATCATTTCAAATATTGATAGCAATACAATGCGTATAAAATGTTTAGAAGCCGTTATAAACGGTTAAAAAGTAGACTTCAACTAGAAGAAGGTACGTCTCGGTTTATTTTATTACTGTGCCAGATAACGCTGTTTTATTGCTGTCCTGATAAGAACCATTTCAACTTTGAAACATTTCCAACAATAAGGCGAGTCTTGACATTAAGACATAGGGTCTTCAAATACATCTTTGGGTAAAAAAAATTACAAAGAATGTTAAGTTTAATTCATATAGCAAATTCTATCATACTTAATATCAGTAAACTACATGTCCATAAGGTGAATGTTTATCATTTGTACATAATAATTTTACAAAACACGTCCCTTATTAATTTTAAAATATTCCAAAATATTACTAGTACATTAAAAATAATCAATAAATAGGCCGCTTAGAAATATACATACTGAACGTACTGGTGGGATTGACATGGAGTGAGTGGTGGAAATGGGACATAGAACTTCTCAACCCCAATGTGTAATTCCATTTAAAATTTGTCTTTTTAACTAATAACAGAAAGTCACGTGTTTGTGGTGCAATAGAAAGCCCCGCCCATAACGTAATTAGTAGCAGTAACCGTTGAATGATTTGTTTAATACCAAATAAATCAAACTTGCAACGATTAAACGAAAAGTTACTTTTTATTAAAGTAACACTTAATAATAACGATAACAAAATGAATAATAATTTAAACTGGTGGCGCAGTGCTGTAACCCAGCTACTTGGGGACAAAGTGTTTGGGAGATTGTAGTCGATAGGTTTCATGCTCGGTTCTCTTAATACCAACACAGCGTCCGCTCAGTGGTTGTCATCAACGTAGAAACTACTAGAGAAGTCTGGAGTGTCCGTGTTGAATGGTAGTCAAGGTTCGGATGTTGTGTAGGGAAGAGAACTGAGTGTCAGGCTTGTCAGTTAGCTGAAAATCAGACCAACACTACGTGGTTCGGATTCCACGTAAATCTGTAGGTCCCTTAGTTGCCCTGGCTATTAGGCTATTAATAAATAGTCCTTTCTGAGCCAAGCCGAACTCAGAATAAAACAATAAATTATTGAATAAAACAATAAATCTTAATGAAACAAACTTATCCAATAATATTTTTGAAGTTAAATACTTAAAGGTGGGAGTTAGACAAGTCCATGAAGTAAGGCAGCGCAGTGGTGGGATGATTTCCCTCTACTGCAGGAACCCCTATATGCCCTGAATACACTACGACAGAAGTCTGAGGTGTCCGTGTTATGTGATAGTCAGGGTCCAGTAGTTGTGTTGGGAAGAGAACTGAGTATCAGACATGTCAGTTAACTGATAATTAGATTAATATTACGTGGTTAGGATTCCGTGAAACAATTGTAGGTCTATTAGATGACCTAATATATGGCGGCTTCTAAGAAACAGTCGACTTTAGTTAATAACAACGACTACATTCGTTCTTCTACACTCATCAAACTCATTCACTCCTCATATACGCCAATATCTCTACGATCTGCGTCATAATAATGAATAATGAATGACTATTTTATGCACCCTTAACCCCTTGATCCTCTAGCTAGACTAGTAGGGGATCACTAGTTAAAATGCCGAGTGTTTCATCAAAACCTGACTACGTAAGATTATCACATCATAAAAACTTTGTAAAAACTTAGACAAGTACACGAAGTTAGAAAAATTAGTACAAAATTATGCGTAAGAGGACCAAGATAAATATAATATTCTTAAAGTACTATTCCTTGGAAGGGAAACATTGTTATAATATACTAACATTTTATCATTAGTAACAATTTCCTCCAATTTATTCATGCTATCGCACTTGTTGGTAATTTTATTTTATTTTATTTTAATAGTTTTCTTATCTATGTACTTATCTGTTTGTTTGGAGTAAATTATTTGATAAAGTATTTGCTTGAATCTTTTATTTGAAAATATATGATGTTGCAGAGAGCTCTTTGGTTACTTCAGTGAATGTTAACTTTTTAATTTAATTTTTTTTTTTACAGGTTGGTTATACAGGCCGAATTTTAAGTCAGTTCCAACTAACTTGATACCGCAGTCTATAAAATATGTCCTTTTTGAATACGTCATTGAATTAATACTAACTCACACCAGAGTATTTTAATGTTATTAGGACACATTTTGGAGTCTCAAAAGGCGTCAACTTCAAAAGGAAAAATGGTCCTCACATGTGTCTTTTAACACCACCATTTAAAACTCAAAATGATAGTACAATTAGAATTTTAAAAGGCTGTGTCGTTCTTTATTTGTTAATTATTTTTGTAATTTTACTTAATTGATCATTAACTATGCATTTTCCTAAATAAAACTGTTTTTTTCATAGCTAAAACAAAATCAAATTTGTGTTTTTATTATGTTTTTCGTTTTAACTATAACACGTCATTTTTAATTAGAAAAATACAGATGACCAATAAAATAATCAAATAGCACATAACTAAAAAAATATATTGTTCAAAAGGGCAGTCAGTGGTAGTCGTTTTCAAGGAAATGCTACAATAAATGCCACATTTTTATACTTTATTATGAACAGATAATCACATTACATTTGTCCTATTAAGATAAGTTGATGTTAATTGCTGTTATTGCCTGGTTAATGTCTCCCGTGGGAATGGCGTGAATCCATTTAGACTGTAACAAGACCACTAAGGGTTCGTGCCCTTAGTCGCATGTATTTGTTAATCCCTAGAGGTCACGCACTGCATTTGAATGCATGGCAACACCGTAAACTGTTGTGCAGAAATATATGAAAATAAACAATGTGTTAGACTATTAATTTTAAACTACGGTTAGTCCTGGATGTTTATTTTAGTTTAGTTGTGGCACAGTATAAAATATTATTGCATTATCAACTAAGCGTAAATTCCAATGCATTCTAGCTAAATTTTAATTGTTGTGTTTTGAAATAAATATTTAGTTAGATACACTGTTATTAAAAACTATTCGATTAAACAAAACTGATTTTCTCGTGTTTCACTCCCATCTCCTAAACAATTAAATCATCAGTCTTTTCCAAGAATGAGTTTATTAGATGATTTTAAATATGTTAGTTAATATTCTACAAATAAAACTACTATAGATAGAAATCACTTTGTATGATAACTTGTAGTGTACATTTAACAATAATAACTTTGTCGGTTATGACCGGAGAGTTTCGACATTATTGCAAGATAACGGCATCAAGCAACATCGAGCGTGGCTGTCCCTTGGATGGGTGACCGGTAAACCTCCATGTACGCAGCCCACTCGTTTGGTTACTGATGGTGGTTCAAAAACGGCCTTCAAGCCTTTGGTTGGATGTGAGATAGACAGAGAGAGCGCCTTAGCCCTAACTACACATGGGAAAATAAACTACGCTGTAACTTTTTTGAACTATAACACACAATTTATAAAAAAATATATTTCAATACCAGTATTCTGGTCATATTGTGAACTGAAGGTGGGATGACATTTTATGTGGAAATAATAAATTTATAAGTAAATTTTCTATAATATGAGGACTAGCTTAAAAAACACTAACTCCTTGAATAGTACTCAACGATGTTTTTTGTAAAAAATAAATGTAATTTTTTAACTCAACTAACGTTGGACAAAAAACAACAATAAAACACCATAAATGATTAGTGCATTGGTTCGGTAACTACAATACAATATATCATTTAAACAATCGTTGTCGGTAGTTAATCTGTTCACTTAATGGTCCATTTGTTATTTAACAGAGAGTTTTTTTTCTTTTCAGTATATTGAAACTCTACCTAACGTATTATCAGAAATTGTGTTTGAATTATTTATAGCATATTTATCCTTGGGTCACGTTTACTTTAATTATCCCCCCATATTTTACATCTCAACAGGTGATGTAATTCAAATGTAAAAGTATTCACTATAACACTATGAATAATACATAATTTTCTGGTAAATACGTCCTAATCTCTAGCACCTATTACAAACTGAAATTTATTTAAAACATTGCCCAAATTCTAGTCTCATAAAGATGTCAACTTATCAGCATATAGCTGGAAAATATATGGAAAATATATATTCCAGTATCATCCCATAATATACGTACAGTGGCAATGAACCACCCACCAAACATAGACATAGTAGCGATGACCCACCCACCACCCATATACACGAATGGCAATGACTCACCCACCAGCAATACACGAATAGTGGCAATGACCGACCCACCATCAAAACAAGTACAGTATATATAACACACACAGGCCTTCCACTAGGTCTGAGAAAAAAAGTAGGACATTTTAATGAAAAAAGTAGGACATTTAACGAAAGGCGCAACAGTCACACTTAGCGTTGTATTATTATTATTTATTAATTGTTTATTCCATACGGGGACCCCCCTCGTTCCGCATGCATGAATTGAGAGCTAAAACAGCTGAATTTATCGAAGCAAAAATAATACTGAAAACTAAATCCAAGACTATGAAGTAGTTTTGTTCTCATTTGAACCTACAATATACTAAGATTAGTTCAAACGGGCATTAATCTAAATTTATGACTAATAAATTAGGTCTTACCTAATGACTCACAAATGAATGTTAAATTTATGAGATAAATAAATAGAAATAACACTTTAAAAAATTATTTCAACCCAAAATTCATGCATGTCCCCGCTCTTTATAATTTATTTTCTCTTTTACTACAAAAGAATAGAAATACATAACTTATTTATATTTTTTCATAATGTAGTATTTAAAAAATACTTAGAGAAAGGAAACTAAACCATTATTTATGTATCAAAAGTTCATTAGCTGTTTTTAATCGTTTGGTTGAAATGTCAATCATCTCTGAGGCTAATGACACTTCTGCAAAGTCTTTCCTTTTCATAGCCAACTGGAGCTTCTTCTTGCCTTCTTCTAGAAGATTTTCAGCAGCTTTGATCTCATTTCTTGCTTTTATCTCTTTTTCTTTAGATGCCTCTTTTTCTTTTTGTTCAGCAGATTCCTTCTGTTTCCTTACTTCTTCATCTTTTCTTTGAGCTAAATACTCTTTGTACTTGGAGCTTGCCCCTTTAGCTGCATCTACCATTCTCTTTGTTATTTTAATATTTTCTACTTTGCCATTGACTCTTACAAAATCTTTTACAACTCTCAAGCCAATTATGGTATGCTCATTGAGTGCCTTCCTTTCATTGGTCACAATATTATTGTTCATAGAAAACCCTCTCTCAACATCTGCATTTCCATGTGCTAGTGTTAGAAGTGAGGGCAAATAACTAGCTAGCTGAGGATATCTGGGTTTACCAGTTGATGTCTTTAGTTGAAAAACTTTATTCCAGTAGGAATCCACCCTCATGTACTTGACCTCAGTCTGTGTCTTCGATTGGATATACCAATCTTCTGCTACATCCAAATCTGATTGGTATCCTAACCATTCCTCTTTAAGTCTATCAATTTTTTCCTCTGTCAGACCATGTGGTACTTGGGTGATTATCCGTTTGAACATGTCATAGCTTTTTTCTTCTTTTCTTGCCAACCCATGCAGGCACTGCATATTTTTCAGTATTTTGTTGTCGATGGGCAGATCTTTCATTAGCTTGTTGGTCACAGTAATAAAAAAAGAACTTATAGCTTGGTAAAACTCAGACTTTTCTTTGTCAAGGATCTTTAATGAAAGTAGAGTTTTTTTAGCTTCACTTCCAACTTCTAAGTCTTTAAACTCAAGCAAGTTTGATTTTTTTACCTCTATGTGACTGATGTTGTTTTTGTGTTTTTCAATTTCTTCAGCTTTGATAAATTTTCTCAAAAGAGTCTTCATTAAATGGTTCATTTCATCATACAGTACATGAACCAATGGTTGTTCAGATTGAAACATTGTCAGAAACTTAGAAAATACAGCACTGATATGAAGCAAAAACTGCATTAGAGGAAGAAGAATGTTATTCTTCAAAGCAGAGCAGATTCTTTGGTACTTATAATTCTTGTCGAGACTCTTTGAACTTTGGTTTTGTGGCAAAAACTTGAAAAAATAATGTTTCAGTGCCTCATGCTGTTCGATAAGTCTTTTCAAGACTGGACCAATACTCAACCATCTGCTATTTACATACTGACAAAAAAAATGTTCTTCTACTTGCATTAGCTCTTGACTTTTCTTGTAATCTTCTCTTCTTGCAGCAGACAGTTTGAAAAATTTGAAGATGTCAGTTGCAAATTCATCTATCAGTGAAAATGGATGGTCACGAAGTCCACTTCCAAAAGCATTGTGGACTTTGTGGAGAGAACAAGGTCCAATGTCCACTAGACCTGGGGAACCTAAAGATTTAACCTGTGAGTTAAGTTTGGTAAAAAGGGACTTGTTCACATTAGGACCATCCATTGACACCATAATAGCTTTTGAAATTGAGACACCTTCAATTTCAGATGATTTGATGATTGCATCAAACATGGTTTCTGCTTCAGCATGGCCCAAAAATATCGAAGTTAAATACCGACATTGGACTGGTTCTGCTACCTGCTGTGGTGACCAATACCTTACGTAGAGGTCAAGTTGTTTTTTAACTTGAGTTGTAGTCGTCTCATCGAGGCACAAAGTATAAAAGTTGTTTGACTCTCTAATATCCCTGGTTAGTTCTTTAACTAAGAAAGGACCCAATCCAAAGGAAATCAAATATGAAGCTTTGGTTTTGTCCATGTTAAAGTTCTTGGCACTTTCACCAAACATTAATGTAAACACTTCATGAAGACCATCACAAGAAGCAAAAGAAAAGTTTGATTGGGCTAGCTTGAAAGCCCATATTAACTCCGCACGAATAGGATCCTCCAAAGTAACCGCACTTTCCTTTAGCACTGATGTTGTTGCGACACTACCGCTTTCTGTCACTGTGAAAACAGTTTGCCGAGCAGAGAATGCAACATTCGCTTTTGAATAATGTTTTTTAGTTTCACTGTGCTTAATTAGTTGGTCTTTGCCTCTATTTGCACAGGAAAAATAATGATTACATATCTTGCAATGCACTTCAAAGTCATTTTTGCCTTTCTTGCACCACAAAGACATAAGATGCTTGTTAGAATCTTGGCTCAAAAGCCAGTCTTCTTTGAAATGTGTTTCCCGTGGCATTTTTTGTACTATAAACTATTCCATCATCTTACTGCCTGAAACAAATTAAACACATTAGAAAATAAGCATAAAACCATTGAAAATAATAATATATATATATAAAATACACTATAAGGCTAATATATATATAAAACACAATATAAGGCTAATATATATAAAACACATCAAGTTATAAAATGCCAAGATTTGAAAGGTAGCTTTGCTACTTATAAATTGCAAAAATGTATGTAAACCGTTTAGTTGAGAAGGATTTTTACACAGAATACAATTATTTTATTAGCCTTTTATTGGTGTAAGTTCATCAGACAGGAATTAATTCACAAGCAGCTCTTGTCAATTAAATCCTATCTGATGAGCAGGCTTCCAACCCACCTTAGAAGCCTAAACGCCCTCCATCCACCCACTTCTTATTTTACAAATACAATAAATCTTTTTAAAACTGCCTATTAATATAAAAAATAAAATGATCCTTGGTCTTACATACGGTACATAGTGAGTATTTTAGAAGAAAAAGGCTTACCTTTAGGGTCGGGTAGGTTCAGAATCCTTAACACAGTCCCACATACAAAAAAAACACATCGTCGGGAACGCACAAAGAGCAAAATAGATACAAAATTCCACACATCACACTATAAATCCTAAAACCCATCATCCAAATTGCATGGTTTTACCATGGCTTTACTTTGAAGCCTCCGAATTATAGTGTATATGTAATATTTAATTTATTTTTAAAAAACAGGCTAAAAATTCCAAGCAAATCTGTATTTTTGGGGTAAAATAGTGGATTATTCCTGAAATTTCAAAAAAAGTAGGAAAAGTAGGACATTGCTGAAAAAGTAGGACAAAGTAGGACATTTTTTGAAAAAGTAGGAAAAGTAGGAAAAGTAGGACAAGTGGAAGGCCTGCACACATACCATCAATACACGTACATCCACCACCCGACTAGAAAAAGCAGCTTAACGTGGATTCTGAACCACGAAATTGACACAAGGGTATATATTTTGGTCGACCCCGAGATTGACACGTGGTAATCTACCACCTTAATATCTAGGGTACACCCACTCCATGATATAATGTACAAATATTGATTTGTTTCTAAATCAATAATTATATGTCCTTCACTATATTGCAATACGGTAAGACAGTTCACAATTTTATAAATCCAACATACAATAATAGTTTTACAAATATGCTTCTTAGATTGAGGTCTACTAAAAGCACTGGTGATAGACGGACGCAATGAGTGGTGAAAGTGAGATAGAGAACCACTCTTTCCCAATATGTTACTATGCTATAACGTTTTCTTGGAAACAAAGTAAATGCTGGACCACGTATGGGGAGTGTAGTAGCAATCCCATCCATTACGTCATCAGCAGAATTGACCATTCGTTGGTTCATTAACACTAACGAATCAATATTAGAACGATTAAATTAAATCACTGTGTATTATTGAAATAAAAATTATAATAATAACACAATAAATAATAATTTTAACAAAAATAAAATATATCAAAATCGTGCAGTTCATCACAAATATTTGTACTACCAAACAGTGTTGCGGAAGCCAGAGCATGACGACGTAGGTTAGGCGCCAAGGAACGTTTGCTCCTCTGCTGCTTAAACCCTTATATCATTGAATATAAAGCACAAGCTACAATATATTCGGCCTTACTGTATCTATATTTTTTCAGATTGTAGATGTTTTTGATAAATCAATTATTTTAAAAAAAGGGGTATGTTTTATTCTTATTTGATTTATCTACCACACAATAGTTTAAATGTATAGTTCAGTCTATGAGAAAACATACAGATAATGATATAAATAACTGAGTTACGGCTATGCGAGAAATGTTAAATTACGAGAAACAGTAAATACTGTTCATTGTAATATTCTAAATGATATTACTAAAAAGTACGTAAAAAGATTTTTATTATTGATGTAGATATTACATGTACCTTCCATCATCAGGTTAGGTTCATCTGTAAATCACTGTGATCTGAAGAACATTTAAACTAACTATGTGGTAGCCATAAATATTTATTTGAAGAAGTAAATATTTCAAAGTATTCAAACATTTTCTAAATTAAGAAATGGAACCCAATATTTTATGAATGTAATCAATTTAAAAATGTACTCATTTTAATTCTGCCCAAACTATTTGGCAAACAAGAGCCAAATTACTGATTTTCTATTCGCTATTATTTTTTTACAACAACAAGGCTGAGTACCAATCAAAGACAGTATTTTGTTCTGTTTTTTTGCGCAGTGTAAAAACAGCTCATGCATGTTGAAATATGTGAGTCCTATAGCCGGAAACACGAGTACAATAAAATCTGTTGAACAGCAGTAGCATCAAATTACTCGCCCGCGTTGTTTTTTTTTTTCAGTAGTCAATTTATTGTCTTGGCCACTGACTTTTGTTTAGCAACGGTTCGATAGCTGAAAAGTTACATTTTAGTTAGGTTATGTTTGTAAAAAGTAAAGACATTTATATACATATATTTACATTGAGATTTGTGCCGAATTTGATCGTTTACATTGCAGGATTCTTAAATAAATGAATTCATTACGGCCACCTAAATAATCAGCAAAATTAATAAATTGAATATTTTAATAAATAAATTATCAATAATTATAATAATATTTCAAATGATGCGGTTTGCAATATTTAGAACAACATATCAGAAAGACGATAGCCATTCATAAATACAAATTATAGGCTGTATATACTGTCACAGCACCCAAACGATCATATCATTTCCAAAAACTAATCATCCATAATAGTTACAAGTTCCATTCATTTAGATATAAATTCCATTTAATCCTATTAAAACCTCTTACTTTTGTTATTATATATTTATCCTCTCAGGTAATCAGGACTCTGTATTGATATTTAGGTTAACTATACCATTCCACCTAAATACAGCGTAACCATACTCACGCAATCGACAGTACTAACCGTTCTGACACGATTTAATTTTTTCTTCCAAAAATAAATAAACATACTACACAACCATAAACAAAAAAAAAAGTTTATCTATTACTAGCCACATGCCCTTGCTTCGCTAACGAGTGGTCCTCTACGCTTGCTTAACCTCCTCCCCTTGGTTCTCTCTAAACCATCACATCAATCAATATAAAAGCTCAGATTGCAGTCGTTCACCTAAATAAAAAGTATAAAAACCGTATAGGCCTATTTTTGTGGACGCAAAGTATCGCAATTACCTTAAAAGTTTCACAATTAAAACCAAATTAGTCAAGCATTCGTGTCAAGTTTATGTTTCTCTAATTGGTTAGAACTTAATCAGCAATAAGCGTACTCATAAGTTATACTATGCTTTTTGTGTCAGCTTTGTAAAATAAACTATTAAACTAAAATAATGCCGATGTATTCTTACTAAAAAAAGCGAAAATTTGAGGAGCTGTGGATGGAATTTCGAGAATCACTTTTTTGTGGATCTCAATGATGAAAAAGTTTGTCATCCAAATGTCATCAAAATCTGTTCAGGGGTCTGTAGATTTAATGATGATTAAGTCATTTTTGGATTATATATTAAGATTTATTAACATTATTTTACTATCACTGAAGTGTTATAAAAATGCTAAAACCATATGTTATTTATTTAGTTGAGATTGTTTGGATAAAAATGAGACATGTATTTAATTAACACTATTTAAATGTTACAGTTAATAAACAATCGATCATATTTATTTTAAATGTGTTCTAATTTACAGCAAAACTTACCAAACTTGTGATTAAGATATACAGTTTATCTGAAAATAATAAGCAATAAAAAATTCATTTTCACCGATTACCAATGTTTTCTCGTTTCCAATCATCTGATTAGTATGCATACATTGTAAAGTTTTAAGAAAAGCCCCCTCCCCCCAAACAACTTCTATCAAGCTCTCCTCAAGGTCACTGGAGACTTCAGGTTGGGCCAACTCTATATACATTTATAGGTCGAAATTATAGGTTAAAAATAAACAGTGTTCATTTTATTTACTTCATTAATGTATCACGATCCTTACATTTTTCTTTAAAAATAAATAGTTTTTATTTTTAAAGAAAAATTTAAGGATCGTGATAAATTAATGAATGAACAGGTTGATTCTGATTCCGAAATAGCTTTTAATAATGTAATTTCAGCGACTAAAAGAACAGAAGTAACAGCCAATGGGGATTGACCAATAATATCACAGCAGCCGCCATTTTGACGATTCTAGCCAGTGGGGTCACGTGATCATAGGCCTATAAATTGAGTTGTTGAACACCATTTTCCTTTCTTTTGTGAATCCCTCTGGTCTTAGAAATGTGAACGTGGTTTACCGAAATCGATCACCATAATATTTGTGTATTTTGTGCTTATATTATAATAAATTTGTGTTGTGTGACGTTTACTTGTACTTAAAATAATACTATAATATTTATTACTTTCACTCTTTTTTCACAACTTGTAATATGTTTCGTAATCCTCTCTAGCTTAATATTGACAAAATCCCCCTTCCCCTAAATTCAAGGCCCTTGGGGAGGGCAGTGTGGAGACGAAATAGTGCTTTTTCATTCCTCACTCCTATTTCACACTCTGGAGTCAACCCCCAAGAAAAACCCTCCTTCCCACCCCAATACTACGTAATGAAAATATATATCCGAGGCCGTCTCCTCTCCCCAGGCGATCGTACGTTAATTATGTTTGTTTAGCTGCAGGAGTTGTAATTTCAGGTACGGAGGTGAGACGTTTCAACTGGCACTCTGTCATTCTGAAAATATTGAATAGTGACGGTAAAATAATGCAACCATACTTGTACATTTTTACAAGGTATTCAGGCATCAAATTATTTTACAAAAGAGATTTTAATCATCAATATGAATGCAATAGCTTAAAATTAGAATTACGATTTATAATATCTTTGAAATAACATATTAATATTTTTTAGTTAAATACGATACGAAACTATTTTCAGAAACATTGTAGAGTCATCGCCATTTACTTGATTGCTCTTTTTGTAAAGGTGACTTTAAAGGCCATTTTTGAATTCATGTTTTCCAGATGAAGGCTTTATTGATTTCATATTTGATGCTGGTAATTATTAATTAAGAACATATATGGACTGATTAAGTAATTGTTGGAAATCATTATCAGATTAAGTCGAAGGATCTATCAAATTATTGCACTATCAATATAAGTTTAAAAAAGGAAAAGACCCATTGACTGACTTAACATAGTTTCTCAAAAACTGCAAGCCTTTATACCATTAAATTTAGAACAAATATTCTTTATTGGCCCTAAAATCGTACTAGGACAGGATTTTAAAATATTTTATTTTCAAGAGCTAATATAAGGTAGATAATAAGTAGCCCAATGCCAGCCCGTCATACCACTTTTTACCATTCACCATACAAATGAGGGAGTTCAGGACAGTGCAACTTTTTATAACTGGTTATTTTTACCAACGTAAGCAGTGTATTTTTTGAACTAGATACCATCTATAGTCAAGCCCTAACAGGCGAACTAAATAATTACCACAAGGACTGCGTGGTTATTACATACAAACATATATTTTATCAACAAATTACGTTATATATTTATGTGGAATAAACGTTACATAAATAAAGTAACAGTTATGAAAGTTTCGTCCACTCGGTGGTTTAACCGTCGTACACATTCTGGTACGCACAAACGTACACACACACGCACTCACACATACAGGAAATGGTTGTTTATAGGTCATTACCACTATATTAATTGCTCTCGTTTCTCTTCTGGTTAGCTAATGGTTGTGGTTATGGGCGAGGGGAGACGGGAGTTCGAGGTGCACAATGCAAACCGCAGTGCAACTAAAACTTTCCACCTATAAATTAATTGGAAATGCCACATTATCAATTTGGTTCTAATATTCAAAATTTACAAAATAAAATTACTTCCCAAAGAATCCTCAGGAACATCATTGTTTATAGAAAGAAACAAGTTGGTTTCTTTCTATAAACCAACAACAAAGAACAACAAAGAATGTTTCTATAAGCAACAAAGAAACATCATTGTTTATAGAAAGAAACAAAAGGTTGGTAGGCCTGGCCTACTCTATGTGCACTGACGGTCCGCTCGCTCCCGGATAATTTTATCACGAATCGGCAATTTTCATGTCTGACGCGATAATTTCAGTTACTAATGTGCAATTAAGGTTGGTGTGGTGAACTGAGAACTATTATATTGTTCGGGACATTATTAAGTGAGTAAATGACTATCATATAGAAGCTAACTTTTTGTAGGTTAGTTTTCCTGTTCTGTCAACTGGCTAACTGCACACACGTTGTCGTAAGTCCAGACTTACACAACATTTGTACGACCACTCCATCGGTGCTCCTTATCGCTTTGGTGGCGTTATCAGTACAGTAGCAGCCTGCAAGGACCATGATTCTCAGTTCAAATCCCACTGACCTCAATTCTTTTTGCGTCGTAGGAAATGATTTTTATATTTTATTTTAGTAATTGGCCGTAATTATAATCTCTTTTAACTTGTTTATTTAATAAAGTTTAATTGTTGAACATTTTATGTGTTGAAAAAAAAATTTAATCTGCAATGTCTTTTATTTTGGAAGTCAGAAAATCTGGTAAAGATATTATCTTATTTAATGGCCACAAATTTAGAGAAAGCTACTCAGTTAAGTGTGGGGACATAGTGTGGCGCTGCCTGGGCAAAACATGCAAAGCCTATGTTAAGACTAACCCAGAAAAGACTGCTATATACAGCTCCAACGAGACACACAGTGGTCAGCATCCAGTGACTATGAGAGCTCTGACACCCACACCATCCCAGCGGGGCCACAGTCCTCTACATCAGACACCCGTAACTACAAGAAACAATCCAGCTGCTCCTAATGCCTCTACGTGCCCTAGTACGCCTGTACAACACCTAACAGTGGACTCTCTAACACCTGAGCAGGAAGCGTCAGCCGCTTCATGCCTCACATCAAACGCACCTGCACCACTAACCGTAGACCTGAAAGCTGAAAATTATGCTCTCAAGGAGGAGTTGGCGCAGCTTCGCTTCGAGAGACAGGTTGTACTGGACCACTCGATCGAGTCGGACCAACAGCTTCTAATGTACACTGACACTGTCTTCCTGCCGCTTCCCTCTTTGACAGCTGAGACAGGAACATCGATGGTGACCTGCAGAAATGACGATGTGCAAAAAGAGAGCCTGAATAACTGTTCAGCTGCAGAACTAAGAAAAGCTCACAATATTATAAAAGAGCTGAAATAAAAAATACAGACCCTTGACCGACCATGTGAGCTATGTGTCATTCTGAGGGAGGAAGCAAGAAACATGATAAATAGTCTTAGATGCCTGGAAGAAGAAAACAAGGTTTTAAAAAATAATATCTCATCTCTATCGACTGTGAAATCTGCACCACACCTCGCAACACAGCCCATTCTTAAAAAATTTCACAACAGATTTGAAACACTGAGTGAAGAAGAGAAACTAGACACAGAGGAGGAAAAAGACTTCATTACTATAAAAAAAAGAAAAAATTCCCGGAAAATATCACTCAGAAATACTAGTGAGAAAAACACAAATAAAAGTAAACACAAACAGAATCTCATCACAGACACCTGTATAACGATCCCCTTCACTGAGTCACTATAATTGGGGACAGTCATGTAAGGAATTTAGCCTCGATGATGAAGAAACATGTACGAGCAGGACCTACGATTAGCAGGATGTGTAACCCAGGAGCTGGTCTAATGGACATAAAGCCAACTTCCACTCCCTCCCGAGGACACTGTTACGTGCTGATGGCGGGGCAAATGACGTGGATGCTGGAAGACACACAACCTTCTTCAAGAACCTGGAGGACATCCTAAAAACATGCAAGGAGTCATCAAGAGTACTGGCCTTGTCTCTTCCAGCAAGGTACGATTTGAACGCCAACAACCCGATCCACCACACAGTCAGGCTGGCAAACAACTATATGGCCGAACTATGTCGCCGCCACGAAGGAGTGGAGATGTTGGACCTCAGTTCTATCTCAAGAGAACATCACACCGCCCATGGCCTGCACTTCCGAACAAGCGGAAAGCTTCTTATAGCCCGTCTGATAGCGGAGAAGGTGGCTCTAATGACACCATACAAACAGCCCCCTCTTCAAATGATTACATTGAAATCGACTCGACAGCATCACTGTCACACGAGACATATGCTGAGGCCGTCTATCCAACTTAAGCAGCACGTCCTATCCAACTTGACATAGACAATAATTAATCCTTGTCTCATATAAGCAAAACATTTTTAGGCAAGCCAAATCCAACACTAGGAAAAAATTAAATCATAAACAAATTAAAAATCTAAATATTATGCATCAAAATGCTCAATGGGCAACCAAAAAATTGGATGAATTGTCTCTTATGTGTGAAGAGATGCAGTCTGACATCTTTGTTGTAACCGAAAATGGGTTCAATGATAAAAACATTTCTTTATGCATATTAGACAATTACACCCTAGCAAATTATTTCTGCCGAAAATCCTTTGAAGGTGGAGGCATTGCAATTTTTCTCAAACATTGTTTCTCATTCACCAAATTCAAAATTAAAAATTCACTAGAGAAAGATTTTGAAGCCATAGGCTTAAACATTCTTTCAAAAAACGAACAAATTGGTATAATTGGAATTTACAGGTCTCCCAGTGGAAATGAACACACGTTCTTTTCAAAATCTGAGTCGCTCTTGCAGGAATTGACAACAAAGCAGAGGTACTTCATTATTGTGGGGGACTTCAATATCGACGTACTTAATGCTCAACACCCCTTAACAAAGCGTTTTGTTGACTGCTTGAGATCTTTTGATCTTAAATGGTTAATAAACACTCCCACTAGAGTGACAGCCACCTCTAAAACAGCAATCGACAACATCATATCAAACATTCCTGGTGTTGAGGCCTCTGTGGTCAACGCAGCAATAGCGGATCACTACGCCTAACCGGCGCTCATCTCTGGGTTTTGCCCATAAAATAATCCCCCTACCTCACAGAAAATAAGGGACACGAGATCTCAAAATATGCACAATCTAAATTCTTCTCTCTCAAAATAAGATTGGAACCTTCTGAACTCCACAGATACCTTAGAAAAACAATTTCAAGCATTTGAAAAAAACATTGAACTTTTATTTGGGCTTGTCCTGCCCAGTAAAAGAAATCAAAGTCAAAGATAATAGTAAACCCTTTTTATGGATTACCAAAGGTATCCTGATTTCAAAGGAAAGATTAAAATTTTTCTGTGAAATAGCAAAGTCTTCAAACAGTCTACATTTCAAACAGTTTTTTAAAAATTACAAAAAAATCTACAGAAATGTCATTAAAGCAGCTACAGTGTATGACATTTCTAAACAACTTTTAGAAACCCAACATTTTTCAAAAACAGCCTGAAAAATAGTAAATTCTCACAAAAATCAACAAAAGAATGGTTCCATTAAACTAAAAATAGAAGGAGAACAAATTACTGACGCTACGAAAGTAGCTGATGTGTTCAACAATTTTTTCAGTTCTGTTGCTCAATCTGGGTTCCATTCACACCGATATAACCAACATCCCATTCGTGGTCAAAGTCCAATCTCCTCAATGGCATTGGCTCCGGTTGTGGAAGAGTAACTAGCACAAATAATAAATCAGCTCCCCTCCAAAAAATCACATGACATAAATTACATGTCAACTTGGCTCTTAAAGTGGTGCTCTGAGCATATGCTGAGCCCCTTAACTCACCTGATAAATTTGTCATTTCAGACAGGCATATTTCCTTCTTTCCTCAAAATAACAAAAGTAATACCGATTTACAAAAAAGGCAATCCCAACTCCATCAATAATTTCAGACCAATCTCAATTCTTCCCGTCTTGAGTAAAGTATTTGAAAAAGCCTTTCTAACCCGAATGCTACAATTTCCGGAAAAACACAACCTTCTCTCGAATAACCTGTTTGGTTTCAGGAAGGGGAAATCAACGATAGATGCAGTAGTACGTCTAGTTGATATGGTTGTGGAGAGCTTGGAAAAGCGCAAAGCCACTCTAAGCGTTTTTCTCGATCTTTCTAAGGCGTTCGACTGCGTTGATCACAGTATGTTGCTCCACAGGTTAGAATTCTATGGTGTGCGAGGAGTGCCCCACATTCGTGGATGAAGTCGTATTTAGACTGTAGAAATCAGACTGTCCAAATTTCAAACAAATTTTCAAAAATCAATCAATTGAGCTTTGGTGTCCCCCAGGGATCTATACTCAGCCCCTTACTATTTCTGATATACTGTATGTAAATGATACAGCGTCATCTCTTCAGCAAGGGCGACTCGTGCAGTATGCTAATGATACAACTCTCTGGTGTAGCCAAAAATCAAAATTACATTTAAAAATTGAAACATTTATGGAGATAAATAGCTGCATTCAACATTTCTCTAACATCAATCTAAAAACAAACCCTAAAAAATCACACTTCATTAGCTTTTGTCTTCGACCATCCAACCTCGAATTCACCCCAGCTATTATGTTGGGTGAAACAGAGGTGGAGGAAGTACAATCAACAAAATTGCTCGGAATATACATCGACAAAGGTCTAACTTGGGACAATCATATCGACAGTCTGTGTTCCAAACTGTCCTCAGGCATTTATGTTCTGAGGACGTTATCAAAAAGCTGTCCATTTCAGGTACTGATGACGGCATATTATGGCCTCACCTATCCTATGGAGTGGTGCTTTGGGGTGGATGTGCAAATGTCGAGTTCTCCCGCCTATTCAGACTGCAGAAAAAAGCGGTTAGAATAATTTCAAATTTGAAAAACAGAGTCGTACAGGACTGCTTTCCAAACCCTAAAATTATTGATACTGCCCAGAATTTACATCCTATAAACAATCATGTACTGTATGTCAAAAGGTGTACTCACAAGAGGGACTGACATACTCAGTTATGAAACTAGACGCAGTGACAACTATCGCACTGGGCAACATAGGACGGTGGTCTATGAGCACCTCCCTTCACAGGCTGGTGTTCATTTGCTAAACTGTTTGTCCCGTAAAATTAAATTTTCCAGGACGCCAAAGGCGTTCAAAACTCTCCTTAAACAACTTTTGTTAAGTCATACTTTGTATAGTGTAGGCGAGTTCCTGGCACAAAACTGGGAGACCAATAATTGGTAAGAAACCGGTGCTGGATAGGCCTGCCTTCTAGAATGAATGTAAGATTGAATGAAATAATTGTATGTATGAATGTTGAATTTGTAGAATGAACGAACATATATTTTTTTTCCTTTGACGATTGCGATACAATTCAATGTTAAAATTGTCTATGCAATAAAATTCTATTCTATTCTAAACAGACTGCTCATGCCAATGCATCTGCCTTAGACTCGTGCATCTGGTGATATCTAATGGTGATTCGTTTAAAATAAAAAAATCAAGAGATTATTTGACTTAATTTTAGCTCAACTTTACTAAGACTCCAGCGTGACCTAAGTAAAGACAGAGACAGAGAGACAGACACACAGACAGAGACAAAGAAAGAAAGAAAGATATATATATATATATATAGAGAGAGAGAGAGAGGGGGGAGAGAGAGAGAGAGGGGGGAGAGAGAGAGAGGAGAGAGAGAGAGAGAGAGAGAGAGAGAGAGAGAGAGAGAGAGAGAGAGAGAGAGAGAGAGAGAGAGAGAGAGAGAGAGAGAGAGAGAGAGAGAGAGAGAGAGAGAGAGAGAGAGAGAGAGAGAGAGAGAGAGAGAGAGAGAGAGAGAGAGAGAGAGAGAGAGAGAGAGAGAGAGAGAGAGAGAGAGAGAGAGAGAGAGAGAGAGAGAGAGAGAGAGAGAGAGAGAGAGAGAGAGAGAGAGAGAGAGAGAGAGAGAGAGAGAGAGAGAGAGAGAGAGAGAGAGAGAGAGAGAGAGAGAGAGAGAGAGAGAGAGAGAGAGAGAGAGAGAGAGAGAGAGAGAGAGAGAGAGAGAGAGAGAGAGAGAGAGAGAGAGAGAGAGAGAGAGAGAGAGAGAGAGAGAGAGAGAGAGAGAGAGAGAGAGAGAGAGAGAGAGAGAGAGAGAGAGAGAGAGAGAGAGAGAGAGAGAGAGAGAGAGAGAGAGAGAGAGAGAGAGAGAGAGAGAGAGAGAGAGAGAGAGAGAGAGAGAGAGAGAGAGAGAGAGAGAGAGAGAGAGAGAGAGAGAGAGAGAGAGAGAGAGAGAGAGAGAGAGAGAGAGAGAGAGAGAGACTGTGTAAACCAAACATGAACTAATTTCACCCACCATAAAAATCGGCCCCACGGGACCCACATAGTGTACAGTCCTCTTGTTTGTATAGTCAATGAGTAAATATTGGGTTTCTTACGTTGATTACGTTGAGACCCTACCTATTGTTTCTTAGGCCTCACTAATGTTTTAAATCAGTAAAAGATTTATGGACAGTTTTCTAAAGGATTTAAATAATAGATTCTGGACAGATTTATACGATGATCAACGCCCATTCAGTATTACATTCCTTGGTGATACCAACTGTTCACCAGTTCTCCTAAACATAATCAGTATTCCAAACAGGCAAAACCCGACAGCGGGCTTCCCGGAAACTAATGATAATTAGTGGCCTGCAGAACAATCCAATTTAATTAGAATAGTCATGAATTAAATAATATTAAGCCTAAATTTTGTACAAACTTTTTTCTTTCCTGTTTTTACATTGAACAAAGACTTTTAAACAATCAAAATATACTAAAATTCAAATCTTGTTAAACAATTAGAAAATAACATTGTAAATAATTTTTAAAACTTCTCATATATTCCAACAAAATGATTTATTCTGTCAGGCCTTTCGCCTACAATGTAGGTACAAAATATAATAATGTAAATATTTTAAACGTATGGTTGATATAAAAAAATAATAACATTTAAAGTGTGTACAGTATATATATAAATATGAATACATAGTAATTTTAAATAAAATTATACTATATAAACGGAGCATTTTGAATGGGAAGAGGTTCATTATTTACAATTATTGTATTAAATTTTTTCATGTAGAATGTTTCTGACGCAACTAATATTGATTTTTGTTATTTTAACTTGTTTTAGAACTTCAAATTTTGAAAAGTTACGTCCTTTTTCTAGCGCATGTTTGGCCATTGTTGATTTTTCACATTGTCACAATTAATGTTATATATTCAAGATTTCTCTTCTTCATTTATTTTTGATTTTGGGTTTTCCAATAAGTCTTTTTATTTGATGACTTGTTCTGAACGATAAATTTATATTATGTTTCTTGAATATCTTCTTTGTTTTCTCAGAATATTCATTGTAATAAATGGATTTCTAAATAAATTTTTCCTTAGGATCAATTGGTGTTAGAGTTGATCTGTTCAAATTTAATACACTAATCGTAAATAATGAACCTCCTCTCATTCAAAATTCTCCGTTTATATACAGAATTCTCCGTCTGAAGGTTACAGAATTAACAGTAATGAGATAGTTCAAGAGGATACACTTAGGGCACATTTTAAAACCACATTCTACTACCAAGGCTCCTGATTAGAATATTAAAATCTTTAACAAGTGTAGACTAAAGTGATCAGAAATTCTAGAGACTTCCGGCCTTGTTTTTTTTTCGGCCTATGCGAATCTAATCTCTTTAACACCATAGTTAAATCCTCACCAATCAAGCAAAATCATACCTCCAATGGTGGTGCTTTAGAGTGTCAATTTATGAGTAGTCAATTTAGATCCGGCGTGGTCGCTCAGTGGATAAGGCTTCGGACTGCGGAGGGCAATTTCCATGGTTGACGGTACCACACTCGTAGAATAAAGTTGACACACAGGCCTGCAGGCCCATGTGAACTGGTGAGTGAAGTGAACCGATTATAACGATATACATTTCGAAAAATTCTACAATAAATTCTTCATGGTTATGATTATTGGGGGTTTCACATGTTTATCTATTTAAATATGGTTTTAGAAATTACAACAATTTTAAGTAAATGTATCACAACATTAAACGAAAATATTCTAATCCATCAATATTCTCCATGACAATATCTACTAAATCATATATCAAACATAAATTTATCAGTTTACTATCAATTTTGTAGAGGTTATGTCTATGATTTTCGAAAACTCCAGGATACTCTAGTTAAGGGAAAAATAAACATTTCTGATTTTATTAAAACAAATTAATCTCATCTAAGCACAAGATTGTTATTTCAACTGTGCTAATCCCCAATTCAGCCGGAAGACTTCTGAAGTTAGAAGTTTTATGTTATCAAGATCCGTGCTGATCACAGATTCAATTCAATTAAGATAAGAATTGAAGAGGGCTGACTATTTAATTAGCTGACTACACAGGGATCTCAGTTGAACCTCTAGTTTTGCTGATTTCTTGATGTCTAGAAAGAGGAACTTTTCAAATAAAATCAAGATGAAGGATTTGTTTTTTTAACTGAAACATTTCTTTTATTTAACTGAAGGCTTATGAATAATTCGATTTCCCTATAACGACCTAATATATTTATTGCTTAAAAAAGTTATTCTGAAGATAAGATTTATTACTATATTTCTTATTTATAAAATCGTAACTAACTGAAAGCTTCTACAAGGGTAAGTTGGTAGTATAGACGAGTATTTATTATTCTTTCTTATTCTTTATTGGTAATTTCACCAATGTTCGAACAAGTCCAATGTTCGAATCAATAACTGAGGTAACGGTCGGTATACTTCACCAAATATGTGGCACTAGTGGGGCAGTGCTGTAACCCAGCTACTTAGGGATAAAGTGTTGTGAAAAAATGTAGACGTTAAATTCTATGATCCGTCCTCTTAATACCGACACGGCGTCCGCTCTATGGTTGCCGTCGCCATGGAAAATAATAGAAAAGTCTGGGATTTCCATGTTATGTGGTAGTCAAAGTCCAAACGTTGTGTCGAGGACCTAGGTATCAAACTTGTAAACTAGCTGAAAATCAGACAAATAATACGTGGTTCAGATTTCACGTAAACTTGTGGGTCCCTTGGTTGCCCTGGCTTTTGGGTTAATAATAAATAGTCATTTCTGGGTTAATTCGAGCCCAGTTAGTAACAAGACTACACAAGTCAACCATACTCTCCTACACTCAAGTAATCATGTACATTTGATTAAAGTTATGGACAAGCTGTGTCAGCATCTCAATTATGAATAATGTTAATCAATATATAAAGTAAATGCAAAATCCAAAGGCCAGCAGGACCATGTGAACTGGCAAACAAAGTTTTGAATAAATAAGTGTTTTATTTTTTATTTTAATGTATACTGTTTACGCCAGTGGAATTTTTAACACTGTACTCATACGCTGTTCAGGGATACAACGGTCCAAACCCCTATAGCAAATTTAAGGTTAAAAAATGATCTGGCTTAAAATTATTGAAACGTTTCACATCCATTCTAGAATCTGAATTCATACAATCATCTTTCATTATTCATTATTCATCTGTAAGACGCCGATCGTAGAGATATGGGCGAATATGAGGAGTGAATGAGTGTGATTAGTGTAGATGAACGAGTGTAGTCATTGTTACTATCTGAGTTCGACTTAGCTCAGAAAGGACTATTTATTAATAGCCCAATAGCCAGGGCAATTATGGGATCTACAGCTTTACGTGGAATCCGAACCACGTAGTGTTGGTCTGATTTTTAGCTAACAGACAATCCAGACACTCTGTTCTCTTCACTACACAACATCTGAACCTTGACTACCATTCAACCCGGACACTCCAGACTTCTCTAGTAGTATCTACGTTGATGGCAACCATTGAGCGGACGCCGTGTCGGTATTAAGAGTAACGATCATGGAACCTATCGCCTACAATATCCCAAACACTTTGTCCCCGAGTAGCTGGGTTACAGCACTGCGCCACTAGTGCCAACTTGAAAATAAATTTGTCTGTTCATATTTTAACTTGAGAAGCTCCTACCACAAATACTTTCTATACTCTCAAAAGCGAATGCCTTGGTAAACTAGTGAGTCACAGCAGTTTCTAATGAATTGAAAGTAGGTCTACTAATCAATTAGATTTTCTTAATTGCATAACTAAAGTGTACCAAGGAAACGTCACGCTGCCTTTTGCGAAGGTTGTCTGTTTTTATGACAAACAAGAGAAAGTAACTCCAGAGCAATTTGACAGTCACGGTCTTGTAATTCATGCCTCAATTGAATGAAAAAAATCAGAAAAAATAAAGTTCCTCGTAAGGTTAATATGAAGATTATTGAAACCAATAATCTACCATATAAGTTATTAACATGTTATGTCGTGGCAAGCAGGATAAATGAAACACAAAACTGCATAGTTTTACACCTTCATTATTCTTCCATGTTTACTTTATGCAAACAATTTGATAAAAAAACACAAGCCTCTATATTCAAGTAAAATATTAGAAAAAACTCCGACAGTAATTAAAATTGACTATTCGTGAGTATAACATTTGTGGGCTTTGGCTAGAATTGTAGAGTTAAGCAGAACTAAATAGCTCTATCCCCTAATGAATTTAGACAAGTCAAGTTATAATTTATACTAGTGTTAATTAATTCTATCAAGAGGCTATCATCTCCAACATGAGAGCGGTCTACTTACAAGCACTGAGGGAAGACTCCCTAACTCTTTGGTGACTTGTGAAACACTAACTTAACATTCTGTCTCGCTGAGAAACATGGATATCCCCCTCCCCTGAAAGATGAGTCGCCTTCAATAGCCATATTTGGTCATGGACCAGTTATTACATTTGTGATTAGATGTGGTTATTTTCGAGGACAGTTAACCATACATACAGGATGCTCAGCTTCCTGTGGTTGACTCAGGACCTCTTTGCGTTAAAATAGTTAATGTACCTAAGTAGTTTCTATGAAATTTAAAAACTTTGAAAACCTCAGCATTCTATACAAATGTACTTTAATTCTGGATAAAGAAAATATATTTAAAAGAATAATTATTTTAAGGATAGTAAATTAAGGGTAGTGCAACTTCACTAAACTTTATTTCATTTTATTACAAACAATAATTATGTTTTCCTTACATTGATTACAATATAAGTTAATTAAATGCTTTATTTAATTTTATTACAAGCAATAATTCTTTTTTGCTGACATTGATTACATTATAAGTTACTGACATGCTTTATTTCATTTTATTAGAAGTATCAATTCTGTTTTGCTTACATTGATTACATTATAAGTTACTGACATGCTTTATTTCATTTTATTACAAGTACCAACTCTGTTTTGCTTACATTTATTACATTATAAGTTACTGGCATGCTTTATTTAATTTTATTACAAATATCAATTCCGTTTTGCTTACATTAACAAATATTATAAGGTTTTATTTTATTCAATATTAGTATATTAAATGTTTTCCATTATTGATTCAAGGAAAAATCAATACAGTAAATATTATTGCAATATTATCAAAAAAGTTATAATATTATGATTTTTGATTTTCGATGAAAAAAATTAAAAAAGTAATATTTTTTGAATGCATATTATATTGTGACATACTCAAACATCACACCAGCCAAAGAAATCAAGCTAAGCAAGCCTACTTCTTTTGCTAATTTTAAACAAAATTGTTGTTAGCTGAACAGTAAAAACTGACACCTCAGATAAATGAAATTTAAAGCCCCAGGGTCTGGATTTTAATTTAATCTTATGTTAGGTTTTACTCGTAGAGTGGATTTATCAACTTTAGAGAAAAAAACGTTCCTTTACTTTTTATTTGGGCTATTTATTTTTTAACGTTATAACGAGGGTGTAGTGATATTATTGAAGGGTGTAAAGTTATGATTTTTTTACGAACATCTGTTTACTGGCTTTTGAAAATTCTATAGAAAGGTATATTAACTTAATTTAGAAAACAAGTATTGAATCTTAATAAACGTAGACCTTAATAAAAATTAACTGTGTAGACAGGTAATTTATTGAAGTATATTGTATTCTTTGTCCGGCGTTTTGTCCTTGTGTAAATATGGACAACCAAATATTATAATCATGTTTATGAAGAGTTTCCTTAACAATTTATATATTAACTTGTTTCGTCCGAATTTTTATTGGAAGGTTTGAATAGTCAATACATACGTCTGAAATACCAAAATTGTAGACCTCCTGATTTAACAGAGTAAAGAAAACTGTCAAATAATATCATAGCCATGTGTATTAAATTAATTTTGCTAAAACGGACGTTTAACATGAATTAAATTTCAAAAAAATAAATAAAATCAACTATGGGTTATTTTTTCAAATCCAAGCAAAACAAATCTTTTTATTTAAATACTTATTTATTTATATTAATATAAATATCCGACCTATATTATCGTCAAGATATAGGTGAATATGGATTTCGAATGAGTGTGATGAGTGTAGACGAGCGAATGTAGTCATTGTTAAAAACTAAGGCCGACTATTCCTTAGAAAGTGTCATAAATTAATAGCCTATTGACAAATAAACAGAGTTATTTTATGGTGCATGGTGCATAAACAAAATATACTAGATTATACAATTTTTGTTTATGTCCATTTAATGATTTCTTTAATTTAAATTGAATGTTGAACACTTATTTAGTATCAAATCAACAACAATATTTGACAATATTACTATAGTAACAGTGAAAAGGTCTATAAATATACAATACTAAAACTTACATTTTGTTTCTAAAATATCGATATTTCAATTAATATAAGCCTATTTTTGTTTGTTTTTTTTTTTGTTTTTTTTTTTCATTAATTTCGATCGGCTACTTACTAGATACTAGGATACAAGAATACTATTTCTAAAACAATGTTTAGTTTTAGCAGTTTTTATTGTTTTAATTACATCAATAAATGTCAATCACATTCATTTTAATTTTATTTTTCCTAAAATAAATCTACGAAACATGTTATACGCATTTATAATGTTTGTTTATTTCATATTAGTATTTTATAAGTATATTTGTGATGAGTGACTAAACATATTACGTTAAATGTAATTTTATATTCACAGGTTATTAAAGAAATAGTGTTTTAACTATTAACTAGGGTAATAAATAAAACCGACTTATTTTTATTATACTAAAAATAGTTTCACGATGTACTGTATCACTGTAATTATACTCTACAAGCTGTCTACTATTCATCGCAGTACGTCAACGACGACTGGGTAACAATGAACCGACAATAGTACGACTTGGCTCTGAAACAAAAAGACGCCCGCTATTGTAATGTATGGAACTGGTCACATATTGTTCCACAACATTGCCGGCAGTTGGACCGCTCACGTGCTTCGCAGTTTCCGCATCTGTCTGCTGCGTCAATACTGATTATTCAATCTATAACGGGTTGGCTGTGCTGGAATAACTTGTGGACAAACTTGGACGTGGATAATGGGTTCGCTGTGCTGGAGTTACTTTTGAATAAAGAGTAACATGAATAACATGTTGAACAAACAGCTACATGAGTAACAGTTGGCTGTGTCAGAGTAAATGTTGAACAAACAGCTACATGAGTAACAGTTGGCTGTGTCAGAGTTAATGTTGAACAAACAGCTACATGAGTAACAGTTGGCTGTGCTAAAGTAAATGTTGGTTAAACAGCTACATGAGTAACAGTTGGCTGTGTCATAGTAAATGTTGGACAAACAGCTACATGAGAAACAGTTGGCTGTGCTAAAGTAAATGTTGGTTAAACAGCTACATGAGTAACAGTTGGCTGTGTCAGAGTAAATGTTGAATAAACAGCTACATGAGTAACGGTTGGCTGTGGCAGAGTAAATGTTGAACAAACAGCTATATGAGTAACAGTTGGCTGTGGCAGAGTAGATGATGAACAAACAGCTACATGAGTAACAATTGGCTGTGGCAGAGTAAATGTTGAATAAACAGCTACATGAGTAAAAGTTGTCTGTGTCAGAATAAATGTTGAATAAACAGCTACATGAGTAAAAGTTGGCTGTGTCAGAATAAATGTTGAATAAACAGCTATATGAGTAACAGTTGGCTGTGCCAGAGTAAATGTTGGACAAACTGTGTTATGGAGTATTTTTAGAAAAACTGTGATATAATTTTGAATTACGAAAATACGATCTATGAGTCTACTACATATTGATTTCTTTACTTTGTCTCTTAAACACGTCAACATTTACATTCGACTCTAGTTTATTATTTTCTGAAAACGAAAGGTAAGCACTTATATTTTTAAGAATAATTTTATTTCTTTAAAATAGCCCATTCTAATCTAGCTTGTCTAGGAACTTGGTTAGACGATAATTTATTTTCTATGCAAACCTACAAACATGTTGCTATGTACAAAGGATAAGTATGCCTACCAAATATCGTATTCAAAATATATTGACTGGAAAATACATCTATCACTTTTTTAAATTAAATATAAGATAATTTATACACGTGATTTACAGAGAATATTATTATATTAGCTCATTATTTTTCACAATTGTGCTTCAACAGAGATTAATCCATAATAACATTTTTAAAAAACTTCATCCATTATTGAATTATGAAAACAAAG
The DNA here is from genome assembly GCA_035578905.1 of Stictocephala bisonia. Lineage (NCBI taxonomy): Eukaryota > Metazoa > Arthropoda > Insecta > Hemiptera > Membracidae > Stictocephala > Stictocephala bisonia. Next base: position 67,056 of record JAQJVL010001340.1, read on the forward strand.
TAGCATAATACATTTTAAGAATCTGACCAATATATGTTCTATATAAACTACGTCTTTGAATTTTAAGGTTTTTATAAGTTTCTTCACGACAACGTTAACCTAAATAACAATTCAACAATAAGTTTGAAACAAAGCCTGACAGTTAGAATTTACAACCAGTGTACAACTAATCCTAGGACTTCCCGGCTCTGTTTAACTAGCGAAATACAACACCATAGTTCTCGACAACTTGGCGTGAAGTTGCCAACAATACAATCAGCTGTTCTTTTATATCTCCCTCTCTCTTTCTATTGGTATTTTGTACATATTTTTGCCAGCGCCTTAGGCAGTTATTCTTTGCACTATTTTAAGTTATAGTTTATTATTTGTTGTTGGACAAATATTTGTGCTATATTTGTTTATTTTATTGTGTTTATATTTTCACCCTAACTAATTTATTTTTAATATAAACCTCTAAACCTCAATGTGCAGTTACGCGTGTATATATAAGACGCTGACACAACTTACATAAAATAAAAAATTTATAACTGTACACCACCCTGCAGTAACGCGCAGTCTCGTTTGGATACAGTATCATGTGATACAGCACAAAAAGCACAGATTTTAACTTTCTACTGTATTTTAAAATTGGAATTTTTTTGTATTTAAAGTCATATTGTGTATTTTTTACGATTCTTTGATTTTCCTATTTTATGATTGACAGGTATTATAAAAATAACAAAACTATACTTTATCGAGAAAAAAATGTAATTTCTTAACGGTTTCGCATTAAATTTTGTGCAGATTATAGGGTATTAGGTTTAATAATTGTTTATTGTACAATTATTTAAAATCTAACTCTTTTTCAGTAAGCATTCATAAACATTATTTCCTAGCATTAATACAGTTATAAATCTTCTATATCCTGTTAAAGGGTAGCAAAACTATAGTATTTTTCAAACAATAAAAGTGCACAAAATAAGTGCAAGGTATGTAGAAATTGAACAGTTATAAAGAGTCAATTCTTTGTAATATAGTAATTTAAAATTCTTATTTATTTAAACATTTATAAAAAAAATTGATAAATCAATAAAAACTATATCCCGTATGGAACATCCTTAGGTTTTAGTCAAGTACTTGGTTTTAAAAAACAACAGTAGTTTCAGCACAAATTTGCTACGTTATAATATTACCTTAAAATAAACACGTGAAAAAACCTAGATAATGAGTATAAAAACTGTCTGTCAACAAATTAACATATTTAGTTATAAACTAATTTCATAGCTCCAACGGTCACAGTTTACCAGCTGACTAAACAATTTGAATACGTCACTGGAGTATGAAATAGAGGGAACACTGTTGTAGGCTGGTTGGCTAAGCTGGATTGCTGGGTCGTGTTTGGTACTAGATTATATAGGCTTCAAAACAGTTAATAACCTCATTGGGTTCAATGGTTATGACAGCAAATCGGCTAACTGTATATTGGCTTGAATAATTGAAATAGTTGACTATCATTTTCATCCCTCATCCTAGTTAGTAGTCTCATGGTCATTTGTTAATTAAAGCTTTTATAAGAAAATTAACTGAGGTTTTATTTTTGATGAAAAGGGTTTAATGTACGTTAGATGTTTTATAACACATTATCTATTTTATTTATAGTTAAGGTATCATACTGTGAGTTTATTATGAACATCCTTCTAATGTTAGGAAATGTTGTTAATTAAAAATGTGCCTTTGTATTGTTTTTACTTTCTCCCATATGCGTTAGCAAAGAGAAAGTATTGCGTTCTTAAAACACATTTTTTTTACAAGTTGGTCAAAAATCCATTTTAGGGGCCCCTGAACAAAAAAAAGTGGGTTTTTGAAAAAATGTTGATGTCTGTCCGTACGTGTGTCTGTCTGTTTGTATTTGCAGTTCGCTAGAGACAAACGCATGAATTATTTTTCATGAAATTTTGTATGTATGTGTATTTAACCAATATAACCAGACCATTTTTAACTTTTTTGAAATGTTTTCTGTGGGCAAAAAATTCAAAAATGGAATTTTTTCAAAATGGCTCAAACATTTTTGAATATATTTTCAGGAAATATGTAAAATATAATTTAAAATATTTCATCATAATCAGCATGTTTCTAATTTGACTAGTGTTTAAGTTATGGCAAACAAAAACATATTTGGGAATCAAACTGGTCACTTTCAAAGTTTTCATTTTTTAGTTTTACTATCCAAGAGAAAAAGTTTGTGCCCATGATTTGGAACCATATTTTTACTATCTTTAAGTTAAGAATCGTTTATAAAACAGGTTTATTTATTATATATACTTCTACAAGACAGTGTAATATTGTTATTTATTTACGTCTGGCTGGTAGTGGCCTGTTTCCCTCACACAGGCATGTGCCCATGAGGGCAAATATTTCCAAGTTGTAATGTAATTGATTATTTTTTGTGAAATACAAATGTTTATTTATCTATCTGTCTATCCTCTGGTCTGTGGATGGTCATGGTGTACCGAAATCGACTATCCCAATATTTTATATTTTGCAATTTATATATTGTAGAAGTTAGTGTTTTGTTACGTTCATTTGTATTGAATCATAAAGTGCCCATAAAAAAGTTGATCTGTAATTATGACTATTATAAAAACTAGGAATATTAAAAACTCTATCAGAAAAATAGGGAACATATTAGAGATAAACCATGAGAAAATATATTTCGTACGAAACAAACTTGTAGAAAACATTTTAAAAACGTTAATAAAAAAACCCCAATAAAACTATGACGATAAATAGTGGTTACCGAGGTCTGACTTAAGAAATAGCCTATTATTTTATTAAATTGTTTATTATTGGACTACGTTTAATCATAAAATTGATATCATACTTGGAAAATAAAAATGACCAAGAACTTTTTTCTTGGCTTCCAAAATCTATATTGTATATTCATTATGTATAAACTATGTAAACGATAAAACTGTTACATATATTTATTTGTTCAGGAATCAAAATGCTTATTTTACTTTATGTCACTAAATTAACCAGATTAAGACAATTTAAAAACTAATTTAAAAAAATTCTCATCCAACCTAACACGTTTAAAATTTTAAAATATTATTGAGTTGCTAAATACGAAAATCATACTTTGCCTAAGTTTTTTTGTTTCTACTGTATTTTACTACATTTTCTATTATTATTTAACAAAAATATATTAAATGCTACATGTATGTAGTTAGAGCGGTATTTGCAATTCGTGTTAATAGTAATAAAAGTAAATTGAACTCTCCAGAAAAGTGACATTATTTATAAAATAACACTAGTAAAATATATTGTTTACGGTATATTTAAACCAATTAAAATTTTATTTCTGTTCAGTATTACAAACCCCTTTAATTATTTGACTAGACGAAAGGCAAAGTAAAAATAATAATAACAACATTTTTATATAAGTGTGTTTTTGAATATTTTTAGTGAAATATAGGAAAAAGTCTAAAAATATTCGTACTCTCCAATCTAAAAAAAAATTACATTCACGAAATGTGAGGTTAGGATGAATAAAATCACCAATAATCACCAGATAAATGTTTATAAACCCTCGATTACAATGGTAATACAGCTCTTACACATCAGCAGCACACCGCCAATACTGGTGGTGTTGGGGGAGCTATATCCGGATCACAGGATTACCCCTACTAGCGCCATAATCTATCGCCAAGGGCATGTCCGAATGGCAAAATCGAATTGCTGTATTCCACGTAGCCCGTTAGTTAAATGTTATGGTGGCTTTACAGCGTATTCAACGATAGAGAGTGATGCGCCCTAAACTATAAAACCTTCCGAAAATTGTAGTTTTATGTACCATTGTACTTTTATGTCTGTATGAATATATTTTAAAGGATATTCAAGTGTATTTCGATGAAAAATCATCGAATGATGCATTTACATTTGATTCACCTGATAAATAGAATGATAATATTAGTTTTAATTTAAAAAACTATATTTTCATAACTAGTTACGATTTAAATTATGTCTGTTTTTAACTTGTATATGTAAAGTAAAAACACAAAGTGTTCACTTGACCATAAAATAAATGGTCCTATACTTATTATGAATAAGATTTAGATTTTAATAGCTAAATATTATTTCTTAACTCCTTTATTTGAGAGTTTAATTTAAAAAATGTACATCTAATGAAAATCGCATTTTTGTTTAGTTTATCATTGAGAATCAATGACCAATATTTGTAAAAATTTGTTGTACAAATTTGGTTTCTGAAGATCATATAAATAAATAAAATATCATTAATTAATGCACCACTGCAAATGAACTTGCAAGGATCATTATTATTATTATCGTTAATTCCCCTAATGTAGAGCGTAAAACAACTATCAACTATCATGGTTTATTATTTTTGATTCTTTTTCTTTCTTTCTAAAAACCTTCTAAGAACTAAATTAACCATGTTCTTTCTTCCTCCCCTCTGTCCACTTCTGTCCTGTCTTTTCCTTCTTGGGTGTCCGTGTGATCTTCTGTTTTGTGATTTTCCCTCTATACTCTTTTTTGTTTGATATCACTTCTTCAGAGATGTTTAGTTTTATGAGATCATCCGTAGTTTCTTTCATCCAATTCGTGTTCACTTTACTATTCTTTACTATGTTAAAGATCTTCTTAATCAGTCTATCGTCACTCATGCTGTAATATGCAAGAACCATATGTAATAGATTTCAAAATTTAATTAATTTTAATTGAAATTTAATAAATTACCCCTGGATAAATTTAAATGGTATCCATCATGTAAATTTATAAAAATCACGCAATTAGTAAAATCTCCCGTAACGCCTACAATGATACTGAATCCGTGTTCAAAGCTGAAAACAAAACGGTTCTTATATTGTTATTGATTAGGATTTATCTCAATTGTTACTGTTGTAATTTAATCAAACGTATTCAAAGCTTCAGTTGGAATTCAATAGCAAAATCAAAAGAGATTACATCATTGGAGCAAAACGGCGTCGTGATGACTACCTCTTTTCTGCTGTTCTAGTGACTCTTCAGAGAAGGGGAGACGAAACGTGGGCATTAGAGACTGACTCCCAAAGAGTTGGCGAAGGGTTCCGGTAGATTCACTACCACGAAACAGCGTTGTGATGCAAACTACCCTTTGTCTGCTGGTCTAGTGACTCTTCAGAGAAGGGGAGACAAAACATAAGATGAAGAATTACCCCTGGAGTATGAGAGACTGACTCTCAAAGAGTTGGCGAGGAGTTCTGGGAGATTCACTTGCAAGAAACGGCGTTGTGGTGACGTACTGCCTGTTGCTCTAGTGACTCTTCAAAGTAGGGGAGACGAAACGTTATATTATCAATGACCTCCTGAGGCATGGGAGACTGACACCCGCAGAGTCGGAGAGGGTTTCCGTCTTGGACAAAAGCAGGACGATGTAGTTATGGTATGTGCGAGGATTTAATCCATTTAAACTTCAAACAAATGTGAATAGCGGTGAGAAGTAACAGTTTAATAGAAATTCACTGCTTTATATAGTTGATACCAGTGCCAATGACAGTTTACACAACCCCCCACAATGGTGCTTATCCCATGATTTGAAAAATTCCTCATCAAAGTTTAAAGAGTTTCATTCTTGTTCCTTGGGAACTTCCTACACCAGCCTATTATAGTGGCGTATTAATAAATCAAGAACAGTGATAATTGTACTTAAAATTAAACTGTAAACTACACATTAACCTTAACTTGAACCATCATTTAATTAAAATTTCACTCTAAAAATACTTCTACATTTTAACATTTGATTTTTCAGACGTAGACTATTGATGCGAAATTTCCATTTATTATTCCAAATACTAAATTTAGAAAAATACATACATAACATAATACATCGTCCTACATTCATATAAATAAACCATATGGTTTATTTATATGAATTTTATCTCTATGTATAAAACGATGAAAAATATGAGTAGATTGCTGCAAATCGAGCGTAAATATATTTTTCTAGGCCAGTGATCGTTCTATTTCATTACCCAACGAAGCGACAACAGTTTCAGCGCTTCATATCCTGCAGCTATTTTAACCACTGATGGAACCCATCATTCTTCAATACTACAAATTCAATATTAGGTACAATGAATGCAATATGCCTCTTCTCTTTTACCATATTTTTCTCGATTATATCAATACCACATAAGAATTTAAATTGAAATCATGCCTTAGGAGGATTTTTTTTATACTTCCTTTTTTGTACTATTCCCCATTGCCCCCTCCCACAATTTAAAAAATAACATAACTCTTATCAAAATTATTCATATTTGATATTCTGGCATTTAAATAAAACGTAATATAACCATATGATAACAAGATATTTGCATTAAATGTGCTTTATCTTCTTGGAAAATCAGCTACGCCACCAAAACTTATGGTTGGATTGGATTCAAGAAGTCTTTTAGCTCACCAATTTCATAGGTATAGATAATTAAATAAAACCCATTACAAAAATAATTAAATGAATTGTAAACAAATTTACATATGTAACATAGGGAGAGAATTTATATATATAATGGTGGACAAGTTATATTTTGGACCCACTTCATAATAAGATACTCATTGATAAAATAATATATAACATTAGTCAATTAGCAAGATTTTATTGTCATAAACGTATAGAAATTTAAATATCTTTAAATATAAGTATCTAACGTTTAAAAACTTTTTAAAATTTGCATTTGTAACAGCACTACTAAACGAATTCGGCGATTTAATTAAGCAAATCATAATTTGCTAACCGAGGCACGATTTGTGCACGTGACCATTTGTCTCAAAGGTCAAATTTTATGTTACAAGCAATTAAAATTTTAGAATTTATTTGATCTATTTCAAGAGAAACTTCAAACAATTGCCTATATTTCAACCTTTAAATCTCAACTTTACACCGCAATGTAATGTATACTTACCAAAATACTCTGTATAGTTTCGTTTGTTCTTTTATAAATTTATTACTACATATCTAAGAGTATTATTAACAAATGAAAGTTATTATTATTATAATGGAATGCAATGTATTTAAATATAAACAGAATGCTATTGGTGTTTTGTTTAATAAGTTTGGCGAAAAATTAATATTTAATCTAATTAACTATGATAAATAACAGTAAAGTATACTATCAGTGGTTGAATAAAGTTTAAGTTGGCAGTTTTCAAGTTGGCAGCAGTGACACACCGGATGCTGTTCTTGTTCTCTGAGAGTTCGACGAGGTGACGAGTCAAGATCGATCTGTTGTGGAAATAAATTGCTTTTCCTCAGTTCATTTAACCTGATTTAAGTTTGTATTTTCGTTTCAAGGGCTGCAATTGCGATTTTCTAGCGCGAAACCAAGATTTTTATTTTATGAATAAAGCTGTTAAACACACTTTGCTACCCATAGAGCAAGTATTTTTAGAAAAAAAGAATACTTGAAAACCAATTTAGAAGCTAATAAATTCAGTAACTCAGGTATTTTCAAAATTGTGCGGTACATTATATTTAATGTTTTTTTTTCTTTTTAGAGTATTAAAGTAAATATTTAGTATTACTACATTTCCCGAAAGACACAAAGTTTGTTAGTTAGCTAATAAACATACTTTTTAGGCGTAACACATTTTTAAGAATTGTAATTCTTTGTTCAGGAACACGGTGTTACCAGTGACTAAACGTTTTACATTTTTATGTTATATTTGTATTGTAAAATACAAAAAAGTATTCAACTATAAATGATTTACATGGAATCTGACAGCATGTACCAACCACTTCAACAAATATAACGTTTAAACCAATAATAAACAGCCATATTAACTTTAATTAATTACTTAAATGATTGTTACTATTTACATTTAAAACCTAAAAGGTCGTTTGAGAAGACTTAGTAAAATTTAAGAGGATTTCAATTGATAACCTTTGTTAAGTAAAAAAGTTTCCATTATTAAAATCCTTCTGTTCGTGGAGTGGCCCGTTTAAAACTTTTTTTTTTACAATTATGTAATATTACAATTATTTGTTGTTAAAAATATTCAAATTATTTTAAGTCATATTAAAAGTAATCGTTTTTATTGCATTACTCTATTAAGCATTTACCTACTAATATTTAATTTTTTTTTATTCATTATAACTAAACAATTTAAACATTTTGCTTTTTTAACAAGTCACTACAGCATAATTCAAACCACACTTATTAAAATGCTCTTAAAATTATTAGGTTTCAAAAATAACCTAGTACACCTTACAGCACATCGAAAATATACTATTGCAGGGCTGGTATATGAAACCGAATTATGTTGTGTTTTAAAGTCATTAACACATTTAGGGTTGTTATATTTTATTTATTTATATATGGTATTGAGTGTTTGGTTATTTTACGTTAATTCACTATCACTTGATAAATATTATATTTCCTTAAGAACTGTTCCCCAATAATTTTTACGTCCACTGTGGTATTCCTTATCCGCTAGGAATCCGATATCGCTGCCCTTATCCTATCGCTTTCCAAGAACTTACACACGGAGAGCGCATTTGGTCAATCGTTGGATATACCCCTTCGTGAATCCACTTCAGTAGCCACCTAACCTAACCATAATTGGAGTAAAAAAGTAATGGCCGTGAAGTAACGGAAACGGACCAAGTGTTTTTTATTTTTTTTTATTTTTTTTTTAAGTAGCAATGATAAGGAATTCTTAGAAAAACTAATTCAGGAAATAAAATTAGTTAAACACTGCTAGGAAAACTGTAACAAAGTTAATTAAATTCCTAAATTATGAGATGTTATGGCTGGTACCAGTGAGAGTCAGTGTGACCAACATAAGCGAAGATGGCAGGCTTATTAAACGACAAAACAGACCAAATTGATGCCATTATGACATTCATATGTTGATGCTTTGTATATTACCAGTTAGTATACCTGTAATCAGTGTAACCAATGAGAAAGGGGACGGCAGGCTTATTAAACCACAGAACTGACCAACTAGACGTCACTGTGGTCTGTGACTGTCATGTCCCAATGTAAACCGGGTACCGGTGAGAATCAGTTTGACAAACAACAACGGGGGCGGCAGGCTTATTAAACCACATAACTGACCAACTAGACGTCACTGTGGTCTGTGACTGTCATGTCCCAATGTAGACCGGGTACCGGTGAGAATCAGTTTGACCAACAAGAACGGGGACGGCGGGCTTATTAAACCACAGAACTGACCAACTAGACGTCACTGTGGTCTGTGACTGTCATGTCCCAATGTAGACCGGGTACCGGTGAGAATCAGTTTGACCAACAATAACAGGGACGGCGGGCTTATTAAACCACAGAACATACCAACTTGACATCAATGTGGTCTGTGACTGTCATGTCCCAATGTAGACTGGGTACGGATGAGAATCAGTTTAATCGACAGCAACGAGGACGGCGGGATTATTAAACCACAGAACTGGCCAACTAGACATCAATGAGGTCTGTGACTGTCATGTCCCAATGTAGACTGGGTACGGATGAGAATCAGTTTGATCGACAGCAACGAGGACGGCGGGATTATTAAACCACAGAACTGACCAACTAGACGTCACTGTGGTCTGTGACTGTCATTTCCCAATGTAGACCGGGTACCGGTGAGAATCAGTTTGACCAACAACAACGAGGACGGCGGTATTATTAAACCACAGAACTGGCCAACTAGACGTCACTGTGGTCTGTGACTGTCATGCCCCAATGTAGACTGGGTACCGGTGAGAATCAGTTTGACCAACAACAACGAGGACGGCGGTATTATTAAACCACAGAACTGAACAACTTGACATCACTGTAGTCTGTGACTGTCATGTCCCAATGTAGACCGGGTACGGATGAGAATCAGTTTGACCAACAGCAACGAGGACGGCGGGATTATTAAACCACAGAACTGACCAACTTGACATCAATGAGGTCTGTGACTGTCATGTCCCAATGTAGACTGGGTACGGATGAGAATCAGTTTGATCGACAGCAACGAGGACGGCGGGATTATTAAACCACAGAACTGACCAACTTGACATCAATGAGGTCTGTGACTGTCATGTCCCAATGTAGACTGGGTACGGATGAGAATCAGTTTGATCGACAGCAACGAGGACGGCGGGATTATTAAACCACAGAACTGACCAACTTGACATCAATGAGGTCTGTGACTGTCATGTCCCAATGTAGACTGGGTACGGATGAGAATCAGTTTGATCGACAGCAACGAGGACGGCGGGATTATTAAACCACAGAACTGGCCAACTAGACGTCACTGTGGTCTGTGACTGTCATTTCCCAATGTAGACCGGGTACCGGTGAGAATCAGTTTGACCAACAACAACGAGGACGGCGGTATTATTAAACCACAGAACTGAACAACTTGACATCACTGTAGTCTGTGACTGTCATGTCCCAATGTAGACCAGGTACCAGTGAAAATCAGTTTGACCAACAACAACGAAGACGGCGGAATTATTAAACCACAGAACTGACCAACTTGACATCACTGTGGTCTGTGACTGTCATGTCCCAATGTAGACCGGGTACCAGTGAGAATCAGTTTGACCAACAGCAACGGGGACGGCGGGCTTATTAAACCACAGGACTGAACAACTTGACGTCACTGTGGTCTGTGACTGTCATGTCCCATTGTAGACCGGATACCGGTGAGAATCAGTTTGACCAACAGCAACGGGGACGGCGGGCTTATTAAACCACAGAACATACCAACTTGACAACACTGTGGTCTGTGACTGTCATGTCCCAATGTAGACCGGATACCGGTGAGAATCAGTTTGACCAACAGCAACGGGGACGGCGGGCTTATTAAACCACAGAACATACCAACTTGACAACACTGTGGTCTGTGACTGTCATGTCCCAATGTAGACCGGATACCAGTGAGAATCAGTTTGACCAACAGCAACCGGGACGGCGGGCTTATTAAACCACAGAACATACCAACTTGACATCACTGTGGTCTGTGAACTGTCATGTCCCAATGTAGACCGGATACCAGTGAGAATCAGTTTGACCAAAAGCAACGGGGACGGCGGGCTTATTAAACCACAGAACATACCAACTTGACATCACTGTGGTCTGTGACTGTCATGTCCCAATGTAGACCGGGTACCGGTGAGAATCAGTTTGACCAAAAGCAACGGGGACGGCGGGCTTATTAAACCACAGAACATACCAACTTGACATCACTGTGGTCTGTGACTGTCATGTCCCAATGTAGACCGGATACCGGTGAGAATCAGTTTGACCAACAGCAACCGGGACGGCGGGCTTATTAAACCACAGAACATACCAACTTGACATCACTGTAGGTCTGTGACTGTCATGTCCCAATGTAGACCGGATACCAGTGAGAATCAGTTTGACCAACAAGCAACGGAGACGGCGGACTTATTAAACCACAGAACATACCAACTTGACATCACTGTGGTCTGTGAACTGTCATGTCCCATTGTAGACCGGATACCGGTGAGAATCAGTTTGACCAAAAGCAACGGGGACGGCGGGCTTATTAAACCACAGAACATACCAACTTGACATCAATGTGGTCTGTGACTGTCATGTCCCAATGTAGACCGGATACCGGTGAGAATCAGTTTGACCAACAGCACGGGGACGGTGGGCTTATTAAACCACAGAACATACCAACTTGAAATCACTGTGGTCTGTGAATGTCATGTCCCATTGTAGACCGGATACCGGTGAGAATCAGTTTGACCAACAGCAACGGGGACGGTGGGCTTATTAAACCACAGAACATACCAACTTGAAATCACTGTGGTCTGTGAATGTCATGTCCCAATGTAGACCGGGTACGGATGAGAATCAGTTTGATCGACAACAACGAGGACGGCGGGCTTATTAAACCACAGAACATACCAACTTGTGGCTTACTAAACCACAGGACTGAACAACTTGACATCACTGTGGTCTGTGAATGTCATGGCCCAATGTAGACCGGGTACGGATGAGAATCAGTTTGTTTGACAACAACGAGGACGGCGGGATTATTAAACTACGGGACTGAACAACTTGACATCACTGTGGTCTGTGACTGTCATGTTCCAATGTAGACCGGGTACCGGTGAGAATCAGTTTGACCAACAGCAACGGGGACGGCGGGATTATTAAACCACAGAACATACCAACTTGACATCAATGTGGTCTGTGACTGTCATGTTCCAATGTAGACCGGGTACCGGTGAGAATCACTTTGACCAACAGCAACGGGGACGGCGGGATTATTAAACCACAGAACTGACCAACTTGACGTCACTGTGGTCTGTGACTGTCATGTTCCAATGTAGACCGGGTACCGGTGAGAATCAGTTTTACCAACAGCCACAGGACAGCGGGCATACTAAACCACAGGACTGAACAACTTGACATCACTGTGGTCTGTGACTGTTATGTCCCAATGTAGACCGGGTACCGGTGAGAATCAGTTTGACCAACAGCAACGGGGACGCGGGATTATTAAACCACAGAACATACCAACTTGACATCACTGTCGTCTGTGACTGTCATGCCCCAATGTAGACCGGGTACCGGTGAGAATCAGTTTGACCAACAGCAACGGGGACACGGGATTATTAAACCACAGAAGATACCAACGTGACATCACTGTCGTCTGTGACTGTCATGCCCCAATGTAGACCGGATACCGGTGAGAATCAGTTTGACCAACAAGAACGGGGACGGCGGGATTATTAAACCACAGAACTGACCAACTTGACATCACTGTGGTCTGTGACTGTCATGTCCCAATGTAGACCTGGTACCGGTGAGAATCAGTTTGACCAACAAGAACGGGGACGGCGGGATTATTAAACCACAGAACTGACCAACTTGACATCACTGTGGTCTGTGACTGTCATGCCCCAATGTAGACTGGGTACCGGTGTGAATAAGTTTGACCAACAGCAACGGGGACGGCGGGCTTATTAAACCACAAACATACCAACTTGACATCACTGTGGTCTGTGACTGTCATGCCCCAATGTAGACCTGGTACCGGTGAGAATCAGTTTGACCAACAACAACGAGGACGGCGGGATTATTAAACCACAGAACATACCAACTTGACATCACTGTGGTCTGTGACTGTCATGTCCCAATGTAGACCAGGTACCAGTGAGAATCAGTTTGACCAACAGCAACGGGGACGGCGGGATTATCAAACCACAGAACATACCAACTTGACATCAATGTGGTCTGTGACTGTCATGTCCCAATGTAGACCGGGTACCGGTGAGAATCAGTTTTACCAACAGCCATAGGACAGCGGGCATACTAAACCACAGGACTGAACAACTTGACATCACTGTGGTCTGTGACTGTTATGTCCCAATGTAGACCGGGTACCGGTGAGAATCAGTTTGACCAACAGCAACGGGGACACGGGATTATTAAACCACAGAAGATACCAACGTGACATCACTGTCGTCTGTGACTGTCATGCCCCAATGTAGACCGGATACCGGTGAGAATCAGTTTGACCAACAAGAACGGGGACGGCGGGATTATTAAACCACAGAACTGACCAACTTGACATCACTGTGGTCTGTGACTGTCATGTCCCAATGTAGACCTGGTACCGGTGAGAATCAGTTTGACCAACAAGAACGGGGACGGCGGGATTATTAAACCACAGAACTGACCAACTTGACATCACTGTGGTCTGTGACTGTCATGCCCCAATGTAGACTGGGTACCGGTGTGAATAAGTTTGACCAACAGCAACGGGGACGGCGGGCTTATTAAACCACAAACATACCAACTTGACATCACTGTGGTCTGTGACTGTCATGCCCCAATGTAGACCTGGTACCGGTGAGAATCAGTTTGACCAACAACAACGAGGACGGCGGGATTATTAAACCACAGAACTGACCAACTTGACATCACTGTGGTCTGTGACTGTCATGCCCCAATGTAGACCGGGTACTGGTGAGAATCAGTTTGACTAACAGTAATTGGGAGGGCGGGCTTACTAAACCGTAGAACTGAACAACTTGACATCACTGTGGTCTGTGACTGTCATGCCCCAATGTAAACTGGGTACCGGTGAGAATCAGTTTGACCAACAGCAACGGGGACGGTGGCTTATTAAACCACAGTACATACCAACTTGACTTCACTGTGGTCTGTGACTGTCATGCCTCAATGTAGACTGGGTACCAGTGAGAATCAGTTTGACCAACAGCAACGGGAACGGCGGGATTATTAAACCACAGAACATACCAACTTGACATCACTGTGGTCTGTGACTGTCATGTCCCAATGTAGACCAGGTACCGGTGAGAATCAGTTTGACCAACAGCAACGGGGACGGTGGGATTATTAAAACACAGAACATACCAACTTGACATCACTGTGGTCTGTGACTGTCATGTCCCAATGTAGACCAGGTACCGGTGAGAATCAATTTGACCAACAGCATCGGTGGCGACAGGCTTATTAAACCACAGAACCGACCAACTTGACATCACTGTGGTCTGTGACATTTTTGTCCCAATGTAGACCAGGTACCGGTGAGAATCAGTTTGACCAACAGCAACGGGGACGGTGGGATAAATTAAAACACAGAACATACCAACTTGACATCACTGTGGTCTGTGACTGTCATGTCCCAATGTAGACCAGGTACCGGTGAGAATCAGTTTGACCAACAGCAACGGGGACGGGGGCTTATTAAACCACAGAACATACCAACTTGACATCACTGTGGTCTGTGACTGTCATGTCCCAATGTAGACCAGGTACCGGTGAGAATCAGCTTGACTAACAGCATCGGGGGCGACAGACTTATTAAACCACAGAACCGACCAACATTTCGCCCCTGTGATATTTTACATTCGTGTGCAAGAGATTTGTGTACAGGATTGAATATTCGTGATAACGCCTGGACCACTTGACAAAACTTATTCGATTTTAGTTTTCCATGAAGCACTTTCAAAAGCTAAATCAGACTTTATTATAGTCGACAGCAAAGCTACTTTCGTACTTAAAACATTTAGACAAAGTGCACCTATAATATGTTCTTTAAACAAATGATTGGTGTCAACTACTTTATAACATTCTGTAATTGTGTAAACCAAATATTAAAACATATTGAATACATCATTTTAATATGTCTACTTACTGGAACCGAATATGTATGAGTTGTCAGTGAGTAAGAGAAAAATATAAACTTGTAGATATATTTTTGTGATCAGTAGGGATTTACGTTTACAGTAATGACCACCAAATGTATCCTAGGGCTCATTTTTACAAGCAGTGGACATAACTATTTGGTAGGACACTAACCTACCAGAGGAGATGAGTGAGGTGAAATTGTCATGGTAGGACGAACACATTTTTGTTGTTTAGGCGTATTCTAATTCATAAATGTCACGTGATTTCTTTTTATTTTAGTATGCACAAGAATAGAAATAAAAAGAAAAATAAATTTCGAAAAGATTTTGTTTGTTCATGCATATGTATTTATTCATTTAAGATATGAGACGCCAATATTCTATTTAATAAAGTATAGAAATAGTCTTTAAATTTTAGGTAATTTCTGAAAAAATTGTCAAAATATGAAAGGGACGTTATACGAAACAATACTGATTAAATGAAATACACCTTGGGTAAACGCTATCAAAAAGTTCAATATTTGTATTTTTCTGCTTAGGATTTACTAGAGTTAGTAATTTTTCTCCTAACCGTATGTTACACCTACCACATAAATGTGAATAATTACGCACATATATTATATTACAAAAATAAGTGAATATGTTAAACAAGTATTTATGTCAATAAAATAATTTAAAAAATGTATAACTGACAAGCTATACATACACTCCAAAGAGTTTTTATGCTAAAATAAATAATGAAAATATAATTCATTTATTTACCTTACTATTCTCCCTTTTTCTAAATTCATCGCTCTTTTACAGTCACATATTTACCTGCAACAAAAAATGAATATCATGAACGCTTTCATTGGAATATAACGTCAACATATAACTGGATCAATCCACATGTTTTTTAACTTGTCTAACTATGTATAATGTTTATTTGGTAAATATCAGCTTCGTACTTATAACCCTACTGAAAGGTGTTGATTCTTCGATCCAGTTTACGATTAATACGCGAGTTCTGTAATATAGTCATTAAAACAGTATTTATTGACAATCATCTTCGCACTATAAACCAGCCCATCATAATTTTAGATGTTTTAATATATTATAGCTTTGTAGTTTGTAAACAGAACGTAAAAATGTCCGTTAAAATAAAAATGTTCATAGTTATATTTCTCACTTGTTGTATGTACAAGTGTGAACATCTATTGTCTGCAAAATAACCAGTTATAACGATGTCAAGCCATCAATCCATAGACATCCTCTGAACGTGTATGGGTGGTTGAGAAGTTATGTAAGGGTGAGCGGGATCATCATCACTGCCATACATTTATGAGTGGGCGGGAGGATCATCACCAACGTACGTATGTATGAATAGGCGGGAGAGTCTCTTCCAGCATACTGTACGCATATGAGTGGGTGGGAGGGGGTCATCACAACTGTACGTGTATGAGTGAATGGGGAGGTAAATCACCACTGTACGTGAACTGATTGGTCATCACCACTATACTTTTATGTAAGGATGGGCGGGTCATCACTACTCTACATGTATGAGTGGGCGGGAGGTTTTCCACAAACGTACGAGTATGAGTGGGTGGGAAGGTAATTATCTCTTTACGTATATGAGTGAGGGTCATCATTACTGTACGTGTATGTGTGGGCGGGTGGTTCATCAGTAACGTACGCATAAGGATGGATGAGTGGGTCATCACTACTGTACGTATATGGTTAGGCGAGAGCACCACTGTACATGTATCATACCACATGAATGATAGTATAATAATGAAAAATATTATAAAAATGTAAAAACTATTAACTATTAGTTTAACGATTGGTTAACTTAACTCATTTACTATAATTTAACCTGAATCCGGCTTGATATAAATCAAACTGCCTTTCGGAAGCTTAAATAATTTCCTTCTTTGTTGTGTAATTTTCCGAATAAACATGATTTGAATTTTGTTTAATAGAGTTATTTTTATTTAATATAAATCCAGAGTTTACGTTAAAAACAATATTACGTATATTTTCATAAATAGAGTGACTATTTTGTAAGAAATACTCAATATTAAAATTTTAGCATCATTTCCATTAGCGCATTCCACACGTATTCTTATACGCTTTCTGTCTAAATTCTAACATATTTTTATCTTTATTTGGTTTTGCTGAAAATAGACTACATAATTCATCAAAGTATGGGCGAGTATGACTTCAAATGTGTATAAAATCTTATGTGAAGTCTTTTTTTAGTAAAAAGTTTAGTTTTCGTAGAAAAATTATGGACAATATGCTGAAGGCTCTCATTTTTCAAATTTTGATTGAATAAGTTACGTTTGAAATTTGTTTCTTTGGTTCATGAAGCGGTGCGAACTCTTTTGTAAAACATGGATTGAAATTGGGTGCTTTTGTATTTTCAAACCACAGGAAACCAGATTTAAATTATTTTCGACATTTATTTATCATACATTTCTACTGTTACTGTTTTAATTTATTCAAACACAAAAACAGTTGGCAGCATTTAGCGGAAACCAGGCGAGGTTCCGGGGGAGTCACTAGCGCGAAACGGCGCCGTGATGACGCACTACCTGTTGTCTGCTGGTCTACTGACTCTTCAGAGTAGGGGAGACGAAACGTGAGATGAACAATGACCTCCTGGGGCATCTGAGACTAACTCCCGCTGAGTCTGCGAGGGGTTCCGTCTTGGAGAAAAACAGGACGATGTAGTTTTTGAATTCGTGATGCTAGTGCTATTCTCCAAGCTAGACGAAAAAATAATGTAGACTAATATTTAAATACCAGGTGAAAATTGTTTATTTAAAACGAAATTCACTGCCGAATATAATTGATAAGGTTTAAAAAGTTGAACCAGCAGAGTCTCTTTAGGAGCCCATAGTGATTATCAGCATTTCGAGATATTTTGCATACAGTGGAAATTCACCTCTTAAGAACATAGCTCAATCTACTGGTGTAATAAATATTCTTACCTTTTCCATTAATTCACTACCACTAATTGTTTTATAGCAATTACGGTTAGGTTAGGTGGTAAAGTTAATCACAAACCAGTAAATCCAATGATTGACTTACAGCCGAATGAGCTCTCCGTGTGTAAGTTCTTGGAAAGCGATAAGATAAGGCCAGCAATATCGGATTCCTAGCGGATAAGAAATACTACAGTGGGCGTAAAAATGATTGGGAAACTGATTGGGGTTTTTAGAGCAATAGAATGTTTATCACGTGGTAGTGAATTAACGGAAAAGATTCAAATATTCAATCGATTCAACACTACTAACAAAGTATTTATTAATACATAATAACTACATACTAACCTAAATGTTTGTAGTGTTATTCACGTTATGTTGTGAATTTTGTTTTTTCCATGCCTTATTCGTGGTAAATTTTTAATGTAATGTCCAAAACAATGTATTTAAAAATTGATACAGGGATAAAAGCTTCATAAAACTATCAAATATTAAAAATCTTGCTTATATTCCCAAAGCTATCTTTTTATTGACACCAACTGAGTGGAAACAGTTTTTTTAGTCCAGTTATCGTTCAATTTCATTACCCAACAAAGCGACGTCAGTTTCTGTGGTATATGCCCTGCTATAACAACCACTAAACAAAGTGTGATGGACGACACAGGACTATAATTATTGTTATTATTACATACTTATAATTTATTCCTGATAAGAGTCAAGTAGAGTAGTTATTTAGTCATTGTAAACAAGGACACTAATGTTTGTCAAAGTTAAACAAGACACCCTCTGGACTTTCAAGTCAACTTCTGACACTTATGTTTACAGTTCATATTTAAGTCCATGTTTAAATCAATTTCAACAAGTAACTCTACATTTCCCCATTACATGAGTTAATCCAGTTAGATAGCAAGAAGAGGCCAGAGAGTGATAGTGGTTTCTGAAACGTTTTCTATGATCGGGTCGTATTCCATTTCCTAAGTACCGCATTCCAAATCACTGTTTTCAAATTATTATTATTATACAGTACAAGTAAACGTCACACAACACAAATGTATTACAATATAAGCACAAAATACACAAATATATTACAATACAAGTAACAAATGCACAACTATTATGGTGATCGATTTCGGTGAACCACGCTCACCTTCCTCAGACCAGAGGGATTCACAAAAGATCAGATCACAGATCAAAAGAGGGATTCTTTTGTGAATCCCTCTGGTCTGAGGAAGGTGAGCGTGGTTCACCGAAATCGATCACCATAATAGTTGTGCATTTTGTACTTATATTGTAATAAATTTGTGTTCTGTGACGTTTACTTGTACTGTACATGTACCAAAACGTATTATGCTAATTAAAAACCTCATTATTATTACTATTTCAACAAGTTCAAAGCTACTCGACTAAAAAATATTTGTTGCATATTTTTTAATGAAATAATAAAACAGATATTAATTCAGCAAGTGTTTTATTTCTCTACAAGAACAATCACTAACAGACGGCTTTTATATAAGCTACCGATCTTTAATATGTAAGTACGGTTATTGGTTGTGATAGATGCTATATTCCTCTTCATTTATCTCGCTGTACATGTCGAAAAATGCAATCAATGTAAGGGAAAATATGAAAATTTATATCTGTAGAAACATTTTTCGTAAAATATAACAAAACTTTCACCAGCTTACTACTATCTCATTTCTAGTGAGTCTGATTAAAGAGATATATATATATATAGGCTTATATATTTGATTTTAATATGTATTTAAAGACTATAACTAACTCCATCTGTCTTACGGCAATGTTTGAACGGTAGCCTTTGTATAATCAATCTTGACTTCAACTATGAAGTTCAACGTGTATTTTTGAAATGGGTAAAAAACATACTCTAAATTAAGAGGTTTTACCATATTGTTGATAATTACAAAATAACTTAACTAATAATAAACTAGCTAATATACATAAACATTTATTTATAACTATGTTTATTTTATTGTACTGTGTAAGTGTATTTTAATAAGTAATTGTATATTTACTTCTAGCACTAAGATAATCACTCATTACTATAAAGGAAGGTAATCATAGCGTAATCTTGATTGTTACTTTTAGGTTATTTTAGAAACCTTTATTACCTGATTTGACTGGAATCTGGTTGTAATTTCAAACAACGCTGAAAGCATATTTTTAACTTATAATTTAAATATTCCAAAATATTGCCTTTTTTTAATGGAGTTACTTCTAGATAAGATTCATAGTATTTTTTCCCATTACATTTATTTTCACTGTTTACTGACTTACCAAAACTATATTATTTTAGATGGTTTTCTAGACAAAAATAGATATTTGGAATGACTTTGTTTGTCCAATTTAACTTTCCAATCATGCATGTCGAGCTGTTTACCCACTGTAGCATCAAAAACAAATACGATCCTGTGTGTTCTCTAATAATTTGTCTGAAAAAATACTCCAAAAAGTCACTAAAAGTACTGGATACATCCAAAAAAAATATGGTGATTGATTATTTTAAATGTTGTATTGTTTGAATTAATTCATCTTAGTAGATATACCCATTTTAAAACTCTTCTTCATAACTTTGCAATTTTGGAACTCACCTGGCAATATTTGGGAGCAGCAACAATGCCACTGTAATCAACGTCTACCAACAGTTTTGCGGTTATGCACATGAGGATCAAAGTGCTCAACAATCAATCGCGGTGCTTATGACTGCAATAAGGGCGTGTTTATACACCCTTTATAACAGTTCGTTATTCTCCAAAACTTCGACAACAAAGGGTAATAGCCAATTATCTGTTTTAAGTTTGACAGTGTAAATGAAACGGAATATGTGTTCATAACATCAAAAGTATACTGTCATTATTTTCCATAAGTTGTTTGTACTTTAGATAACTTATGAGAGTTAATTAGAATATAATTAAAGCTAAATGACAGAGAAATATTGACTAAAAACACATTTACCCTTGGTAAATAATATAACATAATTGTATTTGCTAATTGCTCGACTTGTTGATTATGTACACATTGGAGTAATTAATAACCTATAATCGTAGCCTATATTTGCAGGTTTTAAGTGTTAATCTCTCTGTGATGGTAGAATACTCAAATAATTACGAACTAAGTCAAAACACTGAACAAAGATAAAAGTTATTTAAATTGTCTACTGAACATACGGTATTTTGTTCTTAACGAGTAACTATACGTACCTGATCTTTGTCTGTTATTAAAAACAGTAAAACATTATTAGAATATTAACAACCCTTGCATATGCAACTATTTAAACATTGGGACATTTTCCGTTAATTCACTACTACTTTTTTATCGTAATTAGGTTAGGTTAGGTTATGTGGCTATTTAAGTTCATCAAAAACTGGTAAATCCAATTACTGGCATACCGCCGAATGCGCTCTCCTTGTGTAAAACCTTGCAAAGCGATAAGATAAGGCCCGCGATATCGGATTCCTAGCGGACAAGGAACCACAGTGGACGTACAGTTTTTAGAACAATAGAATATTTATCAAGCGGTAGTGAGCTAACGGAAAAGATCCAAAGATTGTTCACCAAACAACACTTAAAAGTTTTACTTCATACTTCATTTTGCTCATATGATCAGCAATATCAAAACAAAATAAATTTCGTAAAATAACGAAAGTATACCAGTATATTGGTAGAAATCAGATTGGGGACGTTTGACAATTTAGTAAATTTTTATTAACAATGTACGAAATTCAACTTTGGTCTTCATTCTGGACCAAAAAAGTTATCTTGAAATGAAATTAAAATACTGTATATGTAAATAGATTAGTAATATATTTTTTTATTTTTTTAAGGTCCAAAGAAGTTGATACAAATTATAATTATCACTCTACATCACTATAACTGAACTAAACAAACAACCAAAACCATCACTAGTTTACTGTTTTATACTAATGTACAACAACGTATTAGTATTGGTTTAAGACGGTGGTTGGAGAAGTTTGATTCGACGGTTTTCAAGTTGGCAACAGTGGCAGACCGAATGCTGTTCTTGTTCTCTATGAGTTAGAAGAGGTTAGATGTTAAGATCGATCTGTTGTAGAAATATATTGCTTTTCCTCAGTTCATTTAAAGTGAATTAAGTTTGTATTTTTATTTCAAGGGTGTTATTTATGATTATCTAGCACAATACTGTAAAGAAAGATCTACTATACAAGGTAAAGGATTTGTCTACTTAAAAACCAGAATTGTTGTATAACCAAGAGCAAAATAATTTCGATACTACCATTTCAGGGAACTATAGTCATTTACTGTTTTATGGCGTCGATACTTAATTAAATTCAAAGAATTCTTTAGTAATTAAAAGTTTAAGTTTTGTAAATAATTTACCATTTAATGGTTGTTAGTGATTAAAAACTATCAACGTAGATTTAAGTACTCAAGTAAGCAAAATAACCAGCTTTGTATCGAATCATTTTTTTAAAAAAGTCAGTTTATTCCAAATGTATCGTAATATTTTTAATACCAGTGAATATATGAAGTAAACTGTAACGACGCTTAACTCCATAAATATATCTTGCGATAAAGGTATCGACTGGAACATTTTCAAATAGTCACGTAACTTCTATGACATCTTTTCAAACGTCTTCATCTACTAATACATTATGTAAGAAAAATAAAGAATTATTTTTATCTCACTATAGGCATTTCTGTTGTTTGTAGAGGGTTTCTATCAAACAACATTTTATTTTAATAATAATTTATTTTGTAGACCACGTATAGTGAGAATCAGTGTGAGTAAAAGAAAGAGGGACGGCAGGTTTATGAAATAGCAGATCTGACCAACTTGTTGCCACTGTGATCTGTGATATTGCTGCGTAAATGAAGATCAGGTACGATGTGGATCAGTGCGACTAAAATCAATCCAGACGGCAGGCTTATTAAACCACAGGACTGACCGACTTGGTCTGTGATACTCCTGTGCCAATGAAGACCAGGTACGATGTGGATCAGTGCGACTAATATCAATCCAGACGGCAGGCTTATTAAACCACAGGACTGACCGACTTGATTCCACTATGGTCTGTGATACTCGTGTGCCAATGTAGGCTAGGTAAGATGTGGATCAGTGCGACTAAAATCAATCCAGACGGCAGGCTTATTAAACCACAGGACTGACCTGATTCCACTATGGTCTGTGATACTCGTGTGCCAATGAAGACCAGGTACGATGTGGATCAGTGCGACTAATATCAATCCAGACGGCAGGCTTATTAAACCACAGGACTGACCTGATTCCACTATGGTCTGTGATACTCGTGTGCCAATGTAGGCTAGGTAAGATGTGGATCAGTGCGACTAAAATCAATCCAGACGGCAGGCTTATTAAACCACAGGACTGACCTGATTCCACTATGGTCTGTGATACTCGTGTGCCAATGTAGGCTAGGTAAGATGTGGATCAGTGCGACTAATATCAATCCAGACAGCAGGCTTATTAAACCACAGGACTGACCGACTTGGTCTGTGATACTCGTGTGCCAATGTAGCCTAGGTAAGATGTGGATCAGGGTAACAAACGCCAACTGAAACAGCAGGATTATTAAACAACAGAACTGACTACTTGACACCACTTGGTAACTGATAATGCTTTCTATAAAGGCTAAATTGTTAGTAGTATCAAGTTAACCCCTGACAGATATCCTGGACTGACAAGGTGCTAGCCAAATGGAGAACTAACTATTTGACACACTTAACTCGACAAACAGTTAACGCGCAGGAAACAGAAGATTTTGAATACAAAATGCGACCTCTGTTAACGCCTTCTCTGTGGCCATTTCTAAAATTGAAAACTTTAAAATAACAGCCAGAGGATTTATGTTTATACTAAATGTAAATAAATTTCAGTTTTAGGATATACAATAACATCAGCAATAACATTGCAATGTGCTTTAGTTTATTAGTACAGAGTTTTGAACCCCACAAGCTTTATATTTACAAATGATCAAGGAAAATACGTGAATAAAAATATAACCATTTATGTTTTAAGATATAAACAACTCTATACATCCTGAAATTTAATCTTAAATTTGGAACCTCAAGTCAGGCATAGTCTTTAACCTCCAATTTTTTTTCTATTCTATACTTTAGTCTTATGTTATTTTTTCTTTCTATTAATAGTTTTGATATATTAACGATGGTTTGTTCTATAATTGTTTTTTAATCGTCATGTTATATACTTTTTGTAGTACTAAAACATAACATATATACTTGCATAATTGGTTTAAATATAGTAAAAAGATTGATTACTTATTTATTTTTAGAGTTTTTTTATATTTTTAATACTAATAATGCTATACCATTTAAAAAGAAAGTAAACTATTTTATATTATTAGTATTTAAATTTGGTATCATTTATTATATTTAATAACATAGTTTTCAAGTAATTAGTCAAATGAGAGAGATTAGCTGAGAAATGTCAACAATTCAACTATTAATCTGTGTGACGAAATTTAAACAATTTGTTTTGCTTTTTAAAATTAATTATTTTCATACGCAAAAACATAAATTTTCTGAAATAAAGTAAATTTTGTCGTGCAGAGTGCAATATTAAAAGAGCATTGGAATTATATTAAAATATATTTGTATTGAGAAAAGTTTTAACATCGATCAGTACATGTTTGTGGTCAAAATAGAAGAGTCGCAAGAATTTACATAACAAATTTATATAACTGTTGACGTTTATTGTAATTATTTAACAGATTTTAAAAAGTCAACAAACAAACAACATAAAACATGTTTGTTGACATGTTTTATGTTGTTTGTACAACATACAATATATATATGTTGTTCTATATATTCTATATATATATGTTCATATGCTAGAGGAAATGTTAAAACGTTTGTTATTAACGTTTATTTACTGGGGTATTAAATTAGTTAAAATGTCATACTTATGGTTAGGAAGTAATACAAAACAACATCTAAATATTATCATCCAAACTTACAAATTTCTAGCGTTTTGGTAATAATAATAGCATAATATTGTTGAAATTGAGTTAAATATACTGTAATGTATAATAATGATAGTACAATAGTAACAGAATAACCACTAATGAAGCTCATTTCCAAGTCATTATATTCTTAGTAATTATAGTATTAAACATTCTTAGATGTGATTAGTTAACGATTTATTTTTGTATTTGTGTCTATTGTGCTAAGAATTTAGCATGACAAGCTTCTAAAACAAAATCATTTCTAGTTGTAGACCTTCTAAACATTTTCCCTGTCAAATTGACGAACGAGTCAGTTAGTACATACCTGCTTCTACACTTTTTTAGCATTAAATTATTTTTCTTACACTCATTATGAAAATAAGGATTCAAAGATTTATTGTATAGATATTAAGATCAAGTAAGTAGGTCCTATATGTAATAGCGTGTGGGATAGAATTATTAAAATATGGTTTTCATTATTTTAGATTATTTAATTAAATAACAAATATAATATTTTTATCTCACTAGTAAATATCAATGTGCTAAGTACAGCTAATTTATCATATTTTTGACATGGTAAAAGGTGTTTTTGTTTTTTATTTTATTATTGGTTAGATGTAAGAGGTGAATTCATAGTCCAAACCCTAGACTTAAATTCGTGTAGAAATAATTTATATCTGGTTTTTCACAGGTAATGCACAATGCACAAAACTGTAATGCAATTCTCCACCATCAACTGCGTCATGTTAGTATTTTTAGGTCTTACACAATCGAAAGATAATGATTTGATGCCGTGGTACGTCTTTTGTGGTATCGCTTCAGCGGTGATAAGTAAGTGTGCTATATAAGCCTATGACACAGGTAATAGTGTAAGCTCCAGTTTTATTTATACTCTGTGCTCCAATATAGATTAGAAATATGATAACATTTTACAAAAACCTAATTAACCAATGTTTCAAACTAGGAAATTGAACTTACAAACTTACTCACTATGAAAGTAAACTCTCCATCACCTACCCAACCACTCCACACATAAATTGATTTTTTTAAATTATTTATTATTTACAACAAATCACTTATTCAACTATGTTTATCCCTACGCGCCTAGTTGCGCAGTGCTGTAACCCAGTTACTTAAGGACAAAGTGATGGTTCTATTATCAGTCCTCTTAGTACTGACCCGGCGTCTGCTCAATGGTTGCTATCGACGTGGACACTAATAGAAAAGTCTGAAGTGTCCATTTTGGGCGGTATACAGGGTGCGGGTGTTGTGTAGATAAGATAACTGAGTCTCAGGCTTGTCATTAGCTGAAAATGAGACCCAAACTACGTGGCTCGGATTCCCCGTAAACCTGTAGGTCCCATAGTTGCCCTGGCTATTGGGCTACTGGAAAATAGCTCTTTCTGAGGATAAGTCATACTTAGTAGTAACAAGACTACACAGGTCATCCACACTCACACTAAACTCATGTAATCTTTCATATTCGTTCTAAAATATGCAAAAGGCTGTGTCAGCGTCTCATATCTGGATATCCATGCACCTAAGATAATACACCATTTACATTTAAGTGCATATGTACATTTCCTTATGGTTTTAATTTATTTATTTATTTATTTTTTTTTTATTGTCTTCCTCCATTTGCTGGGAATGGGTAGACAAATCAGTGTATTCATTGCTACTAACTAAGGCTGATTAAACCTTATAAAGAGCCATTTTTATTACCTATTCACCGAATAATGGAGGCTACTAAGAAAATACAGATTGATGTGGAATCTGAACCACCTATTATTTGTATGATTTTCAACTAAAAGAGAAACCTCATTTATCTCGCCTTGATATCATCTAGATATTGGCTACCAACCAACAATGATATCGTAGGATTTCCCAGAAGTCTCCACGATGTCGGTGTATGTTAGGAGAACTGGCAACGAACTAACATATAAAATCTCCACATAATTTTTTCTTCTTTAACTAAACAAAAAAATATACATATGTAAGTATAACAACGTGGTAATATAAAAATAATGGTAAACCATTAAAAAATACATTTTAAAGCATTATTATTTTGGAGATAAATATTTGATTAATTTAATGTAGTATTTGTTATGTTTTACCTTCCCACAACGTTGTTTTCTTTGAATTGTTTTGCAATGGATAACTCCAGTCACATTTTTACCTGAAACAAAGAATTAATTATAATCATAGTTACTAATAGTAAGTGGAATATAGTTTTAAATTCACTGTAATGACATGACTCATACGACTCATTATGTATGTTTTTGTATAAATCGTATGATAAACGAACAGTTGATTTGATACACAACAGTTTTTATAGGAAAAACACTAGAGTCGTGTTATTTTTATACTTGTGCCCATTTTAAATATGTGAATTTTCTGTACATTAAGAAAAATAATGTATATATACTTGTGACCTTTTTCATAGTTGTAGTATTTACCATGTGTTTTTATTTAAATATTTATCGAATGATATACCCAATCTACAATCAAACTTGTGTATTTTCTAGTACACAAAAATGGAAAAGCAGTGAATAAATTCGCTTGAAATTTTTACACAACATTGCATATATATACAAAAATGTTCTTATACTTTTAAATGGGGATAGGACATTTCAAGCATTTCCCTACATGGCTACATTTCGTAAATGAAAATAAAAGTCAGTGCTGAAAAATTGCTACTGTAATCAGCTGATTTATCCACATAACATATAAAAATCATATCATGTAAATTTATTACTTTGGTCAGATGATTGTTTATTTATGAAAACAACTTTAATTTACTTAATTTAAGATAAAATCATGTCAACCCTCAACCTTAATTTTTCTACCAACCTAAATAAAAAATATAGACTCGTTTACATAAATTACTATTTACTATTGAACTCTCCAACACAAAATTTTAAATTACTAAACTCTTTTTTAATTCATTATTTGAATTCTTGGGTCTATAAAAACCCAGTGTGGGTCATTGTTGTATATTAATGCGTTATACAAAACTCATTATCTGCCATTGCCATGTAATGAAGATAAAACGAGTCACTCTAGAGACAACAGCTTAGTGTAACCTATGACTAAACCATTGTTCGACTTGGCAATGTTATCTTATCTTGCAGGCATTACCACTTTAAAGCCAGCTCACTTTCAATTTACGATTAAAGTTTTACTACTGTCTAATACACAACTAAGTGGCTGACGCTAGCGATCCTAGTGGTCATAATGCAGAACGTTAATCGCACCAGCTGTCTGCAGTACCCCAATACCACCGCTAGGATCGCTAGCATCGCACAGTAGGCAGGTAAAACGGCTGAGCTTCGCTACTGTAAACTGTATTTTTACTTTGCGTATAAAGCAGATAAACAAAAATTTTTCACATTCCAAAATAATTTGAAAGAGTACAAATTCAATCTAACAGTGTTCTTGGTAAACTTTGTAAAGTTATGTTTTTTCTTTCTACATTTACAGTACGAATTATTGATTAAAGTAGGTCTGGTTGTTAATTCTTTGAAAGTAAGTTCTGAAATTTACGTCATAATTAGTGGAAATACATTAGTGAAACTGTCCTTACATTACCTTTTGTTAAAGGTATTTACAAATTCTTATATAATCGCTATGAATAAGTAGATATTTCATCAGCACTGTAGTAAAAGATTAGCTAAACGAATTTAAACCCTACGTAGTTATAATATTTAAAATGACGTCATTGTTAATAGTATGTTATTTCGTGTGTAGTTTGCAGTACAACGCACACAAATATACAACTATGTACGAGTTTTATGTTCAAATAATATAATTTGTTGGAAATGTTAGTACAATTTGAGAAAAAAATGTTGATTTCATCATGCAAAAACACCTCAATATGTATAAGTAGCAGACTAAATTTTTAAAGAATATATTGAGTAAACGGTGTATTACACATAGGTATATCGTTTTACCTCAAGATTATAATTTCGTAAAGCTTTCCTTACATTACAATTTGTATTGGAAGGTATTATAATACTTTATGTATAGTTAGGCTTTTTAATATGTAAATGTAGGCTTTATATTATACCGAGTGTCTGCATGTTTATGTGCACAAAGTTCGGCAAATATTGAATGGATTTACTTGAAATATTTACACAACATTGATTTTATATAAACAAGAGTTTTTTATGTTCAGTTCCTAAAATTGGAAACAGGAATAGAACATTTCAAGCATATCCCGACCTACCTACACAATTGAAAATTAATTCAGTGTTAATAAGTGCCACTGTGACCAGGTAATTTATGTGGATATTATGTAAAAATCTAATCCTATCAATTTATTACTGGAACTAGTTGGTGTTTTATTCATGAAAACAACTTATTTTTTATTTCCACGGTTTTACATTTTTATATCCACTGTAAGTTACTTTTATCTGTCTAACAACTATAGTAAATACACCCCTAATAGTTAATATCAGAATAAGCCAAAGCAAAATACGGCTGGGTTTGGCTTGTTCAATTGTTTGATCCAATACGTAAACAATTCACGACAGATTCGTAATTGATACTGTAATTAGCAATTAGGCTACAGTACAAGTTATAGCAACTTAAATTGTAAGAGATTGTTTTTAACATAAATATTTCACCACATCATACGTTATTTCTAATCGCGCATGTTTATTCTATATTTTAACAAATACACTTCCATTTGCTTTCCATTTGAGCGAATAAAACTTCTCGCCCAATGCTAGCTGGGCCATACATAGCAAGGAACAGTTTTGATGGACGAAATAAGTTTCTTATGAACGATCCGTCAATACCTGTAGGTGGAATGAACCTCCCTCGTAGGGAGTACACACTCTTGATTTGGTTCCGAACTGGCGTTGGCAGATGCAATTATTGGAAATATAAATGGGTATTAACAATAGATCAGTCATGTAATTGCGTGGAGTCTATCCAAACAATGGATCATATAGTTACAGAGTGCCTTCTGCGCTCTTATACGGAGGGATTAGCTAGCATACACAGCATCAGTGATGTAGGTTTTAGATGGCTCGATGTATTGGACTTAGCTTTGCAACAGGAGATCACTTTAAATTTTTAATCGATGACTATAACATCATGACTTTATATACATTGCAGCTTTATAATTAACAAATGGAAGCTGAAAACAAACCATACGATATATATACACTAGATTTTTAACAATGTAAAATAAAAATTGTAGTATTTGAAAACCATTATAAAATTACCATTATAAATACAAGCAATGGCGATAAAAATATGTTTACTTGTAAACTCAACTTTTGTTATTGAATTTAATTTTAAAGTATTCCCCAAGGCGATGGCTGGAGACGCAAAGTTTTCATTAAATAAACAAGTGCTAAAAGTTTGCCACATTACAAGCCGCATATTGGCTTAGAGGCTTGAGGCAAGGCGGTCTGTAAACCAACTGAGTCTCAGCCCCAGGGAAACAATTTAACGATTCGATTACCAAAATTGAATCCATTCCAGCTTATGTAAGTTTGGATGCTTTTAAAAGAATCTGTTTCACTTTATCCAGCCTTGGTTGGTAGGCCTAAGAGATTAAATGAATACTCATTGCTGATACCCCACAAATATTTTCTTTACAAGCCGCAGGCGATTGTAATTAAATATAATTTGTGAAATACACGTATGTTATTAAACTTTTTGAATGTTGTACCAATTCAATGTTGTACATATTACAATCTACCCTGCATCATTATAATGTCTTATTGATTTAACAGTTGTATTGTGTTGATTTAATTGTTTGCTATATTTTATATATACTCAAATTTTGTTCTATGAGACGCCGACACAACTTTTGTGCTTATTTTAAGGCAAAAATGAATTATTGTATGTAATTATATGATGAGTGTAGATGGCCTGTGCAGCTTGGTCACTAATAACGTTCGACTCATGTTCAGAAAGGCCATTTATTTATAGTCCAATAGCCAGGACAACTAAGGGAATTACAGCTTCATGTGGAATTCAAGTATTATTGGTATGATTTTCAGCTAAATTACAAGCCTGAAAATCACTCGATTCTCTTCTTACACAATATCCGGACACTGACTACCACCCAACATGGACACCCTAGTCTTCTCTAGTTGTGGTTACGCCGATATCAACCGTTGAGCGGCAGTCAAGTCACTATTAAAAGGGCCGAGGATATAACATATCAGCTACTATTTCTACAACACTTTGTCCCTAAGTAGATGGGTTGCATCACTAGTGCCGATTGACATAAAAACTTTATACATAATGACGCATGTAGCCTTGTTACTAACTGCAACATATCCTGAAACGTATTATGAACTTTTTTGTTGAGGCCTCTCTCCTGTTCCTTGATTCAAGTTCCACTAAAAAGGAAAAAGACCAAAAAATATTAACTCAGTCATGGCACAAGTAACAATTGAGAGAGCTATAAAACTATATTTATAATATATGTAAATGAAATATGTAAAATATGTAAAATAACACATACCCGAGGATAAAATATGACTCAGCTGTCTAAAAATAGGATGACCTCTCCATCCTAAACGTTGCCAATGACAACTCCCCATAATACTTACTGTCCTAAAAACATTTACCAGGTCAGCATCTACACAGTTCTGCTGGGTACTGGAAATAGGGGTAATTTGATCAACAGATTAGTAGAGATGGATTATTTTACGATTGTCCTGAGTGGCCATAGCCAAGGGCTAGTGAGGTGACTTGCCACGCAGTCAGTCAAGGTTCAATTGTCAGTGACGTTCCCGTGGTTTGGAGGTCACGTTATGCCGGTGGCCCAATGAGCCTCCAAAACAAGAATGTGCTCGTCTAAGTAGGCGAGGGAAACTGTGTCTTAATTGGACATCTCTCCCCCATTAAAAGCCACCATAAAATGTATTTCTTTTTTTAAGATTGTCATATCCACTTTCCAATGCCACTCGAGACGGTACCATGATCTACTGACAGAAACAGTAAAATGCAGTCAACTTTCAAACACTAAATTGACAATTAAACAAATAGAATATTTCATACGTCTGGCTTCTAATGCTTTAATTATAAAAATATATTGATTAGTGTATTTGATAGCACTAAATTTCTTGATCTTATCAAGATTCACCATTCTCTGCCACGTTGATAAAGTGATACACAAACAAGTTCTGGTGTTCTTTCTTTAAAGACTTACTACGGTTTGTGATAAAAAAAAAACATTTGTTATTAGCATGTTAAAGTTTTTTGTTCTCTAACATGGATTATGACTGATATGTATTTGGTCTCGCGATACCTCAATATCTCGATCATTTTTACACTGCAAAATATACATCAGGGTACATGCAGACTAAAAGAGTCCACTTTCTGTAAGTTATTTCAAAGATAATATTGACTTTCCCTATGTTGTACATCCTAATATGTTAAACCCTTGCTTCTTTTTAATTTAAACATATTTTTTGAAAATACGTTATATTCAGCTCCGGAGGTCTAGCTTACTTAATAATGAAAAGCATAGGACCACTTTCTTTGAAAAACGATTAACATGTATTAAATTATTCGAAAATTCACCCCAAAGACTCAAGAATATAAATAGCCTGAATAATTTTAAGAGAAATCAAAAAATAGATCTGATAACAAAATTATATTGTAGCGGTGATAAAATTATGGTTATGGAAGACACGGACCTTTAGTGTTAACTATTGTTTAATGTACATTTTTTACATTTGTCATGCCATAAATGTTGGTAAAAAGACAGTAAAAGCTTTGGGTATGCACGCGCTTTCAATTGTTTGTGATGGCTGAACTCTGGCATGTGCTTCTTTTTTTTATACTAGTGGTATTTTATACATAGTAATTTTAGGGGAAAACGAACCAAACTTCTCTAGTAAAGTATTAAGTGGACCTCCGGTGATGTTATGCCATGACCCGCTACTTTGGGAGCAGAGGTGCTAACCACCACTAAGTTAACACGAGTCCTAGTGGTTAGTTAGAAGAGTAAAAACCTTAAAAGCCTACATTGGCAGGTGTAAATCCAGTCGCCCAGTTGAGCCCTCAAAGGAATTCAGTTCTAGAATTCCCACAACTGTCACTAGGAGTAGCAAAGGGGCTCCATCACTAACACATACAAAGTGTTTCTCTGCCCATTTCTGCCTAACTGTCCCTGCCTGCCCCATTTCAAAAATTGATAGCACAGTCAACTCTCTTATTTATAAGTCGGCACTGGTGGCGCACTAGTGCTATATCCCAGCTACTTAGAGACAAAGTGGTAAGGAGATTGTAGGCGATAGGTTCTATGCTCGGTCCTCTTAATAACGACACGGCGTCCGCTCAAAAGTCGCCATCGACGTGGACACTACTAGACAAGTCTGGGGTGTCCATGTTGGATGGTAGTCAAGATTCATAAGTTTTGTAGTGAAGAGAACTGAGTGTCAAACTTGTCAGTTAGCTGAAACCAACACTAGCCTAGACGAACACTAGCCTACGTGGTTCGGATTCCACGTAAAGCTGTAGGTCCCTTAGTTTCCCTGGATATTGGGCTAATAATAAATATCTCTTTCTGAGGAACAGTTGACCTTAGTTAATAACTATGACTACACTCTTTCATCTTCACTCATCACAATAATTTGCCCATATCTTGACGACAGCCTCTTACTAATAATGAATATTTATAGTTAAATCTGGAAATGAAGTTTTTATATATTATTAATCTAGTCTTTCAGCCAAAAATAAATCTACACAATTAAACTCAAAAACTGTACAGATGTAATTTGAAAATACTGTAATTAGTTATACCTTAAAAATATATTTTTTTATTTTTATTTTATACTAGGTTAGTTAGAACGTTTTATCCTTATATTCTGATAACTTCAATGAAATATATCGTACGGTTTTTCAAAGAGTTGCGTATCTAAAAAAAAAAAAAATTAGCCACTAGTTAGCATTATCTCCGTAGTGAAACTTTTGTAGAAATGTTTCCTTCATCGCATTTTTTACTAATAGGGATACTAACAATTTTAATTAAAAACTGACAAGTATAATTTTTGATAGCACACCCTTAACACAATACGCTTTAGTGACATTGCCAAATCAATAGTTAAACATTGCCGGAAAGCAATGGTTTCATCTTGGATGCCAGCAATATTTTCGTCTCTGTATTACCTAAAGTTACTTTTATAGTATTCTACCATGAAAAAATGTTTGATATACTTCAAACGTCACTTTTTTCTTATGCGTTAACTTATTAATGATGCATGGTTATTTTTCGTGAAGCAAGGCAGCTTCAAACGTAATGTTCAACATACTTGAGTTAATGTTATTGTTTGATGTATTGTACAGCTTTTATTTGACGTTATTAACCTAGTTTTACATTTATTAGTTTGTTACATGAATTATTACTATTGATTGATACGTTTATTAAATCACTACATACATGCATGTTTTTGATCTCTACAATATTTTAATGTTTATATTTCTAATTATGCAGTGCATTGTTATATTATTTTGTTTATTTATTTAAGATATGATGTAGTTGAAACAAAATTGATATTTGTAAAAGTTGTGTTAGCGACTTATGTTGAAAGCAAAGAGTTCTCAAAAATACTTTTAAATTGTGTAATTTTCTTCGTTGCAGTTGATTTATAGCTGCCCTGAAGCATGCAAATTAAAATAAACAAATAAGTCGTGAAATTGGAATTTCAGGCTAACAACAGATGTTAATGGGTTTTTTCAACTAGTCAATATTAACTCCTAAAACATGTATCCATATAACTTTTACCAACACCAATGTTTTAATGAGAAATGTTGAAATACTGAAACAATGTATACTACATTAATCTTATGTAGTTTTTTTCTTATAAGCAAATATAACATCCATTACTTCATAGAATAAACCAATAATAGTGACATTGAACAAATTCATTAGGTTGTTTAATTTGTGTTAGTTTAGTTATAAGCTACATAGTCATTTTGGCGAGTACATTTTAACGGCGTCCTTGAAAAAAAAAACATTGTGGGTCTCTTCCAAGGCATACTTATCTTACAAAATACACAGTAGTTTTATTAATTTGTTACTTTTTAAATTTTACTGAAAACCCCTATTTACGAGTATAATTACCAGCATATTGAAAAAAACTGGGTAGCTTCTTTATTACTAAATTAAGTTAACGTATCCCAAATGTTGGTTAAATAGGAAAAATAATATTTGTTGTAGATATGAATCCTGTTATATGCTTTTCCAGTTCAGAAAATTAGATTATATAACTTCCAAACATTTTGTGTAATTTGTTGTTTTAAATTAATACTTAAGTTATAGGTAAACAATTTGCTTTGGGGTTGAAAAATTGTGTGTGAATACAATTGGCCAGTTGAAAAATTTGTGAAAATCAGATGGGACCTCTTATTTCTGTATTTACCAAATACTGATCATCTAAAGATCGATTTATCTTTTACGAATAATATATTCATACATGAAATGAAATGAAATATTCCTTTCTTAAAGGGGTGAAGTTAGGACTGTAAAGTCCTCTCCAACGTTAAGTGTTATAATCCTTCAAATATTATAATAAGTTAATGTTATTATTTATTGTATTGTATAGTTTATTTGACGTTATCAACAAGTATTTATACATTTATTAGTTTGTTACAAGTAGTATTAGTATTGATTGTTACGTTTAGTATATCGTTACATACATGTATGCATGATTTTGAATTCTACAATATACAATATTGTATATACACAATACACCATCCCACCCATACACGTACAGAGTTATTGATTCACCCACTTACCATACCGTAGAGTGGAATGACACATCCACCCACCCATACATGTTTACTGGTATTGACCAACCCACCCAATAATACACGTACAGAGTTATTAATCCACCCACTTGGCCGAAGGGTAAAGTGATTATGACCCACCTGGCCATCCATACGCGTTCAATGGAATTGACCCACCCATACGCGTTTAGTGATTGGTGATTTAAATCAGTAAACATCACCAATCAAATGTGTATAATTAATTGATGTTTATTAGCAACTAATATATAATGGATATTTAGAGACATCTAAATACTATTTCATTATTAAATAATTCATGTACAATTCTGTACCTTTACAGCATTTTATACTGATAGTTAAGTTCAGACAAAAATATCACCTGCCTTATCCCACATTAATCTCAGCAAGGTCACGATGTAACTCATTAGTACGTTATCCCTTTCAACAGTGACGTCAGCACCACGTGACTAAGTCCTCAAGGTCAACAGCATTCTGCGCAACGTGACCTTTGACCTTACCGGGCAAGACTTATGATATACGCTTTACAGTTATATTAATATATTGCTGTAGTAACTTGGAATGTTTATTGTGCCTTAAGACATGTTAAGAACACTAATAAATAAAACAAGTACTTTGGACTTGCTCAGGAAATAATTTTATGTTCATCTTAAGTGTATTCCAACTTTTTTTATTTACAGAGACGGATCATCGTGTTGTAAGTAAATATGGCTTTGTGAAGAGTTCGATGAGTATATATGAGTGAGTGTAGCATATGTTACTAACTAAGCATGACTTTCCCTTAGAAAGTTTCATTAATTAAAAGCCCTGTGACAAATGAACAACCGGTGGTTATCAGCTGACTGATTCAAATTTTTTTCTCTGATTACAACTAAACCATGACCATGGTGTAGGTGAATATGTCTTTCTAATAAGTTTTATGGGTGTATGTGACTGAATGTAGTCTTTGTTACTAACTAAGGACGAGTATGCCTTACTAGGTGTAATTAATTAATAGCCCATTACCAAATGAAGAGCCGGTAGTTATCAACTGGCTCACAATATTTTTACTTTGATTAAAATTAAACCGAAATCATGCTAAAGGTAAATATGAGTTTGATTAATATTGAGTGTAGTCTTTGTTACTAACTATTGACAAGTATGCCTTAAAAAGTGTCATTAAATAATAGTTCATTGACAAATGATGAACCTGCAGTTATCAGCTGACTTTCTCAAACATTTTTTTCTACTGTGATTAGCATAAAAACTAAAAAACCTTTTGCTCATTAAAGTGGGGCGAATATGATGGGCGGAGGCGTGTGATGAGTGTGGATGAACGATTGTACTCATTGTTACTGACTAAGCTCGACTGTTCCTTAGAACGAGCCATTTAGTCCAATGGCCAAGGCCTTCAGCTTTACGTGGAATCCAAACTACGTGTTACTGGTCTAATTTTCAGCTAATTGATAAGTCAGATACTCACTTCCCTTCCTTACACAGCATCCGGACCCTGACTACTATCCAACATGGACACCTCAGACTTCTATAGTAGTACCCATGTCGATGGCAATCATTGAGCGGACACCATTTAATACCGATCTTAATATCTATCACCTATAATCTCCACAACACTTTGTCCCCGTGTAGCTTGGTTACAGCACTGCCGACTTAGTATAGCATTGGTACCTTATTCTTCATTTTAATCCCCTGATGGATGTTTATCAGCAGCGATTTTTTTCACTTTAAATGAAAACCAAATTCAATAGAAGCTACTTAAAATGTAAAATGCAAAAAACATAGTCTCCGCTGATTGTTCATTACTCAAGCTCTCAATATTAGTGTTCCAGCATCACAGTCTTTGTCAGACTCGCTCAAAAGAATTCATTTCACAACTGCAGCATCGATCGTAGACCTGTAAAAGGGAGCCAGCATGCGCTGCATTTTCAAATTGTAATCCTCTTTCTTTTGTGCCCCCCCTTTCTTGGCTGTGCAAGTGGAAAAACATTCTCTTCAAATGGTAGGTGTATTTTTGCTTTGGTAGTCTCTTTAATGAATACACAACGTGGTACAAAACGTGTTTTTTATTGGTAGAATGTGATAATAACTAGTAATATTTATAATGACTAGTTATTGTTGTTTAAGACAACCATTTTATACTATTATTTATATTTATGAACAGTTTTTTAATTAGCATGATACGCGTTGGTACACATACAGTACAAGTAAACGTCACACAACACAAATTTATTACAATATAAGCACAAAATACACATATATATTACAATACAAGTACAAAATGCACAAATATTATGGTGATCGATTTCGGTGAACCACGCTCACCTTCCTCAGACCAGAGGGATTCACAAAAGAATGGAAAATGGTGTTCAATAACTCAATTTATAAAAGTACATAAATATATTTATATACTGTATTTATAAATTGAGTTGTTGAACACCATTTTCCATTCTTTTGTGAATCCCTCTGGTCTGAGGAAGGTGAGCGTGGTTCACCGAAATCGATCACCATAATATTTGTGCATTTTGTACTTGTATTGTAATATATATGTGCATTTTGTGCTTATATTGTAATAAATTTGTGTTGTGTGACGTTTACTTATACTGTTTATATTTATGGTGAAATAATGGATTTAATGAAATATGCAATGCACGTAATAGTAATTTTTTATGAAGTAAGGTATAATTTTATTCTATTCTGTTTAAGAATTTTTAGATAAGTATTGACAATAATGTAATGACACTCTTTACATGGTAGAAAAAGCACCAACACTCTTTAAACTTTCTGTAGAATGTAACTGTTTAGTATAAATTATGAACCACGTTCTTAAAAGAAAAGGCTCTCTGCTGTTAAAGTAAGGTGCAACGATATTGACTTTATAGTTTTGTATCTAAACGATATAGTTTATAGAATTAGTTTTTAAACTGTCTCATATACAGGGTGGGAAAAAATATGGAA
Source organism: Stictocephala bisonia (assembly GCA_035578905.1). Taxonomy (NCBI): domain Eukaryota; kingdom Metazoa; phylum Arthropoda; class Insecta; order Hemiptera; family Membracidae; genus Stictocephala; species Stictocephala bisonia. The sequence goes on from JAQJVL010001340.1 coordinate 105,896, forward strand.
ACGCTTACACTGTAAAGTCGGCACTGGTGGCGCAGTGTTGTAACTCAGCTACTTGGGGACAAAGTGTTTGGGAGATTGTAGGCGATAGGTTGGATGCTCGGTCCTCTTAATACCGACCCGGCGTCCGCTCAATGATTGTCATCAACGAAGACACTACTAGAGAAGTCTGGAGTGTCCGTGTTGAATGGTAGTCAAGGTTCGGATGTTGTGTAGGGGAGAGAACTGAGTGTCAGACTTGTCAGTTAGCTGAAAATCAGACCAACACTACGTGGTTCGGATTCCACGTAAAGATGTAGGTCCCATAGTTGCCCTGGCTATTGGGCTATTAATAAATAGTCCTTTCTGAGCTAAGCCAAACTCAGATAGTAACAATGACTACACTCGTTCATCTACACTCATCACACTCATTCAGTCCTCATATTCGCCCATATCTCTACGATCGGCGTCTTAGAGATGAATAATGAATAATGAATAATAAATACACAACTGTTGTATGACTTCACTTGTAAAAGCGAAATCTTTTACATGATCATAGTTACAAAGAACATACTTTTTTACGCCATTAGTGACATTTCATCTTTTCCTGGAGATAGCACACGAGGAGTTAAACGGAAATCTTCAACGTAAGCCTAGGTCGAGTTTGGTATCAAATGAAAGATCTATTCAAGAGAAATTAACCATCGCAAACTGGTTTTCGAAAGGTTTACCCAATCCAGAGTAGCGGTTATTTGAATTTCAAAGTAACATATTTGAACAATGTTGTTTCTCCGCTATTTAACGGTGTTAAGTAAATTATTCTCATCAAAAATTATACTTTATGGAACACAATTATAAAAAAAATTAAATTATCAAATTGTCTATGAAAGAAAATTACGTTTTATGAAGGCGTTTCCATAATTTTTTCCACCCTGTATAGGCCTATTATTTTCAAGATGTAAATTCACAATAGCCCCTATATACACATGATTTAAACATAAAAATGTTCCGATTTAGTATTTAAATACCACATCAAGTTTTCAACAACAATACAACAGTAATGATGGTCCTCCTACACAAGCCATTCCAACATAGCCATGTCTCATTTCGGCGGCACGTCTACCCGGCACCAAATCTGACCACCGCTCTAAGGTTAATCAGGCGTTACTAATGTCACAACTTAACCCGGCACCGAGACAGTTTGAAGGTAAGGGAGCTGGGTTCCCCCTCCACAACACCAAACATACGCCCCTCATTCTCTTCTTTCCCTCCCTCGAACCCTAGGCATCTCATCGCCCTAACTCCTTTAACCTAACCTAACCTAACCTAACCTAATATAACCTAACCTAACCTATTGAACAAAGCGTTGCCTTCATTTTACAAAGCTCACCCCCATTCATTTTAAAACCATCACACACCTTCGTTTAGTAAAGCTCGGTCCCCGGACATGGACAGCGCGAACCTACGGCACCTTACGAAAAGGGGAGGTGATTAGGGGAGGGGAAAGAGAAAGGAGGGGTTGGGAGGGGGTAGTGTAGGTGGAATGGGTAAGACGGGTGGCTGGTGCCGGGTTGACATACTGTCATGGCGGCCAGTGAAAGGTCCAGTGCCGGGTTGACGTGTTTTTTTATAACATATAAAGCTTGGTGCCGGGTTGATGAACTCCCCTCATTTCTACCCCCTCCCACACTCCCCAACCTAAAATGAAATCACGCTTCGATCTTCTTAACACAAGGTATTATTAAAATATACTTTTTGGTTGATATTCTTACACAAGACCCGCCAAAACAACTTTGTGGGTATTTTAAGGCGAATATAAATGATTATTTGAATGTGGAAGACCTATGTAGTCTGGTTACTAACTGAGTTCGACTGTTTCTCAGAAAGGACAACTTATTAATAGCCCAATAGACAGTGCAACTAAGGAACGTACAGCTTTACGTGGAATCCGAATCCCGTAGTACTGCTCTGATGTTCAGCTATTTAACAAGCTCAGTTCTCTACCACCCAACATGGGCACCCCAAACTTCTCTAGAGTGTCTCTAGCAGTGTCTGTGCTGATAGTGACCATTGAGCGGACGACAATCCGGTATTAAGAGGACTGAGTGTAGAACATATTGCCTACATTATCCACAGCACTTTGTCCCCAAGTAGCTGGGTTACAACACTACGCCACTAGCACCGACAAGTTAAGTTTTGAGTTTAAATATTACTTATCAATATATGAGTTTATATGAAGAATTTGGTGGATACTGACCATACATAGATTTTTGGCCTAAACGGCCCCTCTCACAAACCCAGGGTATATATTAATAGTTCAAAAATGTTTAAGTTACGCTAGGTAAAAATTCTGAGCAATATTGAACATATGCATACACTTTCTTTCCAAAATGAAATACTTATGTTTTTTTCTAGTATATATATTTTTTTCATTTAAGATGTTAAGGATTTTTTTTAAATTCTTGTGTGAATCTTTTTATTAAGAAGATTACGTTCATGATGAACTGAAATAAATAATACTCATAATGTCTACCACATTTTTGTACATTTACTGTATTTAATTTGTGTTGGGATAAGTTTTTTTGTAATTCTTGGGAATACATACTTTTTCGATTTGGTAATTATTGTTCTACGTAATTAACACCATTTTAGATGGGCCTACTTAACTGGCCTACACACTTATTTACGGACTCATTATAAATTATGCTATTAGCATTGACCTCGTTTTAACCTAAAGAGAGCTATAATTGCTCCATAAAAGCTTTAATGCTTTGTAAGTGGCTCTAGTTCATATATAATTATAGTAATTTAATCACAATTATTTTTTAATAATTACTACCTTGAATAAATAACAAGCAGAACTCTTGTTAATTAGGGACGACTCCATGAAGATTATTTCCAGTCTGCATTAAGTAATTTGTTATTTAGTAACGTTGCATAAATATTACTAAATTATATTTATGTGTGGCAACTAATCAGATTACTTATTTTATATACATTTTAAACAAAACGTTGTGCTCTAAAGTAAAGGAATTATTAACGTTTGATTTGATATCTCGAAGCTTATTTTACACCGATCAGCTGATTTTAAAAAGTTGATTGTTTATTTATGTTACTCGTATTAAAACATTTTTAAATTAATGCGCCTAGGGGAAAAGTTGCTACGCGTGCCAACTCAGTAACTCGTTGCGACCGTGAAACCTCGGCCTTCGGCCTCGGTAATGCCAGTTGGTAGTACACGCGTAGGTTTCACTCGCTACGTTCATGGCACCTCGGCCAGTAACTGTTAAAGAAATATATTAATAGCTAAACTCAATCACGTAAATAACAATATTACATTTATTTACAGTATCTCACTCACACTACTTGCGTTACTACCTATTTATTAGTATAACCAATGATATTTCGTAGCCTATTTTAAACGTGTCCAATTAATTTGTTTTTTTTTTAACAACTGAAGATTAATTAAATAAATTAAATAACTGCATTAGAATACTATTGAAACATGTCCAGTAGAGCGGGGGGCTGCAATCGAATATGAATAATGTAATAAAATCAATAATAATATTAATTAATAACAATATCATTTTGAAATATTAGCCACCATAGAAACAGTTTCCTAAATTACGTCGTTAGGCGTAGCGGGTGTTGTCGGAGTACGGTACAAGCTCGGCGACCTTGCACGGGCGCTTTCACACGGTCCGAGGTCATCGGCTTCCGTACGCACACCAGCACGCACTCCTGAACACCGGTCACTGGTCATTGTGGGCAGCTGAGCAAACTGTCGCGTTGGCGTCTGTCCGTCTGAACTGACCCAAGCCACGGCTAACTGAATTGTTCTTCACAGTACAAAACATGACATGCCTTTCAACTTTCTTCTAGAGTGTGGATGATGAAGATTTTTTCCCTTATTTGACACTTGCTATGATAATTAAATAATGGCATTTATGTAGATTTACTAAACAAACTTGTTTTGCTTTTTATTAAATTTTTTCTTGTTTTTTACTTACTTGAGACGACTAGAATTATAAGTAGGTAATTAAACATTGGTAATACAGTCTATTTTATTTTGGATTGTCAGGTGGTTAGAGGGAGTTAGTGATGAGAGAGAGAGAGAGAGAGAGAGAGAGAGAGAGAGAGAGAGAGATGTCCTGGCCCGAAGTTCACCTTTCCCCCTACCACCCCTGGCTCAAGTCTAAGACTTATTTACTAAGCCGCTTTCCTGATCCTCTTCTTTGCTTCCTTCTTCTTGGCTGTGGCCTTATTTCTCTTCTGGGCACATTCTGTACCCCCAACCCTAAAGCACATCTCCACTCTCCCTCGTGCCCTTTACGCTAGGGATAATCGGTATTTAGTTTCATATCTCTGTTCTCTCTCTCTCTATCTTACTTATTTGGGTTTTTATTATTTCCTGTGTTCTTTCTCCTCCATCAATCTCGTTTTCTTCCTAATCTTCTGGCTGTCTCCTTAAACGCTTCTTTTGTTTCTGTGTCGAATCCAAAGTCTTCCTTTCTCCATCTTAGGTTCTTCCTCGCTAAAAGTTCCTTTAAGTTCCTCCGTTCCTCTTCAATTGCTTCAAACTCCATCAGCAAATGAGTTGCTTTTTCCAGTTATATGCATTCATAAGCGTCCTCTTCAACCAGGTTGAATTTCTTCAGGTTGGCTTTGAAGTTTCCATGTCCTGTCATGAAATGCGTCAAGTAGTGGTCCATTTTCCAGCCCTCTTCGAGTCTCTTCCTTACATCTGGCATGTAGTGGAACGTCTATATCTTCCTTTCTCACTCGCTGCCCATCTTCGCTGCAATTCCTCCAATGTCTCTTCCCTTCTGGCTGCTTTTCTTTCTTTCTTGTCCCCTCCACCTTCCTTGTCCTCCCAGATCTTGGTATCGCTCCGCCAGCACCCTAACAGCGTCGTGTGAGACGGTGTTGTAGCCCTTAGTCACCTTCAACAGCAACTTCCTTTGGATTCCCATCAGTCTTCTTTTGGCTTCTTGTTTCCGGACTTCTGTTCCCCAGAACTCACATGCTTACTGCAGTACTGGTTCCACACATCCTCTGTGTACAGTAGGTATCATCAAGTGTCTTCCTGAAATACATCCGCTGGCCTTTGCCTGTCCTGCTAATCTTCCATAGATCTCCTTGATTATTTCGGCCAAATCTTCCACATGTCTCTCGAATGACATCTTCGTGCCTACAATCACTCCCATATACTTCATCTCCTTCTTGCACCTGATATGTTCTCCTTCCACTTGTAGTCTCGGTCCTCTAACAAGCCTTCCTTTCAGCATCGTCGTCACAGTCTTGGCTCTTGAAAAAGTCAACTTCTTGTTTCTTATGAGTATTTCTAATCTAGTATTTTGAATCAACTCTGCTAATTATTTTCATACTAATTTAAAATTTCTAAGAAAATAATACTAGGATGCACACTTGCCCAAACAAACTGAAAAATATATGAAACCTTTTATCGTAATACTGTTTGTTATTATATAATATTTATGTATAATATCAATAAACACAACATTTTATCGATAAAATTCAAAATTAGTATAAGAAACCGCTTATCAATTTTAAATAAAAATAATTGCACTGTCTGTCATTTTAATAAATACAGTATTTACAAAACGGTTCATATCGGCTCATTACGTAGAAAAGTATATGTCAGCACTATAAAAGTTTGAACTTTGGACCTTGCTCTATTCAGTCAAGATAATGCGCGTGTTCAGCAGTTGATAAATAGTGCAGCGTAATCTTTGCAAACTAGAAAGTTGACGTTGATTTTGACCTTGGAATGCTTCTACTGAATAAGGCTTATTCAATGCTACATTTATCAATAAAAGGCATATTACAAACAACAATAGAACAAAATACATTTAAGTTAATTATATATTATATGTTTGCGCTTTATAAAATAAATTGTTTCTGGACCATTTAAACTACTAGTAATTGAATTCCTTTTGTTAACCACAATAAAATGAAATCAATTGTTTCTTCGGTTTATAAAAATGATTATCGATCAAAATAAGTTTGCGGAATAGTATAAACTTACTACTGACTTTTATACTAACGCTTGAAGGAAAATAGTAATGTTTTAGTTATATAACTCATAAATAGGCAATTTTTACATATTTCGTTTAAGAAAATTAGTTTAAGATAATAACGACGCATTATTGGCCTTTATGAACTGTTAAACTTAGTAACAATATCACTTCCATGTTGAATTTTCTGTTTTGTGATTTTTCTTGTATTCTATATTATTGAAAAATACCTCTGATATGAATAATTTGCTATATGGACGAAAGAGACATTGCCTTTTAAATAAACAATATTACATTATCACTTAAATTCTGCAATATATTATACATAATGGGAAGGGGCACTTAGGGATGTAATACCAGGTTTTATTCTGAAGTTCCAAGAAAGCGTTGGGTCGGGCATTTTCATAACCAAAATCACTTAAGTTATTTAACAACCATGTAATATAAGTTATGACAGTTATGTGAATATTTACTTATTTTTCAAGTCGAAGTCTTTAATAACACTATAATTTTGAACAAATTTAGATTGTATACTTTAACAATCTAAGGCTGTGCATTATTTCCAATAACATTAGTCTGACTAGCAAAATATTTGTGATACATCAGTGTATTTTTTAATGATGTAGTACGAGATTTTCTCCCTACAAATATAAATAAATCGACTATGGACTTCGTCCATCACATTACATTTTTTATATTTTAACTACCAAAAATATCTTTTAATTAAAAAGAACGTTAGAAATCATTCTATTTTATTTACGCTCCCATCTGAATTCTGATTTAGTAAAGAGAGAACCAGGAAACTGGATCCGCCATATTTAAACGAGGCAAGTGTTCATTATACAGTATGTATAATTAGATCGTAAACACCGACTGCTTTCAAAACAAACCCACACATAATACAATACTGAGTGCACTGCGCAATTGAACGCAATCGAAGGCTCGTTCATCTAATTGACTCGTTTAAGTAATAATTAACAATTAATAACTTACGAAATCCTCTTTCAAAAATGTAGGAGTTACTAACTTATCAAGTCTTGTTCAGGTCATGGACGTCATACCTATCAAGGACGTCATACCTATCAAGGACGTCATACCTATCAAGGACGTCATACCTATCAAGGACTTTGATTAAATCTATCATAGAATGTGACGCGAGTCAGTGGCTAGGTAAGTAGTTACAATAATGTCTTCTGGATCATATTAATTATTGACAGAGCTGCTCTCACTTTGTGGTGGGGTACGCCAAATCGCTTCCGGTTTCTCGGCCAATCCAGAAGCTCTTGTTGTCCAAGTGGATATTATTTGTTCCAAAATTTGAAGATCGTTTACTAATTAAAAATCAAAGAACCCTGTCTGGGTTTAGGGGATCTCTCAGACGCCATCTCATTGATCAGTTCTACTACTCAGTAAGAGAGTTTTTTGATAAGTAGTAATCTTAGTTGATAATGATCTAAAGTATTTATTTATATTGTTCCGTATTATTATCATTAGACAATTTTATATTATTGTACCATAGATAATGACTAGTCATATGTTTACTGAAGACTTTCTTCTTGATTGTAAACCGATGTGATTGAAATAAATAAATAAATAAAATAATAAATAAATAAGAAACTAAAAGACCTATAAAAAATGCAGTCACGCAATGACGTTTTCCTCATTTAATTCCTACCATTGCATTTTTAATTTTAATTTTTAGTTTTATTAATTTCTATCTTAGTTGGAAAGAAACATTTACAGGAATGTTTACACCGTGCATAAAATTTACATTTTACCACTCGAAACCCCGTTATTTTATCGTACTTGTTTGTCAGAATTGTGTTGCATAGGTTTTATAAATTTAAGAATTCTACATTTTCAAGAAAAACAGTTGCTATCAATTTCCCAAAGCTTATTTTGCTTGGATTCTAGTGATATTAACATTACTTGCTTTATTACGTTAATGCTAATAAAATTAATATTTACACTGCGTTGCTTATATATGCAAGGTAATAGCGGGATTTTAATTTGATTTGTAATTGTAATTTTCTACTGAAGTGACGCAGCAATAGTAGACGTTGCTACTCGCAACACTATAAAATACCAAAAAGCCATATGGCCATTATTTATCAGTGATAAATTAAGAGGTTTTCAAAGATCTTAACGTGAGTTTCTCATGTAATAAAACAAATAACATTATGACAATATCAAAACAAATTATTCTCAATTCATACTTAATTCATTACATACTTAATTGTAATAAATTACTCAATCACTCAATCCATAACATACTTAATTCATTATGCCTTTGAGATGGCTTTCTGAACTGAGCTGAAAATAATATAAAGTGCAATTGTAATTTTTTTTAATTTTTATTGGAGGGTGGTGATAGCATAGTCCGTCTAGAGCTGGCAAGGTCACACTGTCTCTCCCGGCACTCATTAGACACCACTTCACACACTTAAACCTTTCCAAATACAAATCAAATTAAAATAATTATTTTTACTTACGCACATTAAAAGATGCATATAGTAACTGTTAATTGTATAAGGATTAAAATGTGATTAACAAGTTAAATGTGTGATCAGTAGTAGCCAAGAAAAGAAATATTTTACTTGAAACTTTAAATAAACATTTGTGTTGAAATGAAAAAAAGCGAGTTTTAGTATATGTTATGATTTTTATATAAATATAAAAGAAATTGATTTTCAAAAAATGAATCAATTAGTAGCTTTTAAGCTCTTTTAGGTTATGAAAAGATTATTATTTCCCAACACATCATTGAGTCATCACGCTGTACCACAATTAATATTTATTTTATGAGATATAAATCCAATATGGCGTGTAGTCCTGCAGACTTAATTGAAGTAGATCACCCCCCCCCCCAACGTTTGCCCAATCAATTAAGATCAACCACTTTAGCTGAAGCAGGAGCACCGAGGACCATGAGGGTCGTTAGCGTAATTGGGTCTGTTGGCGGACCTTCATTAAAACATCGGGGAACAATAAAGGGCCCTGGAGCGGTGGCGATCGGCTACAATATAATCCAGGGCTACCTTGGGTCTCTTAATTACATCGCCCTTGTATATTTGTGAAGGAGAGGTTCCATTATGGTGGACTGACACTTGTTAACAAGAAATGTACCCAAGTATAATCAAAACGTTGATCGATCCCTGTGGGGCTACTGTGGATTACTTAGTCTAGATTTAACGTTTAGTTTTTGATCGTAAAAATGAAATGCGTTTGAAAAGTAAAAACAATTATTTACAATTATTTATGTTCTGACTTTTAATCTTACATACTTATAAGTAATACATAAGAAGTAGAAGAAACAGTGATAAGCCTTTTGACATGGGAAAACAAGAACTAAAATTATTCCACGGGCATTTGAGGATAGTGGAATTTTGTAGGTTAAGGAAGGAAGTAGTACGATACGTTACAATAGGTTACGTTTCGTTGAATTAGATAAGTGAGGTTGTTTTGTTAGCTTAAATAAGGTTACTTCAGGTTGGATGAGGCGTGTTAAAGCCTATATTGTCGATAGAAAACAACTGTTGTGTTTGTCTTATAGGAATTTTTCTAAGATCCCTGACCATGTCTATAAGATCCCTTATTTAGATCTCCCCGATACAATCTGGCAATAATACCAGGTTGTCAATGCCAATTTCCAATGTAGCTAGCAACACATCCGCAAAGTCAGCTCACAAGTGATGACAATATTCACTTGTTCACGGCGTGGTTTGCTCGAACAGTCTTGGCATTGCTATGTAGTGTGAACTAGCCAAAGTGGACACTGACGTAACTGATACGGTAGGTCGTTACGAGCAAAAAGTTGGCAGCAGACTGGCAGTCTGGCTTTAGGACGGGGGGAGACAGTAGCTGAATCGCCTACGACTTGGCCCAGTGAGTTGGTAATTTAGTAGACCCGTTTATTCAGTGCCAACTTGGACTCGGCCACAATCTCTGTACAGTCCCATTCTATGATTTCTTTAAAGTTTAGTTGGCAGTCGTCCAACAGACGTCATAACTGTTAGTCTTTCTTCAGAATGTCGTTATTTTATAAATTCTTGGAGATATTGTTGAGAAATATTATATTTTAAACGAGAGCTGGAAGTATTACTATGATGACTTCAAACCTTGATTCCAACCAGCAAAATCATAACTCCACTGTATTATTTTAAATACCTAAATCTTGAAAAATTCTTGAAAAAGTATTGATGTTGATTGTATTTTTGATTTGCTGGTTTTTTTCTATTTATTTTTTTAGCCCATATACCAACAACTTTAAAATATAACACTCTAAGCAATCAACATTATCAATTATAAAACTAAAAAAGTGATTATGAAACATATCTTTACACTTACAAAAAATTTTAATGTAGAACACGGTGACATAACTGTACCGACTCATCTAGAAAATGTTTTATGGTAGTTTATGCTGTGAGTCAAATCCTATGTTCTTTTTTTATATTCAGACTTAGTAACGATGTTGTTACTAACTACTAGACTAAATATTGTTTAGTATTGCTGGGACAATACTTTACAAAAGGATAATGTGTAAATCACTGAAAATAAATATTCGGTCAATCGTTGACTAATTTGGTATTTGAATAGAAAATATTTTGCCGAATCAGAAAACAGATGTTCTGGAAAGCTCTCATGAGCATGAAATTTGGAACTTATCGCTGCTTGTTTTAAAATATCAGGAGAATCCAATGTTGTCCACTTTTTGGTCACGGAGAATCTCCTTGGTATAAAAGCTGTTTACTTGTATTCTTGTTAGAATTTAGACTTTAAATATGTTTTCGCAGGTTTTAAATTATCAGGAAAAAATTGCAAACTTACACCCAATATCAATGATGTTTAAAAATATAAACATTTCTTAGTAAGACTGGCCATCAAAATATCTTTATGACAAGACTACTTCATGACTACATTCAAAGAAAAAACAATGCTGCGTGATATCCTCTGAGGAATTTCGATCATTGAAATACTTCGAATGATTTAAGCAATAATGCATGCATGATAGGCTAATACAAATCATATATAACTAAAATAAAACTAAAATATACTACCTTTCATACTTTTAATTTATTTTTTTTTAGAACTATGTACATTTAAACTACAAATAAACTATCTTCGGTAAAACAATTTTGGAGGATGAATATTGACAACATTTACCTGTAATTTCCAGAAAGTGTATAAAATTGTTATACGATACTTCAACATAGGCAAGTTGATTCATCCATAAGTTTCAAAGACACGTGTAAAATTATTATATTCAAATTATGAATTGAGAACTAGACATAAAACTACATTATTTGCGAATCCACATTTTTTCATTATTTATTGACTAAAAGTTATGTACGAGGGGTCATTTGAAACGTTATCAAACTGCGCATTGGGTTTGCTTTTGATATTTTGAATACATACGCCTAGGTTTGAAAAAATAGGTGAAAATAAAACTTCAAACTGTATATTTTTGATATTTTTCTATAAAACTAACTATAAATTTGCAAAGCAATTCCAACATACAATTTCATTCCTGATAAAATGCAATTTGTTTGGAAAAAGTATGTTTAAAAATAACTGTTTGAATTGGATCGTATGTCAAAAATAACATTGTTCTTATGGGACTAAAACCAACATGGCCGACAGCTTCTACAGACTCTTAATGAATTAGGATCAATATATAAATATAAGGTTTTTTTACTGTATTAAAATAAAATTATTTTATACTATTTTTGACATTTTAATTGAAAATATATATTAAAAGATGAAGTTATGAGGTCTTAAAAATATTTTTTCATAATAGTTCCTACTACTGTGATAAAAGTGTTAATTAACTGATAATGAACTGATAAGGAGATTTTCCATAATACTCAGTACATTTGGGACTGTTCTACATCAAATAAAGTTGATTATTGTCATTCAGAGTTCTTGAAATGTCACCGCCTTGGCATTGTAATTGTTTTGACTTGGATAATTTAATCATGTCTTAAATATTCATGAGACTGCCTTATTTTAGATGTATTTTCAGACTAAAGTAGTGCATAATAATTTGAGTTTGCACATTTAAAAATCTTAGTTTTGTTTTGTCGTTTTTATGCAGTGAACCACTGAAGAATGAATGATTTACTATACATAATATATACAAATTCATATGAACCTTATATTGATTTTTTATGGGGCCAATTTTTCTCTGAAGGCTGATAATAATTAAAATATAAAATACAGATGAACACCTGTGGTCATTATGCTGAATAATTTCAAAATAGCCCTCACCTATTGAAATGTACTTTATCAAACATTGTCCATTGTTGCCATTTTAAAAATCAGTATTTTAACCCATGTTTCATAAAATGATTTCCTATTTTTCAATACGAAATCTGAATTTTCCGAAAGTTATTGTTAATGAAATCCATGTTCTGATTTCGGTAGCAGGCAATAAAATATACACCACTGTTTTGGTAAAAATTATAAGTTTTTCTTAAGGTAGTTGGACATTTTCCATCATTACGTGAAAATTACCAATCACGACGTTTCGATTTCGTAAAACCCAAACCTTTTTCAAGTGCTAAAAACTAAATTACATCTACACAAAAATGTTATAAAACTACGTTCTTAAACTACTTTAATAATTATCTACATTTTAACCTAGATCATAGAATGGGGTACAAGAAAATGAACTTCTACTAAATATAAAAATGTTAACAGGGTTAAATTAATATGACCAACTAGGCGCTGCCCAGGTCACGATATCAACGGAAAAAAAATGTTAAAACATAATTAAATTAATATTTAGATCAGACATTTAGTTTTAACATTTTTTCATTGATATCATGACCTGGGCAGCGCCTAATTGGTCATATTATTTTAACCCTGTTAACATTTTTATATTTGGTAGAAGTTCATTTTGTTGTACCCCATTCTATGATCTAGGTTAAAATGTAGATAATTATTAAAGTAGATTAGTTTAAGAACGTAGTTTTATAACATGTTTGTGTAGATGTAATTTAGTTTTTAGCACTTGAAAAAGGTTTGGGTTTTACCAAACCGAAACGTCATGATTGGTAATTTTCACGTAATGATGGCAAATGGCCAACTACCTTGTCTCCCTCATCTGATACTTCATCATTAACAAATTTCAAAGTTTTTCTTTAACTTATTTAGCAATTGAAATGGAGGGATTATATTATATTAAATGTTTCATAACAATATAAAATAATAAAAAAACATTGAAAGTCTCAATACAATTTTCTTGTCAATAAGTAAGAGAAAACACAATACAAATTGTACTGCAATGTTCATGTTGGTCAATCATAAGAAATACACCAAACCAAAATAAATGTTGATATCAATAGATTTATTTCGTTATTTTTTATGAGAATAAAATCTTTACTTGCCAGTTCATGTGAGCCTGCAGACCTGGTAGTGAACTTAATCCAACGAGTGAAGCACCGATAATCAGCTCAGTTGGTGAATCAAACCTTGGATGTTACCGCAATAGCCGTAACCACTCAGCCGCAACACCAGTTCGGCCTTGTGTTAGTGATTGTCTTTCGTAAATTGTTGTTATGCATTATGTTAGGTTTGTATTTAATCCTATCGCTCTATTTCTCAATATTTTTCATACGATAATGACTCTTCGATTTACGTTTTCGTTAAATTTACCAATAGGTTGAAAATATCTATACGTGCAATTCCAAACGAACTCTTGTCTCTTGTGGTTGATTGGACGATATGACTAAATTGTCATAATTCCCCACATAACTTAACATTGTGTTCATGTCATTTTCATTTTATCTATGCAGTCTCAAACTTCTAAGACGAATGCAATTAACTTCTAAATATATATAAATGAGTGACACTTTTAACAAAGTTTGTTAGCATAAAGCTGTATTTGGTATCAACATAATGTATGTAAATTGACTACTTTAATTTGAGTACTCACCTTAATTTAAGGGTTTTACTTAGATATGCAAAATATCAAACTATTAGCACTTGCAGTATTAGCACAACAGTATTAGCACTTGCAAATAAATGTTGAACGTGGAGAATAATAAAACTAGACGCTGACAGCTAAGTTAGTTATCTAAGATTATAATAAAACTAGACGCTGACAGCTAAGTTAGTTATCTAAGATTATAATAAAACTAGACGCTGACAGCTAAGTTAGTTATCTAAGATTATAATAAAACTAGACGCTGACAGCTAAGTTAGTTATCTAAGATTATAATAAAACTAGACGCTGACAGCTAAGTTAGTTATCTAAGATTATAATAAAACTAGACGCTGACAGCTAAGTTAGTTATCTAAGATTATAATAAAACTAGACGCTGACAGCTAAGTTAGTTATCTAAGATTATAATAAAACTAGACGCTGACAGCTAAGTTAGTTATCTAAGATTATAATCTAAACTTAAAAAAAGTGACTTCAAACATTCAATTGCTTAGCTTTCAATATATAAAAGGAGAGAAAGGTATATACCGTAACTTTCTTAATAACCTAATGTATATTTGGAAAATATTTAGAATATTACTTTCTTTTCTTTCTAATGGGTTTCTATTAGAATACACGCCATTTGCTAAGTGGCATGCTTCAGTCCAAAAATGGCCAATGTCTCCAGCAATGGTTGGTTATTTTCATCCATGGCGTCACTTGGCTCTTTTGGCTATGTCTTCTATCATAATCAATGAAAATATTTAACAAAAATGTTTGTTTCTGTCAAATTATACATGGTGTTTAAATGTAAATAAGAGCAACGTTTCCTCTAAATAAAGAAGTTTTTCTATTCTGTTATCTTATTTTCTGTACCTTTTTTCCTCAGTGATGGTAGAGTTGAAGTTAGGTGAAACGATGTTCAAATTTGTTTGAAACTGAAGTGGTATTCACTTATTTTACTGTGAAAAATTAAAAAGCACAATGTAAAAATGTCTGGTTTACATTTTTGCATTTTTGATTATTATGGCCAATGACGAAAACATACTTGGCATTCATTGTTTTACATTATATAGTTAGATTTAGTAAAAGAAATAACTATTTTACAGTTCAATTATTTTTTATAGTGGATAGTAAATATTTCGCAAGTTTTAAAGTGACATCAAACATATGAACTATATTGTGATAAATGTTTGTTGTGAGATGACATTTTTTGTTTGAAATTCACAATGTAAATTACTTTACTTAAAAATGTATATAAGCCTATTAATACAAAGGTTAGTTTGTCAAACCATAAAAAATTTATTGGTTTTGTACAACTGAGATCTGCACAAAAACGTTCCCAAAGAACAATACTGTTTTTTGTAATTTATTTCCATTCCTCAAACTAATACAATAACGACTACAAAAAATAAATCAAATTACAAAGCTCAAATAACATCAACAAAACCCTTTACTGACATTTTCAACGATAAAATGAGAGCATTGAATAAATGTTACAATGCCAATTCAAAATCATTACGAAGGGTAAACATTTCTTTAAGATAATTTTTATAAACAAAAGAAAATATCTTAAAGATGTTTTAAAAATGTAAATCATTTTATTATATTAATTGATGTATTAGTATTCTAAAGTTATTGTCTTACATAAGTATAATTTCTATGTTGAAATACGTTTTTGTAACTAACGCTTGCATAACTGAGACAGTTTGCTAATCATTACAGTTAATGACCCATGGGACCAGGTAAACAAGCGTTTTACTTAGTATCGTATTGAGATACGTAAGCGTTAACTTTCTTCTATATATAAACTTAAATTCTTGTAATATAAACTATACTAAGATTTTATATTCATAATCTTAGTATAGTTCAGGAGTTTCACTGTAACAGGACAAGAGATGATAATCAAAAACTTATGTTAAAATATCGTTGAAGAACGGGACAAATGCTTCCAACAACAGACTGGCATTATCTCAGCTAAGGGGCCCCTCGAAGTCTGAAGAGTGTTTAGCCTCACAAACAGTTCTTCGCCATCTGTCACAGTACTCCATCTTCTGTAGTACTACGTTAGTGCTACGTTTAGTCTTCGAATGCCTTTTTCTTACTTGATATATCTACCGTAATCTATGACACGGATCTTTTCCGTTAATTCACTACCACTTGACTAATATTCTGTTGATCTAAAAACTGTTCCCCAACCATTTGTACGTCCACTGTGGTATTTGTTATCCACTAGGAATCTGATATCGCTGGCCTTATCTTATCGCTTTCCAAGAACTTACTCACGGAGAGTGCATTCGGTGGTAAGTCAATCATCAAATATACCGGTGTGTTATCAACTTTAGTAGTGACCTAACCTAAACTGACCTGACCTAACCGTAATTGTGATAAAAAATAGAGGTAGTGAAGTTACTGAAAACGTAGGTGGTAGTGAATTAACGGAAAATGTCCTATGACGCTTCAGTGTTGAGTGCCTTGTGGAATATTTTATGATACCATCCATGGTGTATATTCTAGCTTTCTGTTGAAGTGGTCAGCCTATTTCAGCTCTTAAATTTTAATTTATGCAATGCTGTCAGATATATGATTGATGAGTGGTGATACTAGGAGAGCAGAGTGGTCTAAGGTGTCAGGATTTTGTACCAGAATTAGAGATAGCGAAGGTTCGAATCATGGCCGTTGGTTTTTTTCTTTTTTTTCAGTATTATTCACCTTGTACTGTACTGGTTCTCCCCCTTACACCGTCTGATAAGTTCCTCGCACATATCAATAATGAAGTAAAGCTAAAGAAGACTTCAGCCTCTCCTTTTTTAAATTAAAAAATCCGTTAGTTCTCTATTAGTCTTTATTCTCCAAGTTTATTGTTCGTAAATTGGGCAAAATAGTGTCCAGTAACATGTTTTCAAAAATTATAACTTTATTCCTTGATTTTTTACTAACGGTTTCAAAACCATTAAATATAATGGGTAATTTCAAGCTACTGTACAGCCTCAAAACAAGAAACTTTACAGAACAAGAGTTCTGTCTTTTAGAACAAGAGACGAGTGACTGCGTTGACATACATTTTTAAATGAAAAAAAAGGGAATTATTTTTGAAAAATTTACCAGTTGAGGGGGATATGTTTGTTTTCACATTCACACTGACAGTATTGTTGGTTGTTAAAGACGCACCTCTTTTAAACAAATATCTACCAAACCCCCATAGTTAACAATGAACCCTAAGACCATTTCATAAAGTAAATTGGGCTATGCCTAAAAGGTCTAAACCTCTAGTAATCAGGTGATCTCTAAAATCAGGTCTTTAAAGCAGTCGATATCGGCCTTTTTCGCCATCAAAATCGTCCGAGTAAATTGTGACAACCGTTGTCATGTTTCCTTCCTTTGAAGCATACATAGAACAATGTCACCAGGGCAGATCTCTTCACCAACTTACTTAAATGGTTCCTGGTGAAGACACTGACATCAAATTTCGCCCTGGTACAAGGCTAAAGTAAAAACGTGTGACAGGCGTTCTCATTTTTACCGTAGAAAAACAAAAGTATTGAACGTCACATAACACAAATTTATTGTAATGTAAGTAAAAAATTCACAAAATACTATAGATTTTTCCACATTCACCATCCTCAGACCACAGAGGCTCGTGGTAGAGGTATATTGTATTACATATGTAAATTCATAATTAAGGAAATAAAGATTATTATTATTATTGATGGCGTGTATTCTCTGAATTTTCGAAGGAATAAATTATTTATATTTGCTGCTTTCTATCTGCAACACTTAAATTTATTGAATATGCCCTTTACAATATGCTTATTAAACTAGATGTTTTGTGAGACAAGGGATGGGAAGAACTATTATTTATTGTACTCATAGAATACAACACGAACTTTCATGAGCGTGGCTTCCATATTTTGTGCAAGTCAGATCAGAAATACCCATTAAGAAGCTGAGTGAGGTGTTATTCGATCTCATCATCCGTCCGACTCAACAAAGCATCGATTGATGAGGTTTGCAGTCTACCGACCTATTTCTCATCTACCCAATGATTGGAAATCGAGGAAAACCTAAACTAATTATTTTTAAAATCGAGTACAAACAGATTTTAATAAATCAATTCATGTATTGAGAATGTTGTCAACTTATTATTCTTAACATAATTTCAAGGAACAAATCTGTATTTTCTAGATTCATTGATTGACAAACAGGTTTCATTATCAACGCTGATTGTTTTATCACTGTCGTCAAAGATTTAAAGCATCTAATTTTCCGTAACAATGTTTAAGTAAGCTAAAAAAAAATCAACATCGTTTTTATTTGTTCATTGTTTACAATCTCATTATCCAAAACAACTACTATTTAGAAGATTATTTTTCGTTTTGTATTATAAATTACGAAATTTATATTTTATTAATATAATTTAAACGATTAAGTAACATGTTATACTTCTTCATATGTTGTTTACTAAAGAATGTGTTTTTAGAGTTTATATTCTTATAAGAATGGCAATGGTTTGAGTATTACAATTAACAATGAATTCTATTCTAAATATTTAATCAGATGTTGGAGGCGAATTTTGAAGTGAATAGTGATCAAACTTTTCTAATTGCAGTTTTCTACTACTATAGAATTTGTTTGCTTAAGAGTGTCAGAATATAAAGCAGAATCACTCATTCCAGCTCGGGATGGAAATAATAATACATAGCAAAGAATCAATTCAAAATAAAATAATCGAGTTGCCGTTTCTGTTCGATCGATTACTACTTCATCCCACGATCGCTTCCACGCTTATAAAGGTCGGATACTTATGATTTATTCATTTGATTGCTGGTTTTAATCACAAGAACACTTGTGATTGAAGCATTTAGAAACTGCAACCTTTCTGAGAAATGTTATAATCGTACTGTATTATTTTATAGTATTATAAAATGTATTCTTGTCACAAAATAACTGATGACATTTAATTTCTACATAAATATATAAACTACAGTATTTTGGTTTTTAATATGCAGCCATCTTCAAACATAAAATGAACAACACGGCCTTATAAATGACAAAATATAAATTTAATCACTTTAATGCATAATATTTAATATAAAACTCATAATTTTAGCCGCACTAATCAAACCTTATAACTAATAACACTAGACAAATAAAATATAAAACACTGAATTCTCTTAACCATTAATTTTTTTCTGTTTTTCCATGAGATGTGGTCATTTCTATAACGATTGTTCATTATTTTAACTGGAACAAGTTGGACTTTATTCTTCATTAAGATCAATCCTAGAGCAGGTAATATACATCACGTTTTAGAGTAACACTTACAAAAAAAAAAAAAAATTATTAGCAGATTTTATCGATTTGAATGTTAAAGAATTCTTGAATAAATGGATAACGTTGATAGCTTTATAGATTTTCTACTGGTCTCAATCAGCTAATTTTTATAACTAGAGCAATCTCAACTAAATGTCTCAAGAACGTTTGAAAAAGTTTAAAAAATCTTAGGCATTTCAGTCAACTTTTACCTAAAACACGTCCATAGCATTATCTAAAACATAACATAAGCTTATCAGAAATGTTTATAACTAAATTAAAGTGAAACGTGAAATATATTTAACGTTTACTAAGGTCTATGGTGAGTAGATCCAAGATGGCCGACTCATCTAAGCTTACCTTAAAATTAATTTAAAATTCGCGTATACCGTGATTATTAAACATTACTATATATGCTATGCTCGTACTACAATAATGGATGAGGGGGACTCTAGGTTAGTATTAAACTTGCTTTGCTTTGTTTTATTGAAATAGCTACGACAGAGCTTGTAAGAAATACGACTTTCCGATAGCAAAATCATTAACTAACTAACTCAAAGAAAAGTAGCACTGTAAAGAAGCTTTATTCAACAGAATGTACATAACAAACAGATATGCAGTAACCTATTTCCAGAAGCGAAATCGCAAGCCCCCGAGTGTTTGACAAGTCGAGTTGTATCAAAGGAGTCTTTGTGTCTCTACTGCCGGCGGCTCTTTCAGTCTCAGGGCCGGAAAGGGAACACTCAAGCCGAGCCTTGAACAAGTCGCGGATGGGTTCCGGTTATTAATAGACTGGTAGTTGCCTTTCTCCCCACCAAACTGTCTACAACTCATACAAGCCGGACTCACGCTAGTTTGGGGTTTCACCAGACTCACCTGAGGCGATATGAGCCGGCCAGCAGTGCCGGTGTAGGAGAAAGGACGAACAATGTGGCGGAAAGATCTTGAGGAAAGTTATCAGCCGGTAGGTTGTAAAGTTGTTGATTCAATTTTTCGTTGTAAACATCCCGTGCGGTATATTTTGTAAGTGGTTTGACATTTTGAAATCTGTTTCTGACATTTGCAAAAACTTTGAAATTATTCGATATAATTGGAACTCTAAGAAAATGTTGTAAATATATAGAATATAATGCGCTATTCACTGTAAGGACGATCAACTATTTGTATATTTGAATATTAATAACTGGAATGATAGCTGTCGTAAAGCATCGCATGTCCACAAGGAACAGCTAAGTGTATGAACTCTCGTGAAAAGCGTTAGTTAGCTGTATGAACTGTTCTGGGAGTTTAAATTTAAATTACTGTATCTTAAAAGTAAAAAAAAGTGTCAATTGAAAATGTCTAATAATTGAAAGAAAACATTGAAAATATTATACATTAGGTACAAATAAATACATTGGTAATCTAAACTCAAATTGATATCAATAATAAAAGTTTATATTAGTCATCAATACTTCATTCGAACCCTAATAAAATAAGTTCGGGTGGTACAGATTATTTATATGGAACCAGATAAAAATCTTAGAGCTTAGGCTTAACCACTTGGTGTTATAGCTAGAATCTATATTTTTCTGTAGCAACCAAGTAAAGTTGATATCTACACTATTTACAAGATAACCGGACTTTTCGCCCTTAATGTGATGTGAGTGGTATCGCTGATACTGCCACTGAGGATGCAATATCACATATTGGGCAAAACGTCTGGTTATCTTGTAAATAGGGACCTTTTCCGTTAATTCACAACCACTACTTTTGTGTTGCTTCATTACCACTACTTTTTTATCGCAATTACGTTTAGGTTGGATTATGTTAGGTGGCTACTAAAGTTGATCACAAACTGGAAAATCCAACGATTGACTTACCGCCGAATGCACTCTCCGTGTGTAAGTTCTTGGAAAGCGATAAGATAAGGCCAGCTATGTCGGATTCCTAGCGGATAGGTAATACCACAGTGAACCAAAAAATGATTGGGGGCAGTTTTGAGAGCAATATAATATTTATCAAGCGGTAGCGAGTTAACGGAAAAGATCCTTTAAAGATATATTATAGTTAACTAAACATAAATTTACTTAAATTTCTTTGGGATATTACTTCATTGATAATCTACAGCCAATGAACTAGTTTGCTTGTTACATCATCACGTTGGTGAGAACATAGGCAAACTTCTGTGCAAGTGTAATGTACTATTTATTTTCTGACTAATTCGTAAACAAACAGCCTATACTTCACGTGTTATTTCGTCTGGCCTCGTTTAGAATACATCAGAGCAGATGAACAACAGTATTATTTTTACAGTTTTGCATTTAGTATAAAGTAATAAAAATAAAAATAGGTGTTACATTACTGATTATGTATTTCATTTTTTTCAGCCTTGAAGATCATTTTAGGTTCCTAAAGAGGTTAAAAACCTGTTATAAGTATAATTTTTCCAACTTATTTACTAAAATATTTAAGGCTGGTTATTTTTACTTTTATAAATTAAAAAAAAAGTAATAAAGGACTAACAATTTTGGATTTTTTGCAGAGCCGGGTTATTTAATCGTGGGAGCAATGTGTTGCAGCTACAAATAAAACTTTACTTAGATATTAACTTCACGTATCTACCAAAATTTCTTATGGATGTTGCATTTGTTTATACCATAATTACCAAACAAAATTCACTTAAGTTTTGTTCTTGTTAGAAAAGTACTATTACGGGTTTTGTCGGTGATCTAGGCATAATTTAAATAAGCTAGAAATGTTACAATTAGCATACTTGTTGCTGTAATTGATATAGGTTTTATTTATAAAGATAACAACAATGGTGGAAAAATGCGTTGATCATTAAGTTAATTTTTAAGCTTCTTTTTCTTAATTTTTAGAACAAATCATGGAGAGGCCGTAGCTTAGGTGCTAAGGCATCGGCTTGCCACTCAATCGGTGAGGGTTCGATTCTCGATCTGCAGTCAACAATTTTTCTGTTTATTCTGCCGCTCCCGTTAATTCACTACCACTACTTTTTTATCGCAATTACAGTTAGGTTAGGTGGCTACTAAAGTTGATCACAAACTGGAAAATCCAACGATTGACTTAGCACCGTCAAATGCGCTCTCCGTAATTTCTTGGAAATCGATGAGACAAGAAGACCAGCGATAATGGATTCCTAGCGGATAAGGAATACCACAGTGGACATGAAAATGATTTGGGAATCATTTTTAAACCGTTTTTAAAGCTGTAGAAAAGTGGTAGTACATAAACGGAAACAAAAAAGTAGTGGTGGTGAATTAACGGAAATCGTGTAGATAGCTACTTGATGTGGTTGTCACAGGAAAATATACATTCTAGTTATAATCAGTTAAAAACGTGGCCTTCGCTAGAATTGATTATGAAGGAAAAAAACAGAAATAAACGTTCTTGACAGTTGGATGATGAAGAAACGAGGTAAAAGTACAACCTGTGAAAACACAAACTGAAAGCCTAAATTGCTTAAAAAGAGGTATAAAGTCACCTTGACCGACTATAGTCTCTCATATAGGCACCTAAACTAACTATAATATAATTACAAGCACATAAAGAATTGTAAGAATGAATGAAAGAATTTCTCGAAAAATATTATACACGATTACGTGAATTCACTGTATATTCTAGAGGTCATGAATTGTAAATTATAATTCTCGATTCATATATTACTCGATCCGACTCTCAATAGGTTGTACTTTAACAAAGGTGAATGGGGAAACTCGTGCAGTGTGGAAACACAACAGACTCCAATGTTAGTAGTTAATTCATTATCAGCTGATGTTGTTTGCTCAAACGTTGGCACTACTGTTGAATTTCCGCGTCCGTTGTGTTATTGTTCGCTCATTGAACCCGTATTGTTTGTGTTTGGCTTACTCAGGTGTTTGTGGGCTACCAGTAATTTGTCTATTGCAGATTAGTGGTCAACATACCACCACATTGTTTCTAAAACTTCATCACTGTTGGACGCTGAAAGGACTGTTATGGTAGAATAGTTTACTGTTCGCGATTGCAATGTGAACTTCTTATACAGTTCCGGTTGTATAATGTAACTTTACTTTATCTAGTTTTTACAACAACCGATGTTTGTTCATTTGCAGAACAGACACCGGGTGGGCTGGGCTGTTTAATTAATGTCTTAACTTTAGGCACTTTGGAACTTCAAGGCCATTTAGTTTTTTGCAAAAGTCTTTTTATAAACAGGGTTTTCCTGTGACCATGAAATCCGAGAAAATGTTTCCTTTTAGATTCTTTTAAATGGATTATACCATGTCTTTTATTTATAATACTTAAATTAGTTTTAACTTCCTTGCTTTACTTAACACTTCTACAAACAAAGTTAAACTTTAATCTTTAATCGATAAAATGTATATTTACTGGTTAATTTCGTTTCTTGGAAATATGGAAAAGGTGATCGGAGACAAGTACTTACAGTATAGGTAATATCTTTGGCTATATTTCATATGATACTTTTTAAAAAATCATAATTTACGAGACTTTTTATGATGAAAACAATACCAACATTTTTTGGGACCTAACAAAAATATGTACGTATTGTAATAAATTGAAACAAGGAATTTATAAAACAGAGGTGATTCTTAGGTTTGTTAAGTAATCAAAGTGACTGCTTAGGTTGATCTTAGAACATATCATAAATGGGTATGAGCAAACAAAGGTACTACATGACTGTGTGATAAAAAAATACACTATGTTGAGAAAACACAAAACACGTACTTATGAAGAAAAATAACATTCACATTTTCGGATTATAACTTAAAATATAACCAAACACACTAAATATAATAATTAATACAAATTATTGTCAAATCCTAAATTGTTTTAAAAAATCAGAGAACGGTATACAGTGGTACTTATGACCGTCTGGGGAGCGGAGAGGGGGGTGAATAAGACTTAAGCTTCAGCGGGAATAACTAGAACTATAAAAGCACCGTTGTACAACGCCACGGAGCGTTTTGATTCTAATGTAAGACCAACATAAATGCAACGGCACGTGTTGCAGTATGAATAAAACAGATTCTTCAAAATATTACACATATTATCTGTTAGTGGTAAATAAGTTCTAGAGGCTGTAACTTGAGGAATTTAATAGTACTTTAAACTATATAACGTTCTGTTCTTTAATATATTTAATAACTTAAGTTCACGTGCATTTAGAATTTCCTATTAGTCAGTGAGTCTTGTAATAATATTTCATTCTACATCAAGCCTTGTAATATCAAGGCTATAACATCAAGTACCTCATCACAACGAAAAATAATACTTTTTTCCTCTTACACGGAATGTACAAGGTAATTTCATTTCATTTTTAATTTCATGATAAACGTTTTCCATTTTTAAACCTGGTTGTGATTTGCTACTAGTATCACAAAGGACATTTTAAGAGTATGCAGAAACTGTCGGCCATATTGTTTTTAATCCTATAAGAAACATGTTATTTGGAAATAAGTTGTTTTTCGTTATATAAACCAAAAGTTGTGTATGAGGCGTCATTTTAAACGTTTTGTTCGAAAATAACATTGTTCTTATGGGATTAAAACCAAAATGGCCGAAATTCTCTGACAGCCTCTGCAGACTCTTAATGTAAACCTGTGCAATAAAAAGACACTCTCTGCAGACTCTTAATGTAAACCTGTGCAATAAAAAGACACTATCAGGGACGTCACCAGGGGGAGTGTTCAGGTTGTCCGGACCACCCCCCCCCTTCAGGTGCCAAGCCTAAAACGGTTGCCAGGCCTAGCAGGCTTACTTATTATTTCTTGAGAAAGTACACATTTTTATGATTGTATCATAATAGTCAATATGTATTAGATTTGATCAATATCTCTATGGTGGCCGTTCCCCAAACCACCAAGTCATTGGAAAGCTACTATTATAACACATTTAATAGTGGTACCTTCTTACGTATAGTGGTGTTGTTCTTACGTACCCACCCACCATGCACGTACAGTGGTATTGACCCACCCACTCACCATGCACGTACAATGGGTGTTGACCCACCTACCCACCCATGCACGTACAGTGGTGTTGACCCACCCACCCACCCATGCACGTACAGTGGGTGTTGAGGGGGGAGGGAGGGAGGGAGGGAGAGGGAGAGGTATGAATCCACCCGTCCACCCAGACACATACAGTAGTATTGACCCACCCACCTACCCAAACACATACAGTACTATTAACCCACCCGTCTACCCACACACATACAGAGATATTACCGGAAGAGATATTACGAAGTGTATTTCCGGAGCAATGAGGAGAGATGAGTAGGCCAAGCGAATCGAAAAGCCGTACTTTTGGGGCTGATCGTGGTCAATTCTAGTTTTACCAATGAATACAGATCAATAAGAAGCGAAAATTCATTCTCTCTCTCATTCTCATAGAAAGCTACAATCTTCCCTCTCACTCTAGGCTGCCGCGCAAAAGTCATCCGCACCATGATAGCAAAATTACAAAAAAGTAGACTGTCTTTTTATCATTGGCTTTTCGCTTCTTGTAGGTGTGTATTCATTGGTTTTACAGAGAAAGGATTCATTCTTGCCTCTGGACTTAAGCAGGCCCCAAAAATGTAAAGAAATTGTATCATTACTATTGGTTATACCAAACTATTGCAGCAGTGTGGTGATAACAAATGAGCTATTATCATGACCCAGTCTTCGATAACATATTTTGTACTAATTATATATAATACAATGTATGAAGGTCAGTTTTAAAGTGCTAACAACTAATCTATGGAAAAAATATACTGTAGCCTACCAAGAAAACTAATAAATTTAAACAAAGTTTTATCATGTTCAAACATCTTTTATACAAATACTGATCTGTTTACAATTAATAATAAAACCTCAAGTGCAGGTAAGATTGATTGCAAAAGATTAATGTACAGTAAATGTTGCTATATAAAATGATTAGGAGCCTTGTAAATTTTTTGCTGATTTTTTCATGGTAGATACATGATGGTTTTTTTCTCATCGGAAAAGTCAGAAAAATTACGGAAATGAGGGAAAACAGAAAATTATGTTTTTGTAACTTTGGCGATGTCGGTACTCAAATTGTGCGGAATTGTGCTCTGATCAATAATATGGCAATCAAAACATTATTAGGCATGTTAGCGCCGGAAATGTACCTATTTCAGTCGGTTACGTTCTGTTAGGATAGGGCTAGGTTGGATATTGATAGGTTTTTATGTTAGGCTAGTTTAGGTATATAGACAAAAGAGTAATTTGTGTTCAGTGTTGATCGACGTGACGACTCCGTTACATCTAGCAGCATTATTATGAACTGAGGATAAAATTTACTTGCTTAACTCCCACGAATTTAGCTACTGCTGAGTTGTAAGCCTTACATAAATTGTTTGAGTAGTACGGACGTTTTATTTCATCAAGTCCCTTCCATCACTAGATTGTTCGCTCCGTGGTAAGCCTGTCATATCTATGTCACTATTTATTAATAATGAAGTCAAAGCTTACTCAGTAGAGGAAATACATTCTGCACACTTAGATGACTTATTTTTGTACAGCTTGATGAAAGAAAAATGATACTGTCAACGAAAATGTTAGCGAACCCCTTGATTATGTTATTAGTTACAAATATATATCTTACTTTATAGGAGCATTTGTGCCAGTAATTAGGTTAGTTAGTGAGGTCTGCTACACTACATCTAGTTTAAACTGCATTACATTTACATGGCAATACATTAGCACTTCACAATGAACCAGAAACAGCAGATAATTTGAGATAAAATTTAACATTGTATAAGAAATCTATCTGCCAGCTTATAAAATCAATGGTAAGATATTCGAAATAATTAAAGCTTGGGTTTCATACTGGAAGCATACAAAATGGGCGTTTTGGGAGACTCACTTAACCACTTTCTCGTTCGCAGATAGGATTACTGATTATAAAAGTGTCGTCCTAACTTTCCCCTGCAGTTTGCACGATATGGCAACGCCGAATTTCCTAAATATCATCCGCCTTCTGTCTCACCTCGTGCACCCGTCATTTGTACCTATGATTCAACAATAGAGATTTAGCAAAAGAAAACAAAATAATTTGATATGAACTGACACATTTTTAGTGTTATTTCGTTGAAGTTTCAAACGAACAAGTTGAACTAAAACATTTGCTAGTATTTCAATAAATCTACTAATTGCACGATCGCTGTAACTAGCAGAATTATTCGTCGTTCTTAATATATTACTTTAGTATTATAATTGTTGCTGTTATTTCTTAATGTATTTAATTTAACGGACTGCATATAGTTAATTAAGGGTTTAATGGATTTTTTTTAGATTTTCGTCTTTTTTTGTGTTTCTTGATATGTGTTGTAATAATATGTTTGCACTTGTTAAATTTGCTGTGTTTAGCTTTTGCCATTGTTTTTGGTATATTTATCCTTAATCTGTTTAGTTTTAGGTACTTTTTATTTAAGCATCATTGGGTTGTGATATTTTGCTAGCTGTTTAGCCCTTCCGTTTTATTTGCATTTGCTATCTGTCTTATTCTGATACATTTTAATTGTAAAGTATATGTATTCTTTTTTTGCTTTCTTTATAATGATTTAAAGAACACATCAGGACTTTGTCTGATTTGTTTATTAATGTTAAAAAAATTAGTTAACATTTCCGAAATTACCTCAAATTTTTACTTTTGATCAGAAAAATTCACTATAGTGCCTATACAGAACAGAATTCCTAGTTGTCAAATGAATGAAAATATTTAAAAAAAGGCTGTCTTCATTTTAGTCCGTGGCAAAATTTGAACGCTGCTTGTTTAGGCCTACTTATTCCCGCGCCCAACCCCACCCTTTTCCTCCTTCAGAATTTTAAGTATTTTTTAATTCTTTTATTTTTACATGTATTTCAGTTGTTTTGACAATTTTTTTTCCTTTAAAACCCATACAAACATTTTTTATTCGTCTTGGTGTGTAGCGGCAAGGATAGGCTACATACGGTTTGATTTAATCAAAAGTCAGTATAAATGACATTTTTATATGTAGGAAAATAACCAAATATCTCGCTCTAAGTGACATTCATTAATAATCACTTCTTGATGACTTCATTGAACTTAGAAACTTCTTATTTATTTATTTTTTTTTTTTCAAAGAAATAAAACGTATTATGAATCTCACAAAAAATGTCAGTTTTCACAATATTATCACACAGATCATCTAACATTTATATGTGAATGATAAAGTAGAAAATAATTAATTTCAAAGAAATGGTCGGTTGCATAGTTGGTTAAAGACCAGTTGTATAAGCTAAAAATGCTCAGTGTCATCCCAATACACGTAAAACACTTTTTTTTAATAGATCAGCTGATCACCAGCTGTTCAATTGTCATCGGACTATCAATTAAGGCTACTTTCTAAGGAGAAGTTAGTTACAGTTCTTACACTAAGATTGAATTTATTCATATACGCTCATACACTAATTATTCCAAATAAACATTTTTCCATCTCTTGACAGCCCGTGTCTTAAGAATAAATAAAAAAACATATACACAACAATAAATATAGAATGTGTATCTGTTATTATGTGCTACATTTTTAGTTTATTTAGAGACTCAAAAACGGTTGTTTATAGTGCAAATGGCGCCTTAAAAGGATGCTTAAACGTAATATAAGGCTTATTTTAATTTCAAAAATATAAAAGTATAAATTATAAAAAGCAGTAACGATTTGTTTCAGAATCAGTATATGTATTATGCAAAGGCTTAATGGGTCTTTTGACTTTTATGGGTTCATTCATAGGATTCAGTGAGTGCCTCTAGGATCAGCGTCTACACGTTTTTGTTCTCATTTAATGACGTGGTAAAAGCTGAACTTATACTACGTCTCTTGGCGTGATTATACTTGTTGACCTAATTCTACTGCAGGATGGTAATTGTTGGATGAGGACCAATTAAATGTACATAAAAGGCACACATTAAACAACAAACAATGGTAGGAAAAACAATGCCAAAGCTTATTTATTATGCTTTTTTTTCTTAGTAGAAGCCATAGAGTAGCTATAACGTTTATTTTTACTTTTGCATGTTAGTTTAAGTATAGGAATGGAGAGGTTGCATTAGTGTAACGCCACTTATATAAAAAAAGAATAAATATTCGTTTATCTCGATTCATTGTAATTTTACAATGTTTATTTAACAAATACTCATTGTTCTAACCACTATAAATTATAGTTTTACAATTTAGAATGAACTATATTTACCTATAATATACTTTATCTCTGGTGACCTTGTTAGTATATTATATACCTATAATATACCTATAATGACCTTACGAGAATCAATTGCCAATATTTATTTACAAATTTTGTCAGTGAGAGCACCAATGTTAAAGGGGATATCATAATACAAATGTGGGGCAAAATAAAAACATTCTCTTCAACCAATTTCCAGCCTTGCTCTTGGAAAATGAATCTGGATTGTTAGTGTGTCACGGAGAGCAACGTCTGCCCAATGGACGAGCTTCTCAGCCAAGTATTTTGGATAGCCTACCTTCTGTCGGCACCCGGTCGATCAGAAAACTTGTTCAAATTATCCATAGATATATAAAGTTATGATATTTTCAGCATCACGAAAGACTGTCACAGGGTCACGCGTACAGAGATTGTAGACAAACTGCATTGCAGTCTTTTGTATCCTTTCGATTCTTGCAGAATCCTCCTTCGTGGTGCTGTTTCCATATGAAGGTAAACAGCAATATAGCATTACTATTATTATTATTCATTGTTGTTTAGTAAGACGCACATCGTGAAAAGATGGACGAATAAGAGGGACGAATGAGTGTGAGAGTGTACATAAGCGAATGTAGTCAATATTACTCAATTGTTCCTAAGAAAAAAAATCACCATGGAGAGTATGATAGATTGAATAAGATTCAGCTACGCCTGGCCTTCAGGGCGTATGAAGTTATTGGGCAGTGAATAAATTTGAATGTATTCAATCTATTGTTTTTTTTTTCGTAGTAGTATCGTTCACAATTCACTTAAAACCGTTACAGTACTTTCTCCAATGAGCATGAATTTAGATTTACCCACATAATAATCATTATTTAAGAACATTCCGGACTAAGACCCTCATAGATGTGGATGAGATAGCGTGGATGTACGGTCGTGCCAGTTTAAAACGTGTAAGAACAATGGGTGGGACGGCTGCGCCACTCAAGTCGTGGATGAGTATACTAACAAACACACGTCTATATCTCGCTCTCCCCCACCCTTCCATATCAATCACACTTGATGCTCCTTCACATACGCTTCGCAGGACATCAATACGATGCATGAGGATAATTGGAACACACTCCTGGTACGTTCCATGAGTACGTAGTCAACATAGGAGAGGATATTCGTTAAGTGCTATTAGTAAGGTATGAGGGGGGGGGGAGGTAAGAGTACGAAGGATTTACATGACTTAGGCCAGATGGAGGTAACGTTTTGTATAAGAATTAATTTCGTAGTATTTTCTTTTGTTTGATAGTAAGAGTTCCTAAGATAGCATTTGTTCGTAGTGGGAGGGGGTGTAAGGAATTGTGTATACAAGAATTACTGTGGAAAGGAAGGGAGAAAACATACCACCCTGTGTTTATGGGTGGCTTAATAACACCGTATGTGTATGGGTGTGTAAGTGTGTCAATACCCTGTACGTTTTTTAATTGTTGGGAGGGTCAATACCATTGTGTGTATGGGTTGGTGAGAGGGTCAATACTACTATACGCTAATGAGTGGGTGGGTCACTACCATTTTAAGTGAATGTGAATATGTGGTTGGGTGAATACCAACGCAAGTTGATGGGTGGGTGAATACCACTGTTGCTGTATGGGTGAGTGAGTAGGTCAATAAAACTAAACGTGTATCATTGAGAGGGACAATACCATTGTACGTGTAAGAGTATGGGTGGGTGGGCGGGTGGGTGAATAACACCGTATTTGCATGGGTTGGTGGGTGGGTGAATATACCATACATGTATGGATGAGAAGGGTGAAAAACATTACCTAAAGACTGATCCTCAGACAGTTAAATAAATAAAAATGACATTAAATTAATGCATATCTCGCCGATTTACTGTTCTTTGTAAGTAAAATAAAATATTTGAATCGAACAAAACGTTCTTCAATCTAGTGCAGTTCCACTATTTGATTTCTGCCGATCGCCAATTCATTAAGTGAAGCTGTAGACAGCCTGACCTTGACTCATTATATCTGTGGTCAAGTGGACGCCTAGTATCATGATAGTGATAACAATGCAGTTTGGATATCAATACAGCCGGCCATGTCAATAGGGATTATGGCCTGCAGCAGGCCCGACCCACAAGTAATTCATGACCCATTCAAAATGCATCTCAATTCTGTAACCGCAGTGGATGATATTGATAACTGTGACCAGCCATTCTAATTTTTGGTACATAATATATTGTTTAAATAATATTCAATAAAATACCAGCATGAACTGTATTGTATACAATAAAATATTATATGCTGTGTACTATAATAATATAATTTACTTAAATTTGTTTTAGAGGATAAAACGTCTTTTCCTCACTCACGACAAAACATAATTAAAAATTTAATTCCTTCAATGATAGTAAACTTTCTGTCAACATTATAATATTTAACGTAACTTATATGACTTTTAAAATATTTCCTATTAAGTGTTTTGAACCACTGTTTGTAATAAAATTTCATTATTAAACTTCGTCGTTAAAGTTGTTATTTTTCAAAAGGTATTATTGTAGTACATACAAATTTTAAATCCATTTGATGAAGTGGCAAGAGTTATTGTTTCATGGATAAGCATGAAACATGTTTGGGAAACTTGTTTTTTATCATACAAAATTTAACACAAATATATTGAAATATCACTTCTATGAGGCTTTGTCCCAATTACAATGGGTCTTCCTAGTAATATTTTGAGTTGAAATTCTATATTTTGATATTTTAAAAACAATTTTGTTTTATAAATTGTGAAAAAAATACGGCGACAATATTGTTTTACTAAGTTTACTATTACTACTTTTTCAAAAAAGGACCCGTAAAGTTTCTCTCAAAATATAAATACTATTTGACGTGGAAGACAATTTCCGAATGGTTCCAAAAAATAATTAAAATAAGCTCACTTCCAATTTTCAACTCTAATTAGCCAACTTTTAAAACAAGTCGAAAGTTAATAATTTTGCAATGCCTTTAATCAAATCAACACGTCTAATTGAAACAAGAGTTAATGACCGAAGCTGATTGCAATAACGGAAAATGAAATTAACTTTTCAATGATGGCTGTATATTATATAACTTATCTAAAAAAAGAACACTAGATAATGTGTTCGTATGTTTGTTCATAATTACGACAGTTACGTAGTAATAAAGACCTAGAATAAGTTATTATATGTTTGTAAACAGTTTATCCACATGATAATTCTTTGAAAGAATTAGTCGTATACATCGTTAATGATAAGTGAATTTCATAATATTTCTAAAGTCAACAATGTTGAATAACAAGTTCAAATGAAAAAGTACAAAGAAAGTATTATACTTATAGTTATCAGAAACAGTTATTACTTTAGATACTGTCAAAACGTTCTGGAGACCAATTATACAATATATGACGCTGAAAACATTTTGTTTAATTAAAGAGCCCATTTTGTTTCTTTAAATTTTAAACGAAATCTTAACAATATGTATTTTATTTATTATACCTAAAAACTTTTTTCCTTCAAATTTTTGTGGAAGAAATGATAACACAATTGACAGCAAAATACTTCACATCTAAATATTCCAAAAATATACCATGTTTTTTCATCTTCAATTAGAAAAATTTTTGGATGTCATAAATACGTTTTTTTAACTTACCTACGTAATTGTAATTGTTATACGTCACAAAACAATCAATGTCAGTGAAAAACAATTGTTTGAATTTTAGAAGATTCAGATTTGCATCCTTCACTTACATACTTAGACTTGTATTAATCACTTGTACTTATGATAAAAGGTGATAAAAATACGCATCGGCGATGTTGAGTTTTTTGGACCTTTTCCGTTAATTCACTACCACTACTGTTTCTATTACTTCACTGCCACTACGTTTTATCACAATTACGGTTAAGTTAGGTCAGGTTAGGTTAGGTGGCTACTAAGTTGATCACAACCTGATAAATCTAATGATTGACTTACCGCCGAATGCGCTCTCCGTGTGCAAGTTCTTGGAAAGCGATCCGATAAGGCCAGCGATATCAGATTCCTAGCGGATAAGGGGTCCTGACAAACACCTCGGAGATCAGTAGTTCCATGTCCATTGTACACAAACACTGACGGGAGTAATGTCTTCACTCGAATACGCTCCAATACGCTCTGAGAAAAACAAAATAGTTCCTCCGGTATACGCTGCGCTGCGCTACGCTACGCTGCGCTGAAAAACGCTACTAGTGTGTCTTGCATCGAATCAATGCATGATTTTGTTTTAAAAAATACGCTGCGCTGCGCTACGCTACGCTACGCTGTCTGTCTGTTTCTACCCTAAGGAATACCACAGTGGACTTAAAAATGATTCGGGAACAGTTTTTAGAGTAATAAAATATTTATCAAGAGTTATTGAATTAACTGAAACAAAAAAATTTGTGGTGGTGAATTAATGGAAAAGATCCCCATTTTTTTTATATTTACAAAATGATTTTCTTCTTAAACATTTGCACCAAAGTACATAAAGAACAACACTGTTTGGTATATTTTTTTAAGATGCCCATTAAATTTATAGCAGTAGTGTTTCATATCGTTGAAGATTTATTGAGATAGTGCTAATTTCAAGTAATATATAAATAGGCCACTTAATATATGGGCCATTCTCAGATATGCGACTTTGACACAACTTTGTGAGTATTTAAGGTGAATATGAATGAGTATATATATATATATATGAGTTTAGGAAGATTGAGGATAGGTCATCCTCAATCTTCCTAAACAAGACTACGCAGGTCGCGTAGTCTTGTTACTAACTGAGTTCGACTTATGATCAGAAAGGGTCATTTATTAATAAATAGCTCAATACCGAAGGCGACTAAAGGACCAACAGCTGTACGTGGAACCTGAACCAAGTAGTATTGGTCTGATTTTCAGCATTAAAAAAATGCATAAGTAAAGCTACCATGCGTTAACATATTTTGTTACAATTTTATTCACCAAAACTTTGTTCAGTTATTTTTATAATTGAGGTAGAGTTGTATAGTCTCTTTTGGAAGAGCCACTAAATCTATCGACATTTTCATTCATTTAATGAGTAAAGCAAAACAAACAAAAAAACACACTATATTTAAACACATTTATTAAAATCATTCACCAAGTTTACCCCAAAAATTTTACACTACAGGTTAAACTTTGACAATGGGGTTCCAAAATAGTAAAAAAAACTCTGCCACTAAATTTATTAGTACCTCTTGAAATTTAAAATACAAAAAAAATGACAAAATTTGTTTAAAACTAAATCACATAGAAATTGAATTTCAAAAATTATACATTTCTCATATTATAATGTCAATTAAAAGTGTGATTCATTTACAACAACAGGCAGTTTTTAACAACAGACTATATGCTTTTAATAAATAATTAACTACGAATGGATATTAATGTAAATTACTGTAAATAAACATTGCTATTTTCACAAGCATTTTTTAATAATTTATTTTATCATAAACAATTTAACACATACTTATAATTTCATTACGACTCTCGTTTATATTTAAAAATCTAAACAATAATGAAACTTTTCTTAACTTAAAAAGGCAATGTATTAGTTTTGTTATCAAACGCACTTTTTTAAATGTGTAAAACATTTTGTAAATGTTAACAAACTTAGATAGTGGTGACATTTTTCTTTTTCTTACAATTTAAATGTGTCATACTTGTAATATATAAAATATCCAGGAGATATTATTGTTCAAGATAGTGAAAAAACTTTTTGATAGGTAATTTATATGTAAGCAATATAGGCTATATTTGTTAATTCATTACAACCTGTGTAACGTTTACAAATATAGATAGTGATGAAATTTATCTTAATTAAGAACGTAGGCCTAAATATATCTGTTTCATTGAATTAAACCCATTTTTAAAATAGGAAATTTTTTTTAATGTGTCTTTTATAATGTTGATGTGGTTACCAAGTTACAATGTAGACGTGTTGTTTACTTAGTAAGTTACATATTTTTTTTTTTTTTTAATTAGGTCCTGTCTATGGGTAAAAGTTTATAGCAATTCTGGGTTTCTCTCAAAATCCTCATTAAATGGCCTAATTATACAGGAAAATAAACAATTTTTCGGAGAAAAGGCAAATTTCCACACAAAAAAAGTTTCGATCCTTGAAAAACCTACCAAATTAATTGGTAATTATATTTAAAAGGGACATTGACTTTATTTTGGTTGAACAAATTTTTCAGGGGTTTAACTATGAAACAAGAATATGATTCCCCTACGATTATTAGGCAAAATTGAATATATATTTTTTTTGGATATATGGCGTTGTGGGTTCTGAAATTTTGCAAACTTTTATCCCTATCACAAATAGGGCAAGGGGATTGGAATCGAACCATCACTAAGCGCCGAGATTTGCCAGTTTTAGTAAGGTTACGAGTTTGTTTTGTTTGAGTATTGAAAGGTTACATTATGTTTTGTGAGGTTAGGTTGGTTTTTGTTAACCTAACCTAATAAACCCTAATTTAATCAAATTCAACCAAACAAAATCTAATATCACTCAATCTAACCAACTGTTTCCTCCTCTGACACGCTATGTTTCTTAATAATGCTCAGATGGTAGCAGTTATGGAAGTGAATACTGTCTGTAAACGTCTGCTTACTGTCTACATCTATAGTATGGTGCAGCTAAAATTAAATTTGAAAATTATTTTGAAGTGTCTCTCCCACTAAAATATAATTTATTGAAACTTCTAACATCATTTTACAATTTGTCTTTACTTGTTAAAACTGAGAATATTAGAAAAGTAGTCTATGTAAATACATTAAGTTTTAACATTTTGTACCCACTTCCGAATGTAAACGGTTTCTGTGTGTGCAGTGCGACACGGCGGCCGGAACAGACGGACAACCCACTGACAGAGGCTGTGGTGTGAATAGTAAAGGTCGACGGCCTTCCCTCGTGCACCGGTATCACGGTTTCCTGGAATCTCCAGGATAACTAAATGACTAATTATGTAATATCTTGAAGTACTTCTTAGTATTAGTTTATTGCTATTAGTAACCTGATTGTAGTTACAGCAAGCAATAGTTCGTCAGCAAGTAGTAGTTTGTTAGTAATGTAAATATCAAAGTTAGTAAGATTGTATTTAAAATCGTAAGCAAGGAACTCAAACACGCAAGGTTTTTAATAAGACCATACCTAAACAGCATCAAACCAACAAAAATATAACATACATAGGACGATTAAGAAAGTACATCCGGTTGGAAAACGTTTTATCTTCTATAGAATTCTCTTTTTTAATTATGATTATAGATAAACATAAGTAATTTAGTGACAGTGTTGTGGTAAAAATAGAGGATGTCTCAATAATTGTATATTATCATGTTGGTTAATGTTTTAAATAAGTGCTTAAATTTATATTTAAACGTAAAACACTGAGTATTGCTCATATGTACCGGTATACACATTTAATTTATACTTCACGGCATTCTAGGTTTGTATCTGGAGATAAAATGGAAAATTATTTAGTAAAAATATTACTTAAATATAAAATCATGCTTGTATAATTTTTACCTTGTTATCTTAGAGAAAAATCCTCAGTATCCATGGCTCAGGGAAGACCACATGACAATATTATCCAAACACTTTTTCTGAAATACGATCAGAGATTAAAACTAGCTAAACAGACACGCCTTAAACGAAAAATCAAGGTCGCAAAACACAAAAATAGGCTACCTCACGCACTAAATACAGTTATCCGAGAGTGCCCGAGTGCGGTCGATTCTTGCCGACCGCTCAACTCGGCAAACAGCCTGTGACTGACTCGAATCTTTACACCTCCTACACCCCCACTATCGGCATGAGCCAGTTTAGCCAACTGTTCGGCTCGAAAATTACCAGGTTTCCTCTTTGTTCCCGACGTTTTTAATTAACATACCATAGCAAAGACCTCCGTCAAATTGCCTTCTTTGCAAATCGACTTCACAAGAAAAACTGGAAATAATAGCCTTTGATTAAAACCTGTAATTAAAATTTTTAGCTTTCGCAATTTAAGTAATTATATTCTTCGTTTTTAATCAAAATACTAAAAAATGCAAGAGTAATATATTTTTTTTACTCCACAAAGTAATTAAAGCAAATATGTTTAAAAGAGCAGAGATTATAAACATATTCCAATGTCAACTTGAATGTAAAATGAAACATATTGTATGTGTTAAAACACGATTTTTTTATATAACTAGAACAATGGATTATAATTTTTATTTTCTTTATGACGTTATTATCATTTTAGCTTCTAGTAAAAAATAAATAGTTAGTTGGGGCTTTATCACGTGTCTTAGTTTGAAAAGTGTCCATATATTATATTCCCCCTCCCTTGTGTGTCTTTCCGTAATATAAACTTCAATTTTCACAAACGTATGTTACTTTTTCAATGTGTTCTGTACTTTTATCGTACACAAATACCAATTTTATAACCCTTTTCGTTCAAGTTTTCCTTCCATTATTATTAACATTTGTAACATCATATATCCAAAGCGGTTTGCTTTTCTTCTATCTTTTTTAGATATTAAACTTGTGTAGTATTTTATTACTCGTCTCAAAAGTTCTTCTCTCCCTATCCCACCCATCTCTTTATTAATTGATAAGACGCAGATCGTAGAGATGTGGACGAATATGAAAGGCGAATGTGCGCGATGAGTGTATATGAACGAGTGTAGTCATTGTTGTTACTAAGGTCGACTGTTCCTCAGGAAGAACTATTTATTGATAGCCCATTATCCAGGGCAACTAAAAGACCTAAATATCTACGCGGAATCCGAACCACGTAGTGCGGGTCGGATTTTCAGCTAACTGATAAACCTAACACTCAATTCTCTTCCCAACAAAACAAATAAACCCAACAAAACTACCACCCAACATTCTACCCCAACTTCAAACTACCCCAGAGTTCTCAATGGCAACCATTGAGCAGACACCATGTCGGTACTAAGAGGACTCAGCATAGAACATATCGCCTACAAAATTGCTTATATTTATGTTTTCTATCCTCCTCTAAAACCACATACCGAAACTCAAATTATTGTTTTTTTCTTCCTTTCTCACGGTCCATGCCAGAACCGAGTAACTTAATGTCACAGTCTCAATAATTAATTTGTTATTGTTCCGGTAACAAAGCGAAGATCGACTTTTATAAAAGTTGGTTCTGAAACAAACTTAACGTCTTTTTTCTTGGGTAATGAATCCTTCGTAAATATAATTATCATTGCAATGCAAATATTAGCAGCTGTCTTATGGTCCTAGTTATTCCCGTGAACGATCAAATTTAATGAGACTTAAAAATATATTTGATAATTACAAACATAAAGAATATTTTAGAAAAAAAAATCTTCTTTAGCAAGTGTTTTGTGTGTGCAATGAAATACATAAACAACACAAACTTGTACATCACTCTTTTGTAGAAACGGTTCATCTGGCTATTATTAAACCATAAAATGGTTTGTTTAAAAAAGTAAGAAGAAGAAGCTTAAAAAATAACGTAATCGAATGATCAACGCATTTTTATCCACCGTTGTTGTTATCTGCATAAATAAAACTTATATTAGTTACAGCAACAAGTATTCTAAATGTAACATTTCTAGCTTATTTAAATTATCGCCGACAAAACCCAAAATAGTAATTTTCTAATAAGAACAAAACTTAAGTGAATTTTGCTTGGTAACTGTGGTATATACAAATGCAATGTCCATAAGAATTTTTTATAGATACGTTAAGTTAATTTCTAAGTAAATTTTTATTTGTAACTGCAACACATTGCTCCAACAATAAAAAAAACCGGCTGTGCAAAAAATCCAAAAAGTGTAGTCCTTCATAACTTTCTTTAATTTTAAATGGTAAAAATAACCAGCCATAAAATATTTTGGTAAATAAGTTGGAACAATTATAACGGATTTTAAACCTCTTTAGGAACCTAAAATGGTCTTCAAGACTGAAAATATTAAATTAGTAATGTAATACCTCTTTTTATTATTATTATTTTATACTAAATGCAAAACTGTAAAAATGATACTGTTGTTCATCTTCTCTCATGTATTGTAAACGAGGCCATACGAAATAACACGTGAAGTATATAGGCTGTTTGTTTACGAATTAGTCAGTAAATAAATAGTACATTACACTTGCACAGAAGTTTGCCTATGTTCTCACCAACGTGATGATGTAACAAGCAGACTAGTTCATT
Source organism: Stictocephala bisonia (assembly GCA_035578905.1). Lineage (NCBI taxonomy): Eukaryota > Metazoa > Arthropoda > Insecta > Hemiptera > Membracidae > Stictocephala > Stictocephala bisonia. The sequence goes on from JAQJVL010001340.1 coordinate 145,574, forward strand.
GGCTGTAGATTATCACTGAAGTAATATCCCAGAGAAATTTGAGTAAATTTATGTTTAGTTGACTATAATATATCTTTAAAGGATCTTTTCCGTTAATTCACCACCAATACTTTCTTTTTGTTCCCGTTAATTCACTACCACTTGATAAATATTATATTGCTATAAAAACTTTTCCTAAATTATTTTTACGTCCACTGTGGTTGTCCTTATCCGCTAGGAATCCGATATCGCTGGCCTTATCTTATCGCTTTCCAAGAACTTACACACGGAGAGTGCATTCGGCGGTAATTTAGTCATTGGATTTACCAGTTTGTGATCAACAAATCAGCGCTTCGTTAACTTTTCATATGTTATAAACAATAACGCTTTGGCCTTGGTTGGAGGGACATTACCACTATGTATGGGTAGTTGGGAGGATAATTGCTACAGTACATATTGGGTGGGTAAGAGGGATATTATCACTATACATTGCCGGCGTGGTGGCTCAGTGGCTAAGGCTTCGGACTGCGGAGGGCAATTTCCAAGGTTCGAATCCCCACTGAGCCAACGGTCGGTACTTCACTCGTTGAATAAAGTTGACGCACAGGCCTGTAGGTCCATGTCAACTGGCGAGTGAAGTTTTTTTAAAAATAAAAAAAAAAAACATTTATGGGTGGGTAGCAGGACATTACCACTATGTTTGGGTGAGTGAGAGAAAAATTACCACTGTAAGTTTATATGGGCTGTTAGGAAGGATTTTATCACTGTATTGTATGGGTGGGCATGAGAAACATTACCGCTGTACGTTTATGGGTGGGTGGAAGGAACATTATTACTGTACGTTTATGGATGGGCTCAAAAGACATTAATACTTTACGTGTATGGGTGGGCGGGAGTAACATTACCACTGTACGCGAATGAGTGGGTGGAGGGAGATTTTCACTGTACGTTTATGGGTGGGCTCGAGGAACATTTCCATTCTACATGTGTGGGAGAACAGAAAGGACATTACATCTAAATGAATGGGATGGTCATTACCACTGTACGTTTATGGAAGGGCAGGAGAGATATTACCACTGTACGTGTATGGAAGGATAGGAGGGTCATTACCAATGAACGTTTATGGAAGGGCAGAAGGGACATTACCACTGTACGTTTATGGATGGGCAGAGGAGACATTACCACTGTTAGTTATGTGTTTATGGGTCAGTCAACACCACTTAAGGTATGCGTGTGTGTGTATGTGTGTATGTGTTGGACACTACCACTATATTTGTTTGGATGAGTGGGAGGGACATTGCCACTTTACGTTTATGAGTGGGTGGGAGGATCATTATACTGGACGTGTATGGATGTTTGGTTGGGCCAGTACCACCATTGTACGTGTTTGGATGGGTGAATTTTATTGGATATTTTACTACTTTGTTACATTTGTGATATTTGAGTTTCCTAAATTTTTGCGTTTTATAAAGTGTTTAAAATGATTTTAAAATGTTGTTTCTTTCCTATTTTTTTTAAGTGATTTAAATATTTCAAAGACTTTTCGACACCTTTGAGATTTTTCAAGAAAAATATATGGATAGTTTCACGATATACATGATTGCAAGTGGTGTTATAATATGACATTAAGTCATGATTTCTATGGACATAAATGTGATAACCATGCAATTGTTCTTTATTATAATCAAACCAACAACCCAAGGTTTGATTTACCATTAGATCATTAACTTACATCTATATTCCATAGCCAAGGTGTACAATATTTTCTCACAATATATATTATTCAGTTTCCAAAAATTACGAATTAACTATTAATCATACAATTAACTACACAACAATCAATTAATTTAAAACAGTTTAGTTTTATACCTTATTTATTATAAAATATTTTTCGTACTTTAACCCTTAATTACCATGGTGTATTTTAGTAACACTCATACCATGGTGGGGTCTTTAAAGACCCCAAATTTCAAATTAATGGAAAGATAATAAAGGAAAGATTTTTTGTATAACATATTTATTATGATGTAGAGTATTTATCATAGATTATGTTGAGAGTATAAAATACAATTTTACACCTTATTATGACTTTATAAAAATTAATTTTTATTTTTACTGCATGTTTTATACTTTTCAGAACATATAGTTTTGATTATTTTATGAAAAATTCAAAACTTATTCTAAATTTTTTGTTTTGACAAAACCCTGTTTTTAAAGAGTGCCTCTTCCAGCTAAAAATAAAGAAAAAGCCGATTGGTAAATTTGGTAACGGAGCCATGCAATTAGCCCTTCAAAAAACCTTGAGAAAACGCCAACACTAATACCATGGTGGGGTCTATTGGGACCCCAAGGCTAAATAACTCCTAAACTAAAATATAAAAATAAAAGCTATGGCATTCATTTATCACTTCAAACATCCAACAGGGAATAGCTAGAACTAGAATGCGTTATCTCAGCGCTTAAGTGGTGAAAAATGAAATTAAAAACTGTTGGGGTCTAAAAAGACCCCACCATGGTAGTTAAGGGTTAAAATTGCACTCCCTCTTAATTTTTCATCTAGGATTGAATACGAGAATGCTTGTTGATGAACGCTTACAGGCCTGTAATTTATGTGTAATTGTGTCTCATTTTACATTCTAGTGCCTTCAAAATTTCTGATGGGGGCCTTCCTTACTGTCATTCAATTAAATAAGTCTATATATGTGATATCACATGTTTTTCTGTTAGTCACAGTGCTACTGCTGCTGTTAGTTTGCAATTAATTACTCGTGTATTTATATTTTCTTGCTAATAAATAAATATTAGGGTATTCAAAACCATTTTTTTATATACGGCTAAATACTTTTAAAAAACTTTGACAATATGTCTTATAAAGAAAAAGTCCCTTTAAACCCTAATTTTTTAGCAGTAATAATAAATATTATCCAAGTTTTATGGCATAGACTACGATATATTATGTAATAAACATTTGATCGCCAATTAGACTAGACTGCCGTCTGTTATACATCAACTACTTCGATCTAAACAAAATATATTTTCTTGACTAAAACCTCGTTTTTTAACTGTATTAAAAATGAGTTTAACACTAAATATTTAAAAAAAAACTGAAATAAATTTTTCCCTATAACATTTTGTTAAAACACGTCAGTTTCTAAATATTTGTATCATAGTAATTATTACTTTATTAATTGCTTCATCCTTTATTATTAGTAGTTAGGATCTTTGTTATTACGGCATTTTCCTGCTGGAGGTAGTCCACTTGCAACAATCGCAATTTATACTTTGCCCTTGAACAAAGTAAATTAGAATACTGAGTTATATGTTAGGGGGGTGGAGGGGAGAGAACCTACAAAACGGCTTTAAAATCAATTGAAACAGTACAAAAGTGGTACTTAAGGCTAATTATGGAAAAAGGTTAGAGAGAACCGTCAAGCCCTTGTTTCCTCCGACTTATATCACCTTTAAAATGTATATTTGTAAATAGATTACTTAAAATGATTTTTTTTAAATAGATTACTTAAAGCAGTGCCCACTTTCTTATGTTGTAAAGGCATTTAGATGAGGGGTGAAATATCGGAAAAACTTTCGAGCCCCAAAGCCAAATAATAATGTTTATAAGCAATACCTTTTTTTTCTGGGCAATTACCTAGCCCGAAACTATATAAATTAATTCCAGAATATATTAAATGTTTAAAACATATAAATAAATATCCGGTGGAATTGAGAGGGTGGCTCTATGTTTACGGTATGTTAACGGTATGTTTACACGTATACCGTGTAAACATTGTTAAGGACATAAAAATAGTCCCTAAGGACACTTTCCGTTAATTCACTACCACTACTTTTTTATCGCAATTGCGGTTCGTTTAGGTTATGTTAGGTAAGGTGGCCACTTAAATTATCACAAACTGGTAAATCCAATGATTGACTTACCACTGAATGTGCTCTCCGTTTGTAAGTTCTTGGAAAGCGATAAGATAAGGCCAGTGATATCGGATTCCTAGCGGATAAAAAATATAATAGTGGATGTAAAATGATTGGGGAACAGTTTTTAAAGCAATATAATACTTATCAATTGGTAGTAAAGTAACGGAAACAAAAAAAGTAGTTGTAGTGAATAAACGGGAAAGATCCGTCTCTTATTATAGGAATTGAACATAAAAAAAAAAAAAAAACAAAAAAAAACACACAATTTTAAGATAACATTGCATCTTTGTATTATCATATATTATTTTTTGTAAATGCACTATAAATAGATAGAGAATACCTAATCTTTTTTAACAAATTACAATGTAAGTTGTATATATTTCTTGAGTTTATCTTTGTCACTATATCAACCGTGTTTGCGTTTTTACTATTTGTATAGTTTACTAAGATTATATATTTTAGGGAATTTATAAACAATGGGGAAAGCCACAGACACGTTGGTATACATTAATTATACAAAATAAAAACATAAATTACAATAATTTTAAAAAGAAAATTATTTACTTTTTTGTTTAACTGAAATGGGATCTTAGATTTATTCTGTTAGTATGCCCCTATTAAATTGAATTTTGTTTTTAACGTTATTTTGATGGAGTCCTTGAACAAGCACTTAACTATAAGTATTCTTACCTTGTGTGTGTCAGTGGAAAATTTGGAAGATTATAATTTTTGTATACTATTTTTGTAATTTCTTTTGAATAATTTTCTTGTTGTATCAAATGTACTGCATTTTTTATATTGTACTGATGGATAAACAAAACTATTATTGTTATTAGAATATACATTTTCCGGTAAGAACAGCATCATGGTGCTATCTACAATATATACAAGATAACCAACCGTGTCGCCCATGCTGTGATGTGGCATCCCCAGTAGTATCGCTGAGACTGGCGAAGATACCACTGAGGATGCCACATCACAGTAGAGGCGAAACGTTTGGTTATCTTATATATATTGTAGATAGCACCATGACGCTGTTGTTACCAGAAATATATATTCTAGTTATGACACCGGCCACTTAAGCCTAAGTTCTAAGATTATTATTATTATAATTATGAGTAAGGTTAATGTTATGTAGGTTTATGTTTTTAAGAAATTAGTTATGCTATATAACTACTCCAAACATAAATAGATCTTGTTAACTAACACTAATAATATTGATATCCAACTAGTAAAAAACATGGTATTTTTGTCTTTAACTTTTGTTCGCTGATCCTCAACTCCCTTTACGACGATAATCTGCAATAAGCTCTCCGGAGATGACCTCTAGGTGGTCGACCACCTAATCACAACTTGGTTGGACAGGAATATAGGATGCTTTGTCAACGACTCATTGTCTATCAGGAATATATTGTCTGTCTATAAACCTTAGTAAAACTTGTTTTCCTCACCAGACCTCCTGTAGTAATACAGGAGGCATATAACTAAATACATTACTTATTTGAAATAATTCTTTTTTTAATTTACCCTCTAGATCACTGTACCAATATAATATTAGCATCAATAAATAATACGATCCGAAGCAATAGTAATACAAATATTTGGTATACACAATAACGTCTACTTTTAATCATATGGAAGGATAAATCATTTTAAAAAGGAATATTTCAGCTATATTATGTTTCGTTATACGTAAAATAAATAATTCTATAAATATGATGGTAGGCACTATAATAATTGTAAACACGGTATATTTGTTGTGTCTTTATATGTTTGTACATTTTTTTAATTTTTTAGTATATAACTGTCTCATATATACTACAAATCCAAATATATACTACAAATTGTCTCATATATACTGCTAAATTCAGATATGCTTACTGATAGGTAATACAAACATAAAATGAATGTTATGATTTCGCTTATTTGTATAACTCGAATCATAAAATCAACCAAAGTCAGCAGGTATATATTTGGGAAAGCCAGTTTTATTGCTTTTTCCAGGCTGTCGCATCAAGGTAAAATAATTTCTGAAGAGAGTAAACGAAATTACAACTCAGGATTTTCGCGTATATTGCTCAAACTTTAACATAAATAAAGTATGGCGTAAAGAATCTTCCAATGAATACGAATTTCATTCAATTATTTACTGTTAGGATATTTTTTTAATTTATAACAATCGTTATTCCTTTTCAATACAATTGTTGACAAATATCACATTGCTCAATTCAAACATAGAGTCTACAATTGTGTCTTTTCATATATCATTAATTCCCCAATGGTCCATCTTCTAACATCAGTGTCAGTCTTGGACCTTTTCTGCCACTACTTCAGTTTATGTTGGTTTTGTTTAGGTTGTGTTAGGTTTGGTTAGGTTATGTTAGGTTTGATTAGGTTATGTTCGGTTTGATTAGGTTATATTAGGTTAGATTATGTTGTGTTAGGTTAACCTAAGTTATGGTTATGGTTGTGAATTAATGGAAAATATCCTCAGTTTTCTAATTGTGCCATCTCAGTGCTGTATGCTAAGCATTCGTCAGAACTGTAAAATTCTCTTAACTCTATGAACTCATTGAGCGTTGTTAGAGTATGTTTGATCAAAATAGGCAATTTGTTGTAGTAAAGAACTCCCAACAATGAAGGCATTTGTTCGTAAACTATCGTTCCTTTTCTCACAGTTCACCAGTTACCTTTGTCTCTAGTCTTATTTGTATGTACTGTCTCGACCACAGTCGTGGAACATTTTGACAAGCAAGTTAGGGCATATTTTGACAGGATTAAAAAATGTAGAGTCTTGACAGTGTCAATAGTTGACATTTTAAAATGATTTTATGACTCTGAAATAAAATTTTTGACAGTGATCATAGCATTTTTCAACGTTAAAGCTTTGATAATTTGATTATGTGTACAGTCAACAAAAACATAAGGCCCTAGATGAAGGTGGGATAAATTAAACCATATAACGCCGTATATGTGACTATGGGAGTACTAGATTAATATGAGTATCACAAATCAATCCTTGATCAAGAATTATTCAAAGGATTTTCAAATGGTACAAGCATTGCTTTTGCCAACGTGATAGCTGTACTCTCATCAAAGATTGATAATATCAAAGCAAAGTTAAAAAAAATTCGATTAATATAAGTTTGTTGTAAGGTTGAAATCGTTAAAATTCTATACACAATTTTTTTTTCAACAAATGCCTGCCATTGCCTCCCTGAAAAAACTCCATAAATGTATTATTTTTTATTTCACAAAATAAATGAATTAATCAAAACAACAAATTTTGTGATAAAGGTTTATTTAAAAAGATTACATTAGAATAGTACATTTTTTAAATAAATATATATTTCAAGTTTATTTGATGGATATATTTTAGGGCATAAACTACATTACGGTATTTATTTAACTAGTGTAAAAACTTTTTTAATAATGTTTGTTACCACTTACAACCCTTGAACGTACGCTTATTTTACTATTGGTCACATTTTGGAACTTGGTACGATTACAGTAGTATTTTTGCCAAATATTTCTTTTACAAAACAATTAATTGTGACTGTAATTTAGCTTACATATTTCGTAATAAAAAAACTGATATTATTGGTGTAGCTTTTGTAATAAATTGGCTCTGTTAAATAACTAATTCCACTACAAATATTAGTTAAAACAGTTATATAAAACCTATAATATCGTATATTTGTTAAGTCAAATTCAACCAAGTTAATTCAGTGCATCAGCTACCGGAAGGACAGGTGCGCCTACTAAATCTTTAATAGACTCAATTACTGGAGATTTAGCTGTAATTAAACCTTAATTTTGTCTCAATAAAACAAGCCTAAAGGTAGTGTTCTTGGAGCCTGCTTAAATTAGGTGTAATCAAACTAATTTGTCACGAATTTGTAAATCTGTAAATCTGTAAATCCTCCTTCCTTTGTTGAAGAATTTTGTTTAGACAAATTCTGTATACTATATTTGATTAAACAGTTTGATTCAACATTATTTTACAAAGAACATTGATTTTTTGTCAAAACAGGAGTTCCTACAGTAACATTCACCTAACGTACAGTTTGTACGCAACGGTTGTATGTAATAAAACAGGGTTTTATATTCTTGGATTCAGGAAAATTATAAAAAAGGAAAACTATTTAGGAAAATAGTCTTTTTTAAGAAAATTATTTCTGATATTGTATACTGTAGCCTTATTAAAGCTACAATTTATTTTTTGATATGTTGAACAAACTAAATGAGAGATTAAAATAAGACTTCTCCAATTATAAAAATGTTTCATTATTTATCTTCTTATAAATAACTTCAACAAATAGAAATTGGATTCATCTTAAAATAATGATAAAAACGAAAATAAAAATCTCTTCTTTTATTGACTCAATGGAACATAAATAAATTAAAACAACTCTTCCAAAACAATAAATTAAATATCTTCAGACCAGAAACTTTTTTATTTATTTAACTTTTTTAATAAATTTCTTTAAACTTTTAAATCAAAAATTCAAAATTCAAAATTCAAAATTCAAAATTTTAATAAATTTTCTAAATTCTTTAAAATTGTATAAATTGCTTTAAAATTCTTTAAAATTTAAAATTGCCTCCGGGAGATCTGGAACCAAAATAAATAACCAGCTTTTAGTGACTTGAAACAATTTTCCTTTTACTTACAAAGTTTTAAACAGAAATCAAAACACTCTAAAAATTTGTCACTAGAAGAGTGACTTCAAACCAGAAACAAGTTTAACCACGCATGCTTGGTGGATCTTACCCTATCTACTAAAACCCTACTGAAAATCTCTAACTAATGAAAACTTGTCAAAATTACTTACGTAGCTGTCCTGGAGGTTTCAAATCCAAAAGTGACCTCAACAAAGCTCGACCGGCATTCAACCAATCACTCACACGCGAACAGAAGAAAAATTGCCGCAACGGTAAGAACACCGAAACGGTATAGTCGCCGTTGTCTCGAAAGGATCGCACGTGGTCACACTCAGAAAGATATCGTCGAACTGCTCGAAGGGCCGCAAGCATTGACCCACGGACTTACCCCCACTTAACTCAAGAAGCTAAACCAACCAAATAGAACCCTCTAAACCAGGACATCTGAACAGGTAAGGCTCACCAAACATGTTGCCTTCAGAAAACATGTCGCATGAAATTGACAGGAAATTAACAGACGTGAAAATACGGGTTATTTAACTATTTTATATGGGAAAAAACTACTATTTTTAACTATTTATTTGAAAGGGGAAGATTCTGAATTTTTCTCAAAACTTGGAGAATTTATATCGAAAACTTTTGGAAAACAAACCAAACTCTTAAACCTCTCAGTTCTTACAATATTTAACATTTTCTAAATACAATTTTCTAATTTAATTATAATACAACAATTAACATTTGTTACAGTACTCCAATCAACATTCAGTTTTCCATGTAGTACTTGTGCGATCCTTTCTGAAAAACAATTTCAATTATTTATTCTATATATAATGTAAATTATATTGCTCAAAATTGATTGTATTTTCTAAGTAAAAAGATTTAATTTTACTGTAGTGAAATAAAATTAAAAGGAAGTCGACAGATATTTAACTTTAAAAGTAATATTCTAATTTAATTCTTACATTCAAGACCATGGCAATTTAAAAAAAGGCTACTTCTAGAATTTAAGTAATAAGTTCGTTAATAATTAGATCTTAAAAACCTAGATTTAAATGTTGGATGTGTTATGAAATACTATGTAATTTGTGTTTAGCATCGTACTATCCTTACACTTCCGTTTCTCAAGCTTAGATTCAGCTGCAATTAAAAAGGCAATTGCAGGAAAGAAGGTTACAACCGTCTTCAGAAAATACGATTCATTGTCAACGAGAACCCATTTAGGATTTTTTCGGTTAATTCACTACCATAACCATAACTTAGGTTAAACTAACATAACCAAACCAAACCTAACATAACATATCCAAACCATTTATATTTGCATATTATAAAGGACAAATAAGTAATAAATTTATAAAGTATCATTGTGACGATTGTCTATTCTTATTATTAACAAATGCATAAATTGGAACGTTTTATTTTATGAGTTATTTGACATCGTCAAGTTAAAACTAACAATTAAAGGGATAAATTGTAATGAGAACCATACGAAGTAACTATTCAGTGAGACTTAATTCATTAATTAATCCTAACTCTATGTAGGGCATTTACAAGTTTATCACCAAATAAGATTAAAAAAACGCAAATTAAAAATCGTATTTAAAGTAAATTGTATACTGGCAAGGCAGGACTTTAGAGCATTAATAGACTAAATTACTGGAGCGTTTCCTTTAATTAAACATAAATCCTGTCAGATCAAAACAGACCCTAAAGGCCGTAGGATGTTGGAACTACCTTACTGAGGGAAAATAATTAACTTCCTACACTACGAATATAATTAGTCTAGATAAATTCACACGGATAACTTTGGAGAATAAATATAAAATAACATTATTATTGGATGTTAGATGCCTATCTACACATATGTTTTGTTTATTGTTTCTTTTTATTGATAAACCGTTGAAAAACAACATATATGACTATCTCAAACCTTTTCCTAAATGTTTGTAATCGAATAAGCAATAAGCATTTTTATTACCTCAATTCATTTGTTACATATCACAAATATGGTGGTTCGTTAATCAATATTAAAACTAGACAAGGGAATTCATGATAACTTATGATGAAATTCAATTTTATAAAGTAGCATAATATCTAATGATTTAAAAATTCCTTCACTGAATATATCGCCTGTGTGACAAGTAAGGATCTAATCAGTTTTTTGAATTTGTCTAGTGACTGTTGTTTTTTTATTTCTAAAGGTAGTTTATTAAAAAGTCTCAAACCAGAATACAACGGACTTTTTTCAAAAGTAGTGGTTCTGTGCCCTAAGTAGCGCAAATCCTGTCTGTGTCTTGTATTGTGTCCGTGGAGGTCTCCCATGCGTTCCAAGTCATCGCATTTTTTGAATGTAAGAACTAGGACTTCCTGTACGTATAGCGAGTGAGCTTTCTGTGTAAGAATTTTGTGTTTTCTGAAAAGATCTTTGCATGAGTGTCGTTGAGGAAAATTAAATATAATTCTTAATATATATATATATTTTTTTTTGACTTTTTAGAATGTTTTCAAGTTGGGAGCAAGAGCTCCAAATGGAAATCCCGTACCGTATGATGCTTTCACAGTAACCTCTGTACATATCTAACAATGTTTCAATACTACTGCAAGGCTTTAGCACCCGAATAGCATAAGTAGCAGAATTTAATTTTTATTGAGTTTTTCTAGATGAACTCTCCATGATAGGGTTACATCTATATTCACTCCAAGGAATACTGCATTTGGTCTTATATTAAGGATGCAAGATGGGGTGATGGGTATTTCATGAATCAATGGACGTATCAAAAAACTTTGATGGAGAAATACAGCTGCAGTCTTAGTTAAATTTAGCAAAAGTCCATTGTCCTGAAACCATTTGAGAAGTTCAATTACTGTTCGACTAACAGAGGTTCCTAAAGAATCAGAATTTTTGTTTGTGATAATGACAGACACGTCATCAGCAAACATATTGAAGTGTGACTCTACGCATTTAATTTTCAAGTCATTTATGTAGATTAAAAATAGAATGGGAGAAAGGATGCTACCTTGAGGAACACCCATGGAAATCAATTCCCACGGTGAATAAAAGCACTCTTTTTGTGTATTTAAAGAGACACGCTGTTTGCGACCAGACAGAAAAGATTGGAACCATTCCAAAGCTACTCCTCTGACTCCATAATGACTGACAATTAAAGGGAATAATTGAATATTCATAAATTAATAAATTTGAGATTAAGTAGAGTAAATAATAATAACACCAGTGTAAAATAATATAGAAACTAGTCGGAAAGTATATCTTAGGTATTTTAAACTGAGGTAACGTGTGATTCGAAAGTGTTTAAGGACTACAAAGTGATTTTAGATTAATGTTATCGTTGATATTTCCCTTGAATATATAAGAGTATGTCAAAGACAATTTCATAAATAGTATTTTTTTAAATATGATTCTTAAAATACGATCAAACTCATAATCCAGCGAGGTGGCTCAGTGGCTAAGGCATCGGTCTATGGAGGGCAAAGTCCAAGGTTCAAATCCCTATTGAGCATTGGCCGTCGGTACTTCACTCGTTGAATAAGGTTCACGCGTAGGTCTGTAGGCCCATGAAAACTGGCGATTGAAGTTGAACCATGGGACGAAAAGCCTAATTAAAGTTACATTATTAGAAAGCCGTAGTAGATTTTACGATTTTTTTGTTTGAATGTAAACAAAATATAATTAGATATTTTTAAATACAAACTCCGTTTTATTATGAATACATGACTTTGTGCTTTATTGTACATATTAGTAAATGTTTTATTATAATCTACATAATTTTGCTACTTGAAATTATATTTTTTTATACATTATAAAATTAAAAATTTTTTAAAGTTACCAAAACTCATATTTATAATTGTAACATATAAAGAAAATGTGCAAATTTTATTAGAAGAAAAATGTTGAAACTTGCAAAGATGTTATAAGGTGACAGTCCTATTAGCTTATCGATTTCTGAGTTTTATAAAGCGATGGTTAGAACAAATTAAAAGTATACAAGAATAAGAAATATATAAAAATACAATAAGGTAATCAAATATTACCAATTAAGTATTTCATATTTGTAAAAATAAATAGAAAAACTGTTATGATATAACAAATATAGTGAGTATAAAATGTTATTTAAATGGAAAGCCGTAGTAAAACTCCCAAAAATACATCCTTACACGTACTGTACAGTAGACCACTTTCACTGAAGTTCTTTGCACGACTGATCTTGACTATTAGAAGACAACAGACAGCGAGAAGGGCGGTACAATCTGCGCAAAAACAAATTTGTAATGTACAAGAACAAAACTACGCTCGTAAAAATTACGACGGCTCTCCGTTCCAAGGTTAAGAAAAAGAAGAAATAAGAATGGTCAGTTTGACCTGATCTGTTGAAATATGTTTACCTCCCTCTCCACACTCTACCTAACCACCTTCAAAATAAATAATTAGAAGATTACTTTATATTGTTACTTTATTTATTTACCTTGTTACAAGATATTTGTGTTACTTATTATGTTCTGTACTATTTTTTTATTATAGTGATAATTATAATATTATGTTTTGAATATTTTCCAAATTACATTTTATCCAATTAATTATTTTATGTTAATTTTATTTATCGTTATTGTAATATTTTCTACCTATATATTGCTTTTATGTCTTGATTGTTATTAATATTTATACGATTATTTACTGTTATACAGTTCTTTACTGTTCTACTAATTAAGACTTTTAAAATTGTATGCATATACCTAAGCCATATACCTAAGCTTACACTTAAAATATCTACTGACTCCTTGTGGGCCATCCCTCATTGGAGATAGAGCGCCAGTAAGAAGGTTAAAAAAATTGTTTTTAGTTTTCAATATAATTAGGTAAGTTTCAATCCTCTTGTCCAATTAATAATAAAATTATTAAACCGTCTCCAGACTTTGGTCCAGCCCTGCATATACTTTTGAAAAATATATGGTGTTTGACGAAACATAGTGCAAGCCTATGGATGGACTGGGGAAATAAACGGTTGCTTATAAAGGTCTAAATGGGAATAAAATTCCTACATTGTGGTTTTCAGGAATTGTACGGTGATTTTAAAGTAAATAGAATGTTGTGTTGACCACATTGTAAAGCTGATATTGCTCTTGAAATCTCAATATTTCCAGGTTGTGAGTTATTGTCATTTATTACATATAAAAATAGACTGTTTTTTTCTGACGAACTAGAATATTGATACTTATCGAATATTGGGATAATGTTTTGATTTTATTGTATGTGAATTATGTAATACTAATAACGATTTTTTTATCATAAATCAATTCGTGTTATTACATCAAAGGGTTTAATTAAAACTAATTTTGTAACCAATGTCTTGTGGGGAGTTTGCAGAAATATCATTCACAATCACTTTAAAACAAGTAAATTATTCTATCCTTAGTGTATGGGTTTAGAAACGGTATATCCTCTTTATTATTTTTTATTTGTTTTAAGGATGATGACACATATACCAAATGTAATTTAGCCATTGGGTCAGTCTTATACATATTCAAGGATGTTTGAAAGTGTATGCCATTCTATGCTTTTAAGTCAGATGTATCAATTCTATTGGGAAAGGAGGGTTGATAAAATTAAAAATTCACTACCACTACTTTTTCAGTTACTCCACTACCACTATTTTTTTTATAGCAATTACTTAATTTATAGGAAAAATTAGGTTAGGTGGCTACTGAAGTTCATCACAAAGTAGTAATTCCAATGATTGACTTACCGCCCTACTTTATTGGAAAGCGATAAGATAAGGCCAGCGATGTCGGGTTCCTAGCAGATAAGGAATGCCACAGTGGACGTAAAAATTATTGGATAACAGTTTTTAGAGCCATAGAATATTTATCAAGCGGTAGTGAATTAACAGAAAAGATTCTGTTACAGAAATCTATTTGCCTATTTGTTATAATTGTATATCAAGTACAGCTAACTTTAAATTTTGGTCTCGTCTATTTTTACTTAATAATGCCGTGTGATGTGACAAAAAAGTTAAAAAAATTAAAAAAGTGTACATGATTTGTCCCTATTTGAACTAATAATTATTATAAATAGGTGTGATCTATCGTAATATGCAAAAATCCACAATTCTAAATCCACGTTCCAAATACGCCTTATTTACCACAGCTTGCACAATATCTATCTGTTCTAGACATTTACAATCCATTATATCTTTCAGGCATAGTAGGATAGAGCCCATTTTTTTTTTTTTTTTTTTTTTTTTTTTATATATTTGTAATATTTTGCCCATCGTGCTTGGCCCTTTAAAATATAAAATGAAACTAATCAAGCTATATTATCTTATATATAGTTAAATTAGGGTGGGAACTGTTTGGATACTGGATTAATTATTTACAATATTATGTTTTACATTAGTTTAAACATACTAATGTCAAATACACAATGTTAGTGTATATTGTAAAATAAACTTCAAAGACAACATTTTATTTTTATTTTATGTATAAAACACTTGTAATGTTTACCATGCAGTATTTCAGAATGAGAGGTAGCCTAAACAGGACATCGTGCTTCGTATCTCGTTACAACATCATTCAACCCTCCATTTCCAAGGACATCAAAGAATTCAATTTACCGCTACTGTACTCTAAAAGGATCCATTTACATTGTTATTTGCCGTATCCTCAAAAATGCTCTCTACCCACTTTGTACGTGGTGACAGACTGTTCACTGAATACACCGGGTAAGTGTATCCACCTGTCTAATAACATATGTAAAAGGACGTTTCTCTAGGCAATATTATTACAGGTAAGGGTAAATGAACGGCGAAAAGGGTCCATAATGTTACGATTTTTATTTAAAAAATAATTAAAATACTTTTACACTTTTGTTTTGTATAAGTTTGACAACATGTTACACCATTACTTAAAATATGTTTACTGCTAATAGTGGTATTTACTAAACAATCTCATTAAAAAATATGCTTTTATTGAAGCATATGAACTGTTGTATAAATTTATTGTTGTAAAGTATTGAAAAAATATCAAGGAACTAGCAGAAAAGCAAATTACTCAGACCAACAAAGTAGGACTACTGGTAAATGAAGAAAAAACAAATTCATGAAAATAAGCAGATGATCTGATAACCGACCAGATTTAGAAGTGCTAAACTTTAATTTTGCAAAAACAAACTCCTATAAATATCTGGGTGTCACTATAGCAAGTGAAAATAAGCAATATGGTGACATTTTAGGCAGACTGGTATCGGCTTAAATATGCTACTAGAGCCTACAAAAGCTCTTTGGAAGCAAGCTAGTGACCAGGAGAACTGACCTACAGATGTACAAGGTGATCATACAACCAGTACTCTTTTACTATTGGAGCAGAGGTATGGACAGTCACCAAACAGAATAAAAGAAATCTCATTGATTTTGAAAACTGGATTCTTCGCAGAGTGTTTGGTCCCATTAAAGAAAAGTGTTTTGGAGAATAAGGAAGAATTGTGAGTTAAGGGAATTATATAAATATCCGGACATAATAGCACTGGTAAAAGGCATTCGATTTACATGGCTGGGACATATACAAAGAAGAGGTGAGAACCACATACATTACAAATGATCCTCTTGATTTGTATTGGCTGGTACGTAGCTTTTGTAGTGGGATTTGCTGGTTCTGAGACATCAGCTGATGCTGTGTTCAGCTGACCTCACTCCTTCCTATGGCGTAAATGCTAAATCAGCTGCTGTTCCAGAACTGGCAAATCCCACTACTAACTTTCACTGCTTATCACCCAACCCTTTTAAACGTTTAATGTTTATTTTTCGGTCAGTTTGTTTAGAGATGTATAGTTGTGATAAAATCCTAAATATTTAATTGATATTCTATTATTACTCTTATTTTTCTTAAACATTAGGCCTACTAAACGCAAAGATCAAATTAATACAATCGGCAACCGTTAAGGCAATTTCAACCAACACATCTGTTTGGAGCAACACAACCAACACAATAGCAATAATAGGACATGTGTGTAATTATTACACATCTGTTTCCCACTCGTATTCACTTAATATGACGTTAATAATTTGGTAATGATTTAAATTTTTACAAAACTTTATGAGACATAATCACAAAAAAATCACATGAACTAACAATAGTACCTAATATTTTTGCTTTAATACTGTTGTTAAAAATAATGAAATATTGATTATTTATTTATATATAATAAACACTTCTTTGTTAATTATGATTCAAAAAGTAAATACATTATACGCTTATTTTACAAATAAAACAACTTATTATAGCACATATAGCATTATATGAATGTTATTTAAACATATATTTTAAACATTTTGGTCACGAAGAAAACCTTTTATTCACGCTTTACTGCCATTCATGCTTAACATCATGCTTTTTAAATAAAATCATGAAATAATTATTATTTACGGTGCTGTAACGTTTTCTGTTTGGACTAGTAACTGTAAAACAGCTTCACAATAAGACAAAACAAACGACATCCTTATAATATTTTCCTAGTGTTGTTAGTTATGACTATCCCTACACATAATTATATCGGTAAAGTTATTTGTTTTATACGAATATCACTTCCTGATTAAATAGTTTATATTGATTTATTTTATGAACTACAGACTTTTTAGCTTTGTTTTCAACTTGAAGTGAAATACATACAAAATAAAGAAAAAAAATTAAAAGTTATATTTGTTTTATGATTCTACGGCTGTTTCCACATTTACTAACGTTATTATTTTGATTGAAAATACAGAAATTTCCTCAAGTGGGTCTTTTTTCATGTGTAGTTCAAATAAATAAAGCTTGCCCTCTATATTTCATCAAACATTTTACTACTTCATTTCCAAACAGTGACTAGTCCAGGTTCATGACATATGTTTTTTATGTGACCTTATTCTTGCCAATCTACTAGATTGGAATAAGGCGGAGTCAAATGATCTGTGAAATCACCTATAAATTATTGTATATGTCAATAATATCTTACTTAATTTCAACTTAAATACTTGTACCAGCAAATTTTGCAATAAGTCAGTTGATACATTTTATAATACGTTACCTGTAATTTCATTACAAAGTTTAATTTTTATAATTTTGTACTATAAACAATCTCAATTCCAAAACAACTTAAAATTAATAGAACAAATAAAGATTGTTTTAAAACTGCCCACATGAGTTGTTTTGACTTTTAAACGTCAAATTTATTTCAGTACATAAGCGGTACTTACAAACAGACATCATTTGCGAACAGCACGTGAAGGCCATAATCTGCCAAAAACATTTGCCTGTGCTTTATTGATACGCCTAGCTGTAAAGTTTGTTTATTATGTTAATCTGAACACTGGAAAACACCTATAATCATGTCGGGGTGGCTCCTTTTGGCGGATCGTTTGTTCTTCTATGTTTCGTATTATATATTGGAGGTATATATTATATGCTTATATATTATATGTTTCGTATTATTCGTATTATATATCGTATTACATATATATCGTATTATATATGTTACGTTATCAAATATTGGAGGAAAGCCTTCTGTATAAATTTTAATTTTATGAAATAATTTAGACTGTTGTAAAATATTGTCATTTTTATTTTATTCGGCAATCGAAAGTTTTTAACTATGGTTCAAGGCCGTTTACATATCATCAAATCAATCAAAATTATATGAATCCAAATGAATATCGAGTGGTCAGAAACTACTTTTCCCTTAATGGGTATGGATTTTTTAAACATTTGTTCATTTTATTTTTACCGTTTTAACTTGTTGTCAGGTATTCTATTTAGACTTTTGTATTGTTTCGTTATTTTTGTACGGTTCGGAAATAAAATTATTTTAGCTATGGTATAGGTACATTTACGTCTAATCAAACAAATAAAACTTATTTAAATCCAAATAAAAAGAGAGTGATGAAACCCTCACTTTTAGGTCAAGAGTATATGTTTTAAAATGTTGTTTTTATTGTTATTCATTACTTTTATTTTTAAAATGTTTGAAATAATACTATTTACATTTTGTTGTTAGGTATTCTATTTAAAGAAGTAGTTTGTTCAACTCTACCCCAATATCGTTACAAAAGAATACTGTTATAATCTATATTAGTTATTGAAAATGATAGTTAACATTACGTCTTCATTTAGAAAGTAATGAGCTGTATTTTTAAAATTAGCCTCAAAATAAACTTATTATATACTTTGGAGGTAAATTGGATATTGAATGTCTAAACACGATCAGGAATGAACTCCCATTGGAATTCACCTTAGCTTTTATGCCAATAATGCATTATTGGAATCAATGATCAATTGGTAGCAAAAGGAAAAAAACATTACATAGCCATTCAATTTATGTAAGTTAATATATTTACTATGTAAATCATATAATCTTTATATTTCAAAAACAAAAAATCCCCAAACAAATTTTAGCAAATCCTATTATTTAATAAAATGAATTCAGACAAATAATGATTTAACTACTGTACGAATTTATTTTCAATATAAATTAATTAAATAAGGACCATAGTGGTCTTAATTCACTTAAATGGAATTAAAACTGTCTGCCACAACAATCACTCGGTGTAAACTTTGGTGTTTCTCAAACTTAGTTCGTTTCTGTTGGTACTGTGACATTGTTGTCACAGTCACCCTCGTTCCCCAGTATTTCCCAAGCCGACAACCAATATACAGCCCTCCCCTCCCCTTCATTGCACCAATACCTCAGAGATCAATAACCCGTAGATTTACGGTGACACGTATTGCACTCTACTTGTCTCAATATGAACGCAAGTATTGTTTATTGCCGGTTCTTATTACGAGAAAAGTTATAACATTCTAGCGATATAACTTTATATATCTTAACTAGAAAAGTGAAGTGAGCTATACAAGGCAGTAAATATCCCCTAAATATCAACGTCACTAATAGATGAGAGTTCGATAGATAATCCATGGATTTATAGTGACACATATTGCAATTAACGTTGGACTCACAACCATTATTTATTCGCCTTTAAACTGAAAAACGTGGCATTATATTATTCTAAAATAATATGAATGAATATTTTTAACATACGGCTCGGGCCACATGTTGACATTAAATAAATGTACATATAACTTCAATTGAACATATCCTTTTAAAATGGAGGCCGTGCTATATACTTTATTACTTATTTATTTACTTACTTAAAGCAGTGGCAATTTGTACCCCAGAAGAGAAGGTACTTAGCCTCACCCACTCATTTCCTCCATCCTGCTCTATCCTGTGCTTGGTATTCATTTCTTCCCAGCTCCCTCAAGTCCCGTTGCATCTGGTCTTTCCATCTTAGTATAGACCTACCTAGTGGCCCTCTCCCTTATGGGTTATTCTTTATTATCTTTTTAGTGGTAGTTTCTTCTTCTCTCCTTAGGACATGACCAGCCCACCTGAGACGTCTGCATTTTGCTTCAGTTATTATATCTGGATCTTTATAGAGATTTCTTATTTCATAATTATGTTTAATTCTCAAACTCCCATCTTCAAAACTTGGACGACGAATTTTTCTTAGGAATTTATTCTCAAAAGTTACCAATCGTTTCTCAGATTTTGTACTGACTATCCAGGTTTCTGATCCGTTCAATTGTTTTGGTCTTATAATAGTGTTGTACAGTCTTATTTTTGTATTGTAAGATAATAATTTGGAGCTGAACATTTTGTTATAAGGTTGGAAACATCTTATGTCTGTATTTAGTCTAGTAGTTATATCGAGATCGTCCTTCATTGTTATTATCGGATGGGAGGATTTAAAACTATTTACTCTATCAAATAATTAAAGCCATTCACTCTAAGAAAAACGTGATTATCTATTTTTTTTTATCCTGCTTCAGGTTCTTCCCATCTCTCACAAGTCATGTCTTTTGTTTTGATGTCGTTTATTTTTGGGCCAACTTTTCCTGTTTCTTCTATTAATATTTTAATAAAGTCTTTAAGTTGTACTTTAGTGTGTGATAAAATTGCAATATCGTCTGCAAATGCTAATACATGTATTTTCTTCCCTATCTTAATTCCTGTTTCTGGATTGCTCACCTTCTATAGTGCTTCTTCTAAAGCGATTTTGAACAGGATTGGTGACATTCCATCTCTTTGTCTTACGCCAGTTTCTATTTGGAAAACCTCTAATATTTTACTATATACTTTTATTTGAATTTTGAAATCTGAACTCTTAATTATGCCATTTAATAAATGTTTTGGGGATGCCCCGTTTTCCATATTTTCCATTTCTATTTAGAGTGTCATCAGCTTTTGTGAAAACTATAAAGATGCAAAAAGAAAATTTTTGTATTCATAGTATTTTCCTGTTGCTTCTTTTAAGATGTAAATTTGGTCTACAGGAGATCTTCCTTTGATAAAGCCGACTTGGTGTTCTCCAGTGATACTAGGTGTGTATCTTCTTTGTTTTATCCTTCATAGGACTTTGTATGTTACATTTAAAAGTGAGATTCCTCTGTAATTATTACATTCTTATTTTCTGCCTTTATTGTGGATGTAAATTGACTAGCTTGTAGAATTGTTTTGCTACACACAAGTTTCTTGCTTTCAAAATGTCTGTTGCTATTCCATCTTCCCCAAGAGCCTTATGGTTTTTTATGTCTTTTATTGCTTTAGTTACTTTTTATAATGTTGGAGGGTTAATAAATGGTTGTACATTCTGGTAGGTCTCATCTACATCTCCTTCTTTTTCTTGTATTTCTCCATTAAGAAGATATTGGAAGTATTCTCTCCAAACCTTGTTCTGTTTGTGTGATGATTTGTCCATGTTTATTCTTGATTCCATAGGAGTTTGGGGAGTAACCCTTTTTAAACAATCAACTGGAGTGGTAAAAATCTCTTGTATTGTTTGCTGTTCTATCTTATTCTGCTTTTTCTGTTATTACATTAATCCATTCTCTCTGTTTTCACCTCAAGATCCTTACTGAGTCTTTCGATTGTGTCTTATACGTACTTTAGTAGACACTAATTTTACTTTTGAGCTACTATAGCTTTTGGCATAAAAGTTGTAACAGAAATAAAAATATTTAAGTAAATATATATTCTTGGATTTGGGAAAAACCTATCAAGACAAGTTTCTTACAAAATCGTATGTAATTTGAATCACTTACTCTTGATTTTTTTAAACTAAAATAAAGTTTTAAATATAACTGACGTTTTTCGAGTAATATGTGTTCATGCTTGGCTATGAATAAATTAATAGTAGATAATAGAGAATACCACTGTGTGTGTTTGAGTGGGCGGGTGGGTCAATACCTCTGTATGTATATGGGTGGGTGGGTGTGAATTGTGACTGAATTGGGATATATCTCACTGTAAGGTTTAAATTTTTCTTTTCAATAGTCTTTATTTATTAATTGTTTTCCTCTGTAGTACTTGTTGTATAACCTTCTTCCCAGTATTTCTTCATATCTCTCCAACCGCTCGTCTCTGATCATCTGTCCACACTCCCCTCGGTTTAGTTGGACTATAAGTTGCGTTTTCTCTCAGTATCGTCAAGTTGTTCTTGTCGTATATTATAGATGTAGAAATAGTTTTGTAAAAGTAAATTTCAAATATATTTGAGATGTCTACAATCAATATCGTACACAATGAATAGTAAACAATACTTTTAGAATAGTAACAACTTTATCCTCATATAAATTATGATTTTTGATATTTCTTGTGCTTAGCCCAAAAAGAGGCTCATAAATAAAATAGGTGTGCTCTGAAATCACCTAAAAGCATACAGAACATGAAAGAGCTCATCTAAGAAAAAGTTCACATTATTTCAAAAAGGGTTCTCATAAAACGGTTGATTTTTCGGTTTTTGAGGCAACAAAACCCATTTATACAGATTAGACCAAAATACTCTTATCCTCTATAGGTACTTAACAAATACAGCGGGAGCTCTCTTAACCATCCAAACTCGTACAATGGGTGCCACCCACCAACCCCACACACACAGTGTCACTAGGCTTCTCAACCACCATGATAACATTGTTATAATAGCAATAAGAATGTTATAACTAAAATTTGAAGAACGTAAAATTTATTCTTGTTGCAATATACTACGTCTTTAATACTATTGATGGCCCTGGTAGAAGTTAGATTAAAGTATTGCGATGTTAAATTGAATTTAAAACTCAAAATTATATCAATACTATACATATTGAATTGAAGATTATTCTAAACAATTTTCATCGAGAAAAACAAACGTACGAGGTACACTATTTTGTAACAGCTAAATCCATATTTCTGTCCAGACTAGTGTCAGCTGGGAATACCCCCCCCCCCACTGAGAGTCCACCGTCATGTGATAATATATTGCCGTTTTTGCTGCACTGCGCTTTTGTGATTTGCTGAAAATAATGTGACTCAATTGTGTTTGAAATGAAGCAAAAATAATATAAGCACTGTTTTCAGAGTATGCATTAGTTTTCGTAAACAGGTTTGAATAATGTTTTTATGCATTTTTATTCTATATGCTAAAACGTAAAGACTAAACATGTCAACAAATTTTATTAAAAAGTCCTTTGATTAAAAATTTAAATGAAAATAATCACTTATAATTTGATTTTTGTGATGACACGATTTTAGCGAGTGAAAGGTTTGACACTTTAATAGGGCAGGGGTGACCGCTATTCATTCATAAATTATAAAAAAATTACGGAAAATTGTATGTGTAATTTTATAAATATTGCCTAATTTAGAAATAGCAAAGTTACATTGTATTGAAGGAACCAAATTGTAAAAAAATAGTCTATATTTTTACTTGGTCACACTAGACGTCACATTACTAGATCACTACCTAACGAAGACTATCTCTAAATTTATTTTTTGTAGAAAAAAAAACATAATTCTCTTATGTGATCCTTAAATGTTATTTATCACTTTATTTGGCAGGGAATAATAATGCAAAATATCGTTTATTTTTTAAGTACGTTGATAGAACTGTTCTTAAAAATATAAATGCGATCTTAGTCAAAACAAAGAGGATAGTAAAATAAAATATTGTTATTATGTGATGTTTTTCTATTTACTGTAGGTTTAGAAACTACTAAATTAAAATATGTTTAGATTTATTTGGAATTATTAATTTTAAAACTTTAACAATGTTTTATAAAACTAGATTATTATTTTATTTCACGTTTTCTTTTATTTGATATAAAATACCTTTGAGGAATCGAAACTAATGGATCCTCTAGTATTCAACCAATTAAAAAGTACTCCAATAAAATACATATGACGAAATGTTATATTGAACAAATAAATGTTAGAGCCTTGCAGTAAATTTACCTTGTCATGGTACAGAGTATCCTATATAATATTTTGTCTTATATGTTGGCAACATTGAGGTCAGCTGTAAATATTAAACACAATTACCACCGACTGATCACAGTTCCTCAAAAACTAAAACGTTTTGGAATATGAAACTATACAAAAATATTGTTTATGGCTATAGTTGCGTACTAATAACATATTTTAACATCTTTTCTCACAAGAACAAATAAGGGTAGATAATAAACATTTCAATATTGACCAATCAGAGCCTTCATTACTATTTACCACACAAATGAGAAGGGTTGGGACGGAAAAATAAGAAGTAGTTTCAAACAATATGAGCGTGCGTGCTACGTGAGGTGAATTACACGAGCCTCACGAGTGAATGGCACGGGCCTCACGAGTGAATCGCACGAGCCTCACGAGTGAATTTTACGAGCCTCATGAGTGAATGGCACGAGCCTCACGAGTGAATTACACGAGCCTCACGAGTGAATGGCACGAGCCTCACGAGTGAATTACACGAGCCTCACGAGTGAATGGCACGAGCCTCACGAGTGAATGGCACGAGCCTCACGAGTGAATGGCACGGGTCTCACGATCGAATGGCACGGGCCTCACGAGCGAATGGCACGGGCCTCACGAGTGAATGGCACGAGCCTCACGAGTGAATTACACGAGCCTCACGAGTGAATGGCACGGGCCTTACGATCGAATAGCACGGGCCTCACGAGTGAATTACACGAGCCTCACGAGTGAATGGCACGAGCCTCACGAGTGAATTACACGAGCCTCACGAGTGAATGGCACGAGCCTCACGAGTGAATTACACGAGCCTCACGAGTGAATGGCACGGGCCTCACGAGTGAATGGCACGAGCCTCACGAGTGAATGGCACGGGTCTCACGATCGAATGGCACGGGCCTCACGAGCGAATGGCACGAGCCTCACGAGTGAATGGCACGAGCCTCACGAGTAAATTACACGAGCCTGACGAGTGAATGGCACGGGCTTTACGAGTGAATGACACGAGCCTCACGAGTGAATGACACGAGCCTCACGAATGAATGACACGAGCCTCACGAGTGAATGGCACGGGCCTCACGATTGAATGGCACGAGCCTCACGAGTGAATGGCAGGGGTCTCACGATCGAATGGCACGGGCCTCACGAGCTAATGGCACGAGCCTCACGAGTGAATGGCACGAGCCTCACGAGTGAATTACACGAGCCTCACGAGTGAATGGCACGGGCCTTACGATCGAATGGCACGGGCCTCACGAGTGAATTACACGAGCCTCACGAGTGAATGGCACGAGCCTCACGAGTGAATTACACAAGCTTCACGAGTGAATGGCACGGGTCTCACGATCGAATGGCACGGGCCTCACGAGCGAATGGCACGAGCCTCACGAGTGAATGGCACGAGCCTCACGAGTGAATTACACGAGCCTCACGAGTGAATGGCACGGGCCTTACGATCGAATTGCACGGGCCTCACGAGTGAATTACACGAGCCTCACGAGTGAATGGCACGGGTCTCACGATCGAATGGCACGGGCCTCACGAGCGAATGGCACGAGCCTCACGAGTGAATGGCACGAGCCTCACGAGTGAATTACACGAGCCTCACGTGTGAATGGCACGAGCCTCACGAGTGAATTACACGAGCCTCACGAGTGAATGGCACGAGCCTCACGAGTGAATTACACGAGCCTCACGAGTGAATGGCACAGGCCTTACGAGTGAATAACACGAGCCTCACGAATGAATGACACGAGCCTCACGAGTGAATGGCACGGGCCTCACGAGTGAATGGCACAAGCCTCACGAGTGAATTACACGAGCCTCACGAGTGAATGGCATGGGCCACACGAGGGCATGACTCGAGCCTCACAAGTGAATGACACGAGCCTCACGAGTGAATGGCACGAGCTTCAAGAGTGAATTACACGAGCCTCACGAGTGAATGGCACGAGCCTCACGAGTGAATTACACGAGCCTCACGAGTGAATGGCATGAGCCTCACGAGTGAATGGCACGAGCCTCACGAGTGAATGGCACGGGTCTCACGATCGAATGGCACGGGCCTCACGAGCGAATGGCACGAGCCTCACGAGTGAATGGCACGAGCCTCACGAGTGAATTACACGAGCCTCACGAGTGAATGGCACGGGCCTTACGATCGAATAGCACGGCCCTCACGAGTGAATTACACGAGCCTCACGAGTGAATGGCACGAGCCTCACGAGTGAATTACACGAGCCTCACGAGTGAATGGCACGAGCCTCACGAGTGAATTACACGAGCCTCACGAGTGAATAGCACGGGCCTCACGAGTGAATGGCACGAGCCTCACGAGTGAATGGCACGGGTCTCACGATCGAATGGCACGGGCCTCACGAGCGAATGGCACGAGCCTCACGAGTGAATAGCACGAGCCTCACGAGTAAATTACACGAGCCTCACGAGTGAATGGCACAGGCTTTACGAGTGAATGACACGAGCCTCACGAGTGAATGACACGAGCCTCACGAATGAATGACACGAGCCTCACGAGTGAATGGCACGGGCCTCACGATTAAATGGCACGAGCCTCATGAGTGAATGGCACGGGTCTCACGATCGAATGGCACGGGCCTTACGAGCGAATGGCACGAGCCTCACGAGTGAATGGCACGAGCCTCACGAGTGAATTACACGAGCCTCACGAGTGAATGGCACGGGCCTTACGATCGAATGGCACGGGCCTCACGAGTGAATTACACGAGCCTCACGAGTGAATGGCACGAGCCTCACGAGTGAATGGCACGAGCCTCACGAGTGAATTACACGAGCCTCACGAGTGAATGGCACGGGCCTTACGATCGAATGGCACGGGCCTCACGAGTTAATTACACGAGCCTCACGAGTGAATGGCACGGGTCTCACGATCGAATGGCACGGGCCTTACGAGCGAATGGCACGAGCCTCACGAGTGAATGGCACGAGCCTCACTAGTGAATAACACGAGCCTCACGAGTGAATGGCACGAGCCTCACGAGTGAATTACACGAGCCTCACGAGTTAATGACACGGGCCTCACGAGCGAATGACACGAGCCTCACGATTGAATGGCACGGGCCTTACGAGTGAATGACACGAGCCTCACGAAAGAATGACACGAGCCTCACGAATGAATGACACGAGCCTCACGAGTGAATGGCACGGGCCTCACGAGCGAATGGCACGGGCCTCACGATCGAATGGCACGGGCCTCACGAGTGAATGGCACGTTCCTCACGAGTGAATGACACGAGGCTCACGAGTGAATTACACGAGCCTCACGAGTAAATTACATGAGCCTCACGAGTGAATTACCGAGCATCACGACTGAATTACACGAGCATCACGAATGACACGAGTCACACGAAAGAGAGTTGGACATTAATCATGCATGGATGTCACCTAGTCATGCATAAACACAAGAAACAAATAGGATGATATTTTTCAAATTAATGACAATAATAGTCATCGTAAACTGGTAATATATTTATGAATAAAACTTAGTTCATTGAAATTTGTAGTTAATTATAGTATGTCTTTGTAAAAACAAATATACGTAAATAGTTTATTAATTACCTTAAAGTAGGCTTGTTATTATCATTGTTACTACATTGACCAAAGCTTTTTTATCTAATCTAACATTCACAATCAGATCTGAGCTCTTATTTTCTCTAGATAGATCTGTTGACACTATTTTAAATGTTGTCTCATATAAAGTGTTAACCCAACTCGTTTACTCGCAAAATCCTTCAACAGAGCTGGGAAATCCGATTGTACTTAATGAACTATCCCAAGCCAGTGCTTGATGCAGTCTGTATCGGGGAGTAAATCCTGAGGGACTGGTTAAACTGATTTAACGATCCAATCAGAGTCAATGAAATTAATTGCAAGGATTACCTGGCGCCAAATAATCTGATTGAGTCCTTCCTTTGGTTTCTATTTAGGTAAGCTGTACCACATTGATGTTAATTGGTCATTTTGAGTTTTGAAAAATGAATTCTTTCACAATGTTTAACCAAACAAAGCTCCTGTATTAATTTTTTATTCCATAAGTGAATTATTGGTACCGACGAAAATTCTCGAGCTATTGCGAAGATAAGTTAGCTTGTCTAGATCCATTTTAAACCCTACTAGACAAGGATGGTGGGATACATTTAGAAATTTTAAAAACCCTACCTGGGATAAAACAGCTAATTATGTTTATGCTGGTGTAAAAATTGTACATTTTCAGTGTGAAGAAACAAATGTAAATATAAGGATCTGACATGGCAGCTAAAAATGAATATTATCTCAACAAAAATTAATAGAATGTTGCGTCAACTTCAGCAAACACTTTGTGGCCTTAAGACTAGCTAATGAACAAGAATCCTGTTTATCCTTTTTTGTATCTACACACCAGTGGTGATTTTACTGTGTGTAAACCGTTGTTGAGGGAAAACGCCTTATATTATTTGAGCAAATGTTTAAGAGACCTCGCAGGATTGAAACCCGTGATCAACTGCATATGAATCATAAATGATAACCTCTAGATTAGGAAGAGAGCTAATTCTGTGAAGACCCTTTGATCCTGGAAAGCCCCTTTATATTTTACTAAATGAATTACTAATTTCAAGAAGCCAATAAAAAAGGAACATGTAAATCATGTAATACTTTTTGTATATAGAAGTATTTATTAGCTTAATTTTAGTAAAAACTGTCATCTACATATTTGATACTTGACCTTTAGAGATTAAGACTATACAATTTTATTTCATTACATTTTGATACCCCACCTTGTTTGTATACAAGGTATCCCCAAGTAAGCAGAAGGAAAATTAAAACTCAAGAAAACTAACTAGGCGTTTAGTAAAGGAAATCCTTATATTTTGTTGCCAAGTCGGTCCCCAGCCTCGTGAAAAGGAGCTGTGAAAAAGTACTTCCCATTTAAAATAACGTTCCATGTAATGCCTGTGGCGAGGCAATTTTCTTCCGCACCGCTCTCTTAACTGTTGTCTTCTTAACAACATGGCAGCAACAGCTATCGTTGTTAACTTACTGACTTTTATGTAATTTACTATATTTAACAGTACATTTTACTTGCTCAGGTTAGTTTTTCAAAACTGTTACGTTTATTAAATAAACAAAAAATTAGTTCGTAGTAATTATTCTTATATACGATTATGTATATACAATTTAAGAAATCTAAATAGATTACATTAAAATATAATTATATATTCTTAAAATGTTGACCAATAATAATACAAATATACTAGGTATTACATTATGATAGTGTCTTTAAAAAAGTTTTTAAAATAATACAACTCTACTATTAAACTCTCTGCATACAATTTTTTTTTTATTTAACTATCATGAAATAAATGACAGGATATACAATAAAGGGTCTTTGGATATTTTCCATCATCTCGTGAAGAAGCCCTACACGACATGTCTACTTTTGACTAACCTATAATATAGATAATAACCTATACTGTATCATTAGGTTAGTTATTTAGGTTTAATTCTTGGGTTACACCATTTCAAAACTTCGTGTAGGGGTTTTTTCAGGAAATGCTACAAAATGTCCCACGATCCTAGCCTATCCTATTCCATTATGTGGTAACACTATTTTAGTAATTCAAATTATAATATTACTTTCTTCCACTAATACAATATTTTTAAAAATTTATGTAACAAAACACATCCCTTTAACGATTCTATTTTATGTCAAGATTACTTAAACTATTATATATGGTGTTTATTTTAAAACACAGCCAATGATTTGAAACAAAAATGACAAACAAAACACACATTTATAACACATTTTATTATTATGAACATATATTACTACTATTTGCATGATTTTAATGACATGTTTGTTTAGAGTTAGTGTGTAAATAAACTATCATTAGCTTTTATACAACGTTCTGCCCTCTTTAGTACATTTCTGGGCACCTTTTTAAAACTATGTTTCTAGCCTCAACCTATATATTTTTTTTAATAACATTTATTTAATATTTAGAATGTATTCAATTCATGAACAATAAGTGAATTCGATCTGTTTTAAATGACAATGGTTGATTACCTTCCAAAGACTGTAAACGACATAACGGATTAAAAACCTTCACTTAAACTAAGGAAGTCATGCCTTTTTAGTCTATAAATGTGTTCACTATTGTCCAGCAAATTCACAGCAAGATGGTTTTCATGTGCTTCAAGCTTCTTTAGGTAACGTAAACTAAACTTTGAGATTACATCTTGCACAAAGTCAATTGTTGTATCTTTGTGGATTACTGCATTCCTAACATACCATGGAGCTTGCAATATAGTTCTTAGTACCTTTGACTGGAAACGTTGAATAATGTTCAGATTTGATAATGATGCTGTCCCCCACAACTGTATGCCATATGTCCACACTGGCTTCAAGACAACTTTGTACAGTAATAGTTTATTTTCAGTGGAGAGGTGGGATCTTTTTCCAAAAAGACAATACGTTTCAGAACATTTTGTATTTACTTGCAATCGTTAATTCCAGATATGGATCTGCCATGTCAGTTGCCTATCAAAGTAAATTCCTAGATATTTAACATCATTTCGTTGAGTTAGTAGAGTGTTGTTTAAGGAAACATGTGGATAGTTTTCCAAATTAAGCGTAAATGGTATGTGTATAGATTTACTCTCGTTTTCTTGTATTCTCCAACATTTTATTCAATCTGTCTTTTAATTTAAAACATCTTGCAAGATCTGAGAGGCTATAAAAGGGTTCCGATGGGAAGCAAGGACTGCAGTATCATCTACGAATGTTGCAGCTAGAGTTTCTTGGTGTGTTGGAATATCAGCTGTGAATATTGTGTACAATAAAGGGCCCTATACACTACCCTATGAAACTCCAGATTAAATAAATTTCAGATTTAAATAATAATAATGAAATTTTATTCTAAAGTATCGTTGGGATAGGTAAGATTTTATTAGACTGTCGAAATTATGAGTTAGAAGTGTTTTAATTTTGAACAACAGCCCATCATGCGAGACTCTCAAAAGCCTGGCTTATATCGAGAAATGCTGCTGAGCCAAATTCCTTTTTTTATAAGGTTTGCCTGATATTATGTAACAACTCGACGTACCTGTTCAATTGTTGAAAGATTAGGTCGAAATCCGAACTGATGATTTGGAATAAATTTATCTCAGTTAATAATGGATTTAATCGTTTCAAAAACAATTTTTCAAACATTTTTCATGGAACTGGTAGGAGACTTATCGGTCTGTATGAAGTAGCCTGATGAGATGGTTTGTCAGGTTTCAGAATAACAATAATGTCAACTACCTTCCACTGAGATGGAATGTACTCGAGTCTCAACATGGCGTTAGTAAGGAAAACAATCGCTTTACTAGGGAGCTCTTTTAGCACCTTTCCTGTAAAAAGGTCATAGCCAGGAGAATTTTTAGCATAAAGTCCGTCGATTGTTCTCTTTACTTACGATGGTTTGAACGAGTTTATTGGCATGTCATGGTGATTAGGTGAGTCCAGGAATTCAATAGAATTTGGACCAATGTCATTATATATGTCTGCAGGGTTATGTTTGAATATATTTGAAAAATTCTTGGCAAACAAGTCTGCCTTTTCCATGCTCCTTTTAGCCCAAGAACCATCAGGCTTGGAAATAGGAGAGATTGGGACTTGTGGCAGCGTCATCCTTTTGGTCACTTTCCAAAATGAGTAATCAGTCGCCTCAGTGGGAGAAAGGGTTGTCGTGAATTCCTGAAACAAAACATTGTTTATGTCATGCAACATTCTTTACAGCTGCCGTGAGGCCCTGTTAAAGTTTGTTTTATCAACAGCATTTCTTGGATTTTGCCAGATTCTTCGCAAGTGACGTTTCTCAGCAATCTTTTGTTTTATGTAAAACGGCTAGTTAATTTGATTAATAGTTTCACTATGCAGTTCTGGAGTTGATTTCCAAGAAGAATCCTCCGATTTTTAAGGGAATGGTCAGTTTTAAGGTATTGCTGAACAACTCTCGAAATTGATCGCAATCAGAATTTTTGTTTGACAGTGTAGGAGGTTTTTCCTTTGACATAATAGATGAGCTTATGGTCAGTATCAAAGGCGAATGATCAGATGAAAGATCAAGAGATGAGGTGATATCCACGTAATTTTGAGAAATCCCTTTGTTTACAAAAAAGTCAAACAGGTCTGGAATTTTGTTTACATTTATTGGCCAATAAGTAGGATGACCAGTTGATAAATAATTTAAATTATTATTACCTATACATTTTAGCACATTTCTTCAAAGAGGTCTTACTACTCTTTATCCCCCATTACATGTTTAGCATTATAATCACCTCCTGTCAGGAAGCGAGGACCAAGTGAGCTGAAAAACTGATTGAATCGCAGGTCTGAGATGTTAAATCTAGGCGGGCAGTAAAGGGAAGAACTTGTCAAAGGACCCATCCAGTCTTCAACCTCAACACATGGTGGCTTGAAAATCATTTTGCTGAAATTTTTGAATTTCATAATTTTTGAATAGTTTTAACCCTTTATAGAACAGCCATTATTAGAACAGTCATAGGTAGCGCACGGTGGTTAAACATTTAACCACCCAAAAAATCTCTCTGTGCACACTGTCTAAATTTTAAGTTACAACAAAACTGATTGATTATATAGTATGTAGAAACCTAGAAAAGTAAAAAAAACCCACATTTTTTAGGTTCTTTTTCTTGTATGCCCTGTAGGGTCTGGTTAAATATTTAACCACCGTGCACTTGAGCACATTGCAACTACTTAGTGTTCAGTGGTTATATATTTAACCACCAAGGAAAAGTAAAAATAAACACATTAAAATTGTATAGTTTATTAAGAATAATTAATTAGTACAAACTTATAAAAAGACTATACATTGGTATTCTACATATGTACATAATGTTTTCCATCTAGATCAAAAGAAATAACAAAATAAACCTTTATAGTGAGGCCAACAGCATTTAATCCCCTTTGTGAAAGGGGGCGAAGCAGGTTAGGCAAAGTGCTACTTTGTATTTCTCACATCCAATACTGCTCCTTTTTGGTTTGTTTTTCGTGCTACATCTATCGGGTTGGTTGGTGCTATAAATATAAAAGTTTGGAATTTTAAAGTAATTTAAGACAGTGAAATGTGTTTCAGTTATTAGCATTATATCAATGGTATGCATTGAAATAAAAATCTTAATATATTGGCTATGTTGGGCCAAGCTGTTGGCATTCGAGAGACCAAGTCCTATAAAAGTTAGTCACTTTAGTTTTGAGATGACGGTTGTTAGTAGTTTGATCAGTGTACCTACTTGTTGGGCTTGTTGAGACATGAGCATTTCAAATTTGTTTAGAAATCCAACGATTAATTTTTTTTTTTAATTTAAATTCTCTGACCTGATTTTACGCCCACGTAAGTCAGAGATGATGTAGTTGTTGTTAAAGAAGATTCTCGAGCCTGGGCAATAGGCGATGGTCAGTTTTTAACAAATTTGTTTTTCCCCGGTAGTGAAGAAGTCCCTGGTCTTTTTGAAACATTCAAACCAAGTAGGGAAAGTAGGGAAAGCTTTGTTTTTAACGTATCTATATACAGAGTATCCTTTATAATTGGCAGGGTGCTCACCACCACATAGTACACATGTAGCCGGAGATTCCTTAGATTTGTTACAACTATATGTATGGTGATCAGAACCGCATTTCACACAGCGATTTTGGTACCAACAGTAGGATTGGTGCCAGTATCGTTGACACTTTTTGCACTGAACTACGTTATTACGTTCATAGGGAGGTTCAAATACAGTTCTAGCACTTTGTAAGAACTGTAAATTGAAAATGTCCTTGTTATTGGGTGCGAGCTCTAAGTCTACAAAAAATATAGACACAGGATCTTTAGACCTACAACTTTTCAGATTTGATATGTTTCTAACAGCATATGAGCTTATTATATAGCTGTTTTTATATTCTGAAGTTCAGTGGAAAAGTGCATGTTTTGAAGCACAACTCTGTAGGCCCTTTTCTGTTTAATTTGATAAGTATGAAAGCTTACCTTCATGTCAGTTAAATGTTTGACTAGGGTACGGTATGCATCGATGTTTACAGCATTAATATTTACCTTGTCCCTGGTAATACATTTGTATGAATATATTTACCTTGTACCTCAGCTTTGTTGGCGTCTTGGTCCATGAGACATTTCTTCATCTGCAGTTGGTTTTGGATTATTTAGAAACTAAAACTATTGCGTAAGTCGATAGGATTGTTCATATCAGACACTGTACAAGGTATTTTAACATCCAGCCCATTACCTGAGGACAAAAGTATATTATTCCTGATCGGTACCTTTTGTCAACCGTTTTTGTTTGGTGTCTCATCTTCACGTTGGTTGGGAAGAGTGTGTCCATGTGATTCGGTTACTATTCCTTCATTAGAGCAATAATTGTGGTTCCCATATCAATAAACAAAACTTTGTTTACATTGGACCGGTAAACCTTTGAGGTATTGATTTACTTACCAATTAGGTTCAGATCAATATAATGGCAATACAATACACAAGTAAACACAAAAACGTGAACTTCCTTACATATTTTTAACATTTTTACAATTAAAAAGAACATTAATTATTAATAAACTATTTATACAAAAATATCCTAACGAAAAAACACAGTTTTACACAGAATGGTGAATAATAAAACGTGACTCAACTTAATGACGTTGCAATAAACCCAAATAAAGTGAACACTAATACGTAAATCAGCTGATAGCCAATGGAGAAGAAGAACCAGGGCAACCAACCTATGAACTTGTAATTATCTTAAACCTTCGTTTTCTGTACTTGTAAATAGTGGTACGTTTAAAAACAAACAACCTGTATATAGAATTACTCTGTGTAGAATGAAATTCTATTGCTATGATGTTTCCATGACATTTTCCATTATTCATAAAGAAACAATTTAAATTCCAAATGAATACATAGGTACGTATTATGAATCAAGGTGAAAATAATTTATGTGCTGACTGAATATGACGACGTTTTATTTTCCACAACTACTGGAAAATATCTGACAAAAACAGTCTTTGACACGAAGAAACTAAATTATTACCATTAATGAGTGTGGCTTTGTATATTTAAGCACTACTCATGCATCTGATAACACGTAATTGTTTGAATTTATAGAAATAACATTTTACTTTTTCAAACATAAGTGAAATATTGTAACGTTAGAATATTATTTTATAAATAAATATGTATAGTATATGTATTATAATATAGAATTCTAATTTATAACTATTATATTTTGTAACATTATTTTGTAAAATGTGTTTAAACATTTATAATTACTTATAAAAACAAAACCATGTTTATTGAAAGTACTACCAAAAGAGATGACATAAATAACATCATAGCTGCTTAGAAATTATCTGTCAATAAATATCGGTTTTTAATTTAGCAGCTCATTAGTCACAATTTTATAGATCTTCAAAAAGTATAAAAGAGTTTACAATAATCAAATTCAATTTGTAAGAAATGTTTCAAATTGTATAATTAGTCACAATTTTGTATATTGCGACATATTAATGACAAAATTAAGATAAGATAATGTTTTTTATAATATAGTTTCAGAACATATTTATTGTTTCGTGATTAAACACATGTTAAATGATTTTATGGAATTTTTTTTCTGAAAACGTGATTTGCATAAGAGAGTGTGACTGTGCACCTTTGTGTTTTGGCACTCAGGCTTATGTGGCAAATTTGAGTACGTGTCTTTTAAGCGAATGTTCCTATAAGAAACTCACAAGAAAAATACTACAATCCTACCCACCTATATAACTACTATTTAACTGAATCTCCCAACCACTCTTTCATAAACGTACGGTGGTAATGAATCTCTCACACACCCTTCCATAAACGTACGGTGGTGATGAATCTCTCTCCCACACTCCCATACACATGCGATGGCAACCACCCACCAAACCTTCTATACACGTAAGGTGTTAATGAATCTCTCACCCACACTCTTATACATATACGATGGCAATCACCCACCAAACCAGTACACGTAAGGTATTAATGTATCTCTCCCCCACACTCTCATACATATATGATGGGATCCATTCATCTACCTTTCCTTACACGTACGATTCTAATGAATCTCTCACCCTCACTCCCATACATATACGATGGCAATCACCCACCAAACCAGTCACGTAAGGTGGTAATGAATCTCTCAGCCACACTCTCATACATATATGATGGGATCCATTCATCTACCTTTCCTTACACGTACGATGCTAATGAATCTCTCACCCTCACTCCCATACATATACGATGGCCATCACCCACCAAACCCTCCATTCACGTAAGGTGATAATGAATCTCTCAACCACACTCTCATACACATACGATGGGATCCATTCATGTACCTTTACTTACACGTACGATGGTAATAAATCTCTTTTCCATTCCCATACATATACGATGGCAATCATCCACTAACCCTCTATACACGTAAGGTGGTAATGAATCTCTCACCTACCCTTCCTTATACGTACTATGGTAATGAATCTCTCTCCCACTCCCATACATATACGATGGCCATCACCCACCAAACCCTCTATTCACGTAAGGTGATAATGAATCTCTCACCCACACTCTCATACATATACGATGGGATCCATTCATGTACCTTTCCTTACACGTACGATGGTAATAAATCTCTTTCCCACTCCCATACATATACGATGGCAATCACCCACTAAACCCTCTATACACGTAAGGTGGTAATGAATCTCTCACCCACACTCTCATACATATACGATGGGATCCATTCATAAACCTTTCCTTACACGTACGATGGTAATAAATCTCTTTCCCACTCCCATACATATACGATGGCTATCACCCACTAAACCCTCTATACACGTAAGATGGTAATGAATTTCTTACCCACACTCTCTTACATATACGATGGGATCCATTCATGTACCTTTCCTTACACGTACGATGGTAATAAATCTCTTTCCCACTCCCATACATATACGATGGCCATAACCCACCAAACCCTCTAGACACGTAAGGTGGTAATGAATCTCTCACCTACACTCTCATACATATACGATGGGATCCATTCACCTACCCTTCCTTATACGTACTATGGTAATGAATCTCTCTCCCACTCTCATACATATACGATGGCAACCACCCACCAAACCTTCTATACACGTAAGGCGGCAATGGAATCTCTCACCCACACTCTCATACATATACGATGGGATCCATTCACCTACCCTTCGTTATACGTACTATGGTAATGAATCTCTCTCCCACTCCCATACATATACGATGGCAACCACCCACCAAACCTTCTATACACGTACTATGGTAATGAATCTCTCTCCCACTCCCATACACATACGATGGCCATCACCCACCAAACCCTCTATACACGTAAGGTGGTAATGAATCTCTCACCCACACTCTCATACATATACGATGGGATCCATTCACCTACCCTTCCCTATACGTACTATGGTAATGAATCTCTCTCTCACTCCCATACATATACGATGGCCATCACCCACCAAACCCACTATACACGTAAGGTGGTAATGAATCTCTCATTCACACTCTCATACATATACGATGGGATCCATTCACCTACCCTTCCTTATACGTACTATGGTAATGAATCTCTCACCCACACTCCCATACATAAACGATGGGATCCATTCACCTACCCTTCCTTATACGTAACTATGGTAATGAATCTCTCTCCCACTCCCATACATATACGATGGCAACCACCCACCAAACCTTCTATACACGTAAGGTGGTAATGAATCTCTCACCCACACTCTCATACATATACGATGGGATCCATTCACCTACCCTTCCTTATACGTACTATGGTAATGAATCTCTCACCCTCACTCCCATATACATACGATGGCCATCACCCACCAAACCCTCTACACACGTAAGATGGTAATGAATCTCTCACCCACACTCCCATACAAATACGATAGCAATCACCCACCAAACCTTCCTTACACGTAAGGTGGTGATGAGCTCTCCACCCACCATCGTATACGCAAATAGAAATACAACAACAATTGTTTGTTGTTGACATATATTTGTAGAAGCTCATGTAGCGTTAACAAAACCACAATGTATGGAATAGTAAATAGCAATGGTAATTTTTAAAATAAATGTTAGAAAAAAACAATTAAATATTACCAATGATACATTTTTGCATTATATGTAAACTCTTGTTTTTTGTTTTCTTTTTTGTGCAATTTACTTCATTCATCTTTCTCCGGTAAATTAAAACTAGTTAAGAATTTTTTATACCTCTAATTTAAAATTATTCATTTATTTAAAAGAGGAACAAACTAGTATATATACTGACCTTTTTTTTACATAACCACAAATACTTTAACAATTGAGCTTGAACCTTCTTTTACTTTTACTAAGCTTGATAACTTAAACTTCACTATAGCTCAGGTAATTGTTAGCATGACAAAGAACATATTCTCAGGAGTAGGATTTTGACTTTTACTGAATCGTGCTTTGTTTGAATTTAAAAATAGCTCCTGACAGAAGGGTCGTGTTTTGTGCTTCGATAACTTCCTAACCCCTGGCAGCTTAGTTCTATACAACTTAGCTGATTCTGAGTGCATAGGCTGGAAACAATACAGAACGTTTCTTCACAGTCTCTCACATTTTTCAAATGTCATTTCCAAACCTAAAGGAATATTGATTGACAAATCATGAATAATACTAAATTCAATACATTAATTGCTGCTACTACAAAACGAACATTTGGTGAAAACAACACTTTGACAGGTGAAAACTCACGAACAATTACTAACACAATATGAAAAATAAAAACTATACATACGAGAGCTAAATATACTATGACTCAATTCATGACAAATTTGTAAAAATTAAAATGGTTGTAGAAGTATATGTATTTAAAATGCCCACTATAATAAAATAATAACATATAATATGTTTAAAGATTATTTATGTTTATAATTTAACATTTCTTTGTTTAAAAAGGATTGCTAAAAAATTCTGTAAAAATAATTGAAAATTATATCAGTATTCAAAACTGCTCACATATAAGTTTTTTGATTTAAGTGTGGACAAATTTCCCTCACTTTATGGAAGTAGGAAAATAATTAAATTCTAAATGGACAATAATTTTTTTGATCTTATGTAATTACCTTAGACCTGTATTTTCCGAATAGTAATGTAAGTGGGGCACATTTTCAAACATACAATTATGTACATGACTTAAAGGCGGCAGTTTCTCAACTATTAAATGACCGCTGAGAAGTTGACAGTCCTGTAGTAGACATACAATCTTACCGTCAGAGGACAATAACATTTTGTACTATTTCAGGTGTACAGTTTGTATCTATTGTCATCGTGAGTGATAGTGAACACAATATGGTTATTAAAGATCTTATATAGCTCACCATAAAATGACAATATAAGTATTTTCACTAATATTATCATTTACATTTTCATATACAGTAGTTAAATATCCAAGAAATAACTACACAAAAATGTAATTTTCTGTATACGAAAAGCATATCATGGTGAACTGGAATATTTTTCAGTGATAAAATGAATTTTAAGTGTCACTATACGATCATAATTACATAATGAAACCTAGATATAGAAATTCATATTTCTAAGGTTTTTCATAAATCAAAGCAGTCCCCTTAAATCACAGTTATACATAGCCATTGTTGAAGAAACAAATGACTATGTATCAAATGCTTCAATTTAACAGGAGTAAATCCAAACATTATACCATCATAAACAGTGTGGCATTTGGTATTGGGTTGCAAGAATCCTCTTCTGGCACATCTGTTTAGTGAAGTCTATTTGTGACACATCCTGTCGTGTTTGTGTACGTACATCAAACGCCTCTACCGTATTTTATCGTAGTTTAACTGCATTCAACGTAGCTTTCATTGAACAGTTAATTCGTTAAACTAATCCTGGAGGGAACTTAAACATCCCTTATATTAATAACCTTTATATAAGTTAATTTATTTTGCTCTTTTACAATATTTGTAGTAAGAATATTTACACTATTATTCAATTTTAGAATAAATCCAATTCTGAACTATCAATGTAATGGTTATTAAAATCTATTAATACTCAACAGGACAAAATACATTTAAAATGAATAATTTTCTTGTAATTAAGTAAATCAATTTTAATTTAGGAATAAATACTTAACCTAGCAAATTCAATTATTTACTCCCTTTATATTACTCCAACCATACCCCCAATTGAAAATTGGGTGACCAACTCAACCTTTGTAAAAATAGGACATCAAAATATAAGTAAACAAAGAAATAAAATAATATATTATACTTATATGAATTTGCTGTAAACTGTCTAGTTTTTTAATTGAAATATGTTCCATTAAATTCTAAATGTAAAATATTTTACATTATCTTATTTTAGATTATCGTTTAGAGTCCCACTTGGGTTGCAACCTACTGAAAGCACTGGTGTGGTATATATGCACTGAGTGGTGGAAGTGAGAGAGGGATTCATTCTTCTCCCACTGTGCCACTCCATTTAGTCGTTGTCATGGAAACTAGATAGACGGTAGGCCTCATAATGTGCCGTAGTGAGCCCTATCCATCATGTCATCAGTTTCAGTGGCTATTG
The DNA here is from genome assembly GCA_035578905.1 of Stictocephala bisonia. Lineage (NCBI taxonomy): Eukaryota > Metazoa > Arthropoda > Insecta > Hemiptera > Membracidae > Stictocephala > Stictocephala bisonia. The sequence continues at coordinate 186,161 of JAQJVL010001340.1, forward strand.
TTTAGATTTAACACCACTAACAGATCAAGGATAGAACGATAAAACTAAATCAATATTTCGTAGTTACACACAGTAAAACAATTCCGCACTCTTGATTACAGTACATTTTACAGTGTAGTACTGTTGCGGAATTTGAGCACAGACGGTGGCTAGACTGCAAAAGTCAGTCATGCCCGAGTGTTCGGTGGCAGGGCGGTGCAACTATTTTCCTCCAATGCTCATATCCCTATATGCACTGAATATTACACAAGGGTTAATGTCGTAAATGTAGTTCAAGACAATGTATTTGAACATAAAGTTAGCTTATTAATTAGATAAGAAAATACATTTCAATATACTGTCCAGTTGCTCACTATATGTTGACTGAACATCTGAAAATATACCTTTATAATTCATTATCACTGTATTAGCATGGATCCTCAGTGGTTAAAGCTTTGTACTTCAAAGTCGAAGTTTTAAGTCCTCATTTGAGCTATTAGTTGGTCCTTCACTTGTTATAAGCAGTGGCCGTATATAAGGGGCTAAAGCGTTGGCTTGCTACGCAGTCGGTCCGGGTTCGATTCCCGATATGACCAACAGTCTTTGCCCTGCCGCTCTCGTGGTTTGGAAGTCACGTTAAGCCTTTGGTCCCCAGGTTAAGTGTTAGAGAGGGCTTCTTAGCTCTAACCTTGCCTGGTAAAATGAGACGAACTTTACCTTTAACTTTTAATAAAGTCCACGCACATGCCTATACGTATTTACCAAAACTATAAAGTATTGGGTTCGCTATGCCTTCCCAATACTTTGTGTATAATGACTTGCGTACAATGATATGCTTGTTAAGAATATCTGCACTGCAGTAGTAAGAATATAATATAAATAGTAAGTAATAATTTGTGTGATTGTTTTACATTTTCCGCAAAAGTTTCAAATATGACGACAAAAAGTGTATTTATGTTTAGGTTGAAAATATAAAAACTTCAAAGATTGTGGCACAAGGTACAAACCGGTGTGGATATTATTTTTGAGAACGGAGGGTTGGCTCAAGGCACCAGGTGTAAGGAAGGTCTGCACCAAACACCAAGTTACTGGATATATACTTAATCTAATTAAGACTGTATAGATTTAATATTATCCTTAAAACTGACTCCTGATAACTTTCTTAACGTCCTTTTAACAAAATATGAACCTAAATCATAATGTTAAAGGAAACTATTTTATAAACACTAAATCGTGTTTAAGTAGCCATCAAGTAATATTTAAGATTGTATTGAATCGTATTTTATTAAAAATAAATGTATATATGATACTTGAACATTAAAGAGACTATAGATTTTAAAGCGTATACTTCAAGGTCACAGGATTGTAAGACATCATACTTCAAGGAGATTAGATATTGAACGATGTTATGCTTCAAGGTTTGTAAATATAAGATGTTATATTTCAAGGTAACGATATATTTAAGACATACTTAAAGGTAACTAAATGTTATTAGACGTTATACTTGAAGGTGACTAGGAATTTTAAGACGTTATATTTCAAGGTGCGTATACAAAATCTTACAAGACATTGTAAGACCTTTTACTTTAACGAGAAGAGACATTGTAAGACGTTTCGCTTTAACGAGACTGGACATTGTAAGATGTTTTGCTTTAACTAGATTAGGCATTGTAAGACGTTTTGCTTTGAGGTGAATAGACATTGTAAGACCTTTTACTTTAATGAGACTAGACATTGTAAGACCTTTTACTTTAACGAAACTAGAAATTGTAAGATGTTTTACTTTAACGAGACTAGACATTGTAAGACGTTTTACTTTAACGAAACTAGAAATTGTAAGATGTTTTACTTTAATGAGACTATACATTGTAAGACCTTTTACTTTAACGAGACTATACATTGTAAGACCTTTTACTTTAACGAAACTAGAAATTATAAGATGTTTTACTTTAACGAGACTAGACATTGTAAGACGTTTTGCTTTAACGAGACGAGACATTGTAAGACGTCTTACTTTAACGAGACTAGACATTGTAGGACGTTTTGCTTTAACGAGACTAGACATTGTTAGATGTTTTGCTTTAACGAGATTAGGCATTGTAGGACGTTTTGCTTTAACGAGACTAGACATTGTAAGACCTTTTACTTTAATGAGACTAGACATTGTAAGATGTTTTACTTTAACGAGACTAGACATCGTAAGACGTTTTGCTTTAACAAGACTATACATTGTAAGACGTTTTCCTTTAAAAAGATTAGGCATTGTAGGACGTTTTGCTTTAACGAGAATAGACATTGTAAGACGTTTTTCTTTAACGAGACTAGACATTGTAAGACATTTTGCTTTAACGAGATTAGGCATTCTAGGACGTTTTTCTTTAAGTTTACTAGACATTGTAAGACGTTTTGTTTTAACGAGACTAGACATTGTACTTTTTGATTTAACGAGACTAGACATTGTAAGTTACTGTCATGCTGAACAAAAATACGAATATATCAAACGATAATAAGGCCAGTACTTTTACATGGTGCAGAAACCTGGATATTAAATAAAAAAGAAGAGAACAAACTCATCGTGTTTGAAAATCGCGTACTAAGAAAAATATTTGTCCAACATTGGAAAATGGAGAATGGAGGTGCAAGCATAACCAAGAGATAAGACAGCAGTACAATGACTTTGACATAATAGCAACCACAAGATCAAGAAGATTGAGATGGGCAGGCCATGTATGGCGTAGAGAACAAGGGACGCTACTGAAGGAAGCTGGATTGGGAAGACCAGTGGGAAGAAGACCTCTAGGTAGACCAAAAAGAAGATGGTGGGATGGGGTTGAGACAGACACCGCAGCACTTGGAACCACAATGGAGGAGGCAGAAAACAGAGAAAGATGGAGAGAGCTTGTTGGTGAGGCCAAATCCCTTCTTGGGCATCGATGGCCATGGGAGTAAGAGTAAGTGTAAGTAAGACATTGTAAGACGTTTTGCTTTAACGAGCCTAGACATTGTAAGACGTTTTGCCTTAACGAGACTAGACATTGTAAGACGTTTTTCTTTAACGAGACGAGACATTGTAAGACGTTTTGCTTTAATGAGACTAGACATTGTAAGAAGTTTTGCTTTAATGAGACTAGACATTGTAAGACGTTTTGCTTTAATGAGACTAGACATTGTAAGACGTTTTGCCTTAACGAGACTAGACATTGTAAGACGTTTTTCTTTAACGAGACGAGACATTGTAAGACGTTTTGCTTTAATGAGACTAGACATTGTAAGACGTTTTGCTTTAACGAGACTAGACATTGTAAGAAGTTTTGCTTTAATGAGACTAGACATTGTAAGACGTTTTGCTTTAATGAGACTAGACATTGTAAGAAGTTTTGCTTTAATGAGACTAGACATTGTAAGACGTTTTGCTTTAACGAGATTAGATATTGTAAGACGTTTTGCTGTAACGAGACTAGGCATTGTAAGACGTTTTACTTTAACGAGACTAGACATTGTAAGACCTTTTACTTTAACGAGACTAGGCATTGTAAGACGTTTTACTTTAACGAGACTAGATATTGTAAGACGTTTTGCTGTAACGAGACTAGGCATTGTAAGACGTTTTACTTTAAAGAGACTAGACATTGTAAGACGTTTTACTTTAACGAGACTAGACATTGTAAGACGTTTTGCTTTAACGAGATTAAATATTGTAAAACGTTTTGCTGTAACGAGACTAGGCATTGTAAGACGTTTTACTTTAAAGAGACTAGACATTGTAAGAAGTTTTGCTTTAATGAGACTAGACATTGTAAGACGTTTTGCTTTAACGAGATTAGATATTGTAAGACGTTTTGCTGTAACGAGACTAGGCATTGTAAGACGTTTTACTTTAACGAGACTAGACATTGTAAGACGTTTTACTTTAACGAGACTAGACATTGTAAGACGTTTTACTTTAACGAGACTAGACATTGTAAGACGTTTTACTTTAACGAGACTAGACATTGTAAGACGTTTTACTTTAACGAGACTAGACATTGTAAGACGTTTTACTTTAACGAGACTAGGCATTGTAAGACGTTTTACTTTAACGAGACTAGACATTGTAAGACATTTTACTTTAACGAGACTAGACATTGTAAGACGTTTTACTTTAACGAGACTAGACATTGTAAGACGTTTTACTTTAACGAGACTAGACATTGTAAGACGTTTTACTTTAACGAGACTAGACATTGTAAGACGTTTTACTTTAATGAGACTAGACATTGTAAGACGTTTTACTTTAACGAGACTAGACATTGTAAGACGTTTTACTTTAACGAGACTAGACATTGTAAGATGTTTTACTTTAACGAGACTAGACATTGTAAGACGTTTTGCTTTAATGAGACTAGACATTGTAAGACGTTTTCCTTTAACGAGACTAGACATTGTAAGACGTTTTACTTTAACGAGACTAGACATTGTAAGACGTTTTACTTTAACGAGACTAGACATTGTATGACGTTTTACTTTAACGAGACTAGACATTGTAAGACGTTTTACTTTAACGAGACTAGACATTGTAAGACGTTTTACTTTAACGAGACTATACATTGTAAGACGTTTTGCTGTAACGAGACTAGGCATTGTAAGACGTTTTACTTTAATGAGACTAGACATTGTAAGACGTTTTTCTTTAAGGTGACTAGATAATGTAATCCGTTATACTTCATGGTGACTACATATTGTAAGATGTTATACTTACAGCTGAAATGGCATTTTAAGACGCTATACTTTTGGATGACAAGAATTTGTAAGATGCTACACTATGAGTTGGCTGGACATTGTAAGACGTTTTACTTTAAACGTACCATATTGTACAGTTAATAATTTTAAAATAACATTTATGTCAAGTGTAAAAACATAAACATTCTAACATGCAAAAGATCAGTTATTTGTAATTTTATATCAAGCTGCAAACGATAAAATAATGCAGCAATTTAAATGAACAGACATTTAATAGTACTGACTAAATTATGTTTTACCAATTGAATATAAATATGAAAATACTTAACTAAAACATTTTGTGAATATATATTTTAATTAGAACAAAGAATATAGAAAAAACACTGAATTATACATAAGATTTACTACGTATAATATGTTTATTTAAACTTAATACAGAAGTGTGAACCTTATTACTAGTAGTTAATGATTAAATTGCTTAGCTATAAAATCTAAAAAACTAAACGCTATCAGATAAAAAAATAAATAAAATCTCCGGTAAAGCGTTACAAAATTGTTAAGGCAAGGGACTCTTGTGTTTTATGTCCACAAGTTTACGACCAATCACAAACAATAGTAAAAATACAATAACGTTTGTTATGATTAGGCACCGTTTTAACACTCTCAGATATGAAAAATAAAAAATATGATACGGTCCAGGTAAGCAGTTTTGGGGTTATTGCCTGACGCAGACCATTCACCTTCCTTTATTCCTTTTTATAACACCAAAAGTTTATATTTATAGTTTAACTTTTGATAGTGACATTTATATCATTTGACTAATGAAAATATTATGAATTATGTTTATAAAATATATTCTAAATATTAACTTGAATATGTCTTTTATTCTTGAAATGTCAATAATGAAATGTATTATAAGTTTAATTAATATTTATACCACTGTAAGTTGGTCTGATAACATTAAAGAGAGTACCATTAACAGGATTCCTGCCACAATAGGCCTTAAGAGTGATATTTCTGTTCACATATTGAACATTACTTCCCGAATACACTTCCCGGACATACACCAGTCTTATAACTTCCTTCAAACTGCTTTATTTTGTCTCAGGCAATCATTAATAACTGAGATGGATTGAAGACCTTAACACTAGCAACATTTCTGTAAAGCTTAATTTTTTCTCTATTGTATTTGCTTAATATTTTTACTATAAGGACGGGTCAGTTATCTAGTTCGACATCTTAGATAAAAAAACTATGCGGTAAATATTCTCAATAAGAATGTTTTGAGTATATTTTTATCCATTATAATAATACATATTTATTTTTTAACAAACACAACTCAAACAAAAATGTTCGAAGTGTTATTTTTGAAATAGCAGTAAGTATTCAAAATACATTAAAATATTTCCAAATGTGCTCTAAAATAAATTTATTTGACTAATGTATCTGTAACAGCTTTTATCAAGAAATAATTTTTAAATTATTAAGTTTGTGACATTAATAATTTTTCTTTTTATTCCAATACGTTAATACAAGCTAATACAAGTATGTGCCTAATTGTTTCATCCAACTTAGGTTGGATTGGATATGAGGGATATATATATATATATATATATATATATATATAAAATATTTCCCCATATAATATTGACTAAGGGACACCAGTGAACGCCTTCCCAGTCATCCCCGTCACCCCATACACTCGTGTCACCTCACTCGTGTACTTTGTTATTTTTCTTCAGATTGTACCCTTACACTGTTGTAATAATTACCCCTTATGCTACGATGCACTTAAGTCCACCAATTCCTATGGTGAATGGTAACAAATGATCTTATTGGGAGGTATCGGGTTGTTTGTTATGTACTTCATTTTTGACATTTGAGTGAAATTAATTTAAAATCTTTTTTAGTTCCCGTTTGGATCCTGTATAGAATTTTTTTGTCAAGTTTGATGGCCTGAAGCTTTATATTTTGTTTAAGTACTATATTTTTAGTCAAAATTTTATGTTTTGGTTTCCTTTGTACTTTTTACAATGTTTGTTACATTAAGAAATTCATTAGTGACTAACAAATGAAACATGTATTTATCTGTGAAAACCAATACCAACATTGTAATAGCATATAAATGGTGCTTATATATTCATAAATAAATCTTTGAAAGACCACTTGGAGAAAGTCCTAAAGCTATTTAGCACACTCGTACGTTGTTTATGTGACGAAATATAAATCAAAATGTTGTTTTATTTCGTTTCCGTAATGTAGTTAGTTATTTGCAGTGTCTACAGAGAAGTAAAGGTGTCGCAGCCGGGTTCGGAGTTTACACAGACTCCCCACAAAGTACCTCTGAGCTCCCTGAGGACGTTAAACCCCTTGTTTGTATAGGTACGTTGTGTCCATTGTTTGTATAGGTACGTTGTGTCCATTGTTAACGTGATAAGCTCAAACAAATGCTTACGCTTCCTTACTAAAAAATCTTGTTTATGAATAAAAGTAAAAGTGGAAGAAGGTATATTTGTTGTATTTAAACACGTGAAGATAAACATTAATTTACAGTAAAAAATAATCAAAGCATTTTAAAATCTTTATTAAGTTGTTAATTTATTTCTCATTAAAATATTTGAGTGTTTATGTGAATAATTTTAGATTTTCAGTTAAGTTGTTTTAAATACAAATAAAGCTGTCCCAATATATAACATCTTAAAGAATTGTTAGTACTTTCCATATAATGAAACTATCCATTAAGGTGACTTTACTGGTACATAAGTACGAATATAGTATATAAATGCCAAAATATATTTTTAGAATTAGAACTATTTGAATGGTTATAGAGTGACTTATACCAGTTAGTTATTACAACCTAATTCAAGAATAGAACATGCGAGCACATTTGAACTGATATTTTATTTAGGAATAAAAACGAGTTTTTACTCAACTGTGGAACGTTCGTCAGAATAAACAAAGGAAAAACGCTAAACCGGAAAACCCTTCAGCAAATATCTGTTCCCTCTTCAACATGTTCAGCTCCAATGTGTAAAATATTCAACTCGTTAAAAGGCAAAGGGATGAAATACTTACTCCATTATTGTTTCCTGATACGTAACTAAACGTCACTGCGAGTTTCGGCAGTAATATATTTTATCAAAATAAATTTAAAATGTATAAAATGAAATGTAGCATTGATTCACGTAAGAAATATAGTAATAATACTTATTATGTAGGCAATTATTACAGTGAAATACAACTAATCGAAGAGTTTTGTTTTCCAATAAAATCCCCTATTGTATTACGCTATTGTCCAATAAAATCCCCTATTGTATTACGCTATTGTCCAATATAATCCCCTATTGTATTACTCTATTGTCCAATAAAATCCCCTATTGTATTACGCTATTATCCAATAAAATCCCCTATTGTATTACGCTATTGTCCAATATAATCCCCTATTGTAATACGCTATTGTCCAATAAAATCCCCTATTGTATTACGCTATTGTCCAATATAATCCCCTATTGTATTACTCTATTGTCCAATAAAATCCCCTATTATATTACGCTATTTTCCAATAAAATCCCCTACTGTATTACGCTATTGTCCAATAAAATCCCCTATTGTATTACGCTATTGTCCTATAAAATCCCCTATTGTATTACGCTATTGTCCAATAAAATCCCCTATTATATTACGCTATTTTCCAATAAAATTCCCTATTATATTACGCTATTTTCCAATAAAATCCCCTATTGTATTACGCTATTGTCCAATAAAATCCTCTATTGTATTACGCTATTGTCCAATAAAATCCCCTATTGTATTACGCTATTGTCCAATAAAATCCCCTATTGTATTACGCTATTGTCGAATAAATCCCCTACTGTATTACACTATTGTCCAATAAAATCCCATATTGTATTACGCTATTGTCCAATAAAATCCCCTATTGTATTACGCTATTTTCCAATAAAACCCCCTAGTGTATTACGCTATTTTCCATTAAAATTCCCTATTGTATTACGCTATTGTCCAATAAAATCCCCTATTGTATTACGCTATTGTCTAATAAAATCTTCTATTGTATTACGCTATTGTCCACAAAAATCCCCTATTGTATTACGCTATTGTCCAATAAAATCCCCTATAGTATTACGCTATTGTCCAATAAAATCCCCTATTGTATTACGCTATTGTCCAATAAAATCCCCTATTGTATTACGCTATTGCCCAATAAAATCCCCTATTGTATACGGTATTGTCCAATAAAATCTTTCGCAATAAAGGATTAATACATATCCTACTAAACTAATAAAATAAAACTTATGTAATAGCAAAATTTTATTTAATTAGAAAAAAGTAATTGCAGTAAAGTTACAAAATATGCTACTAAATGTTAAACAATAAAATCTACAATATACTGTAAAGACATCAACAAACTACTGCAACGTCAGAAAGTAGTTTCACTAAACGTTTCGATTAATGACAAAAGGCTGCTCTTTATTAATTTCTCAACAAACAACACTAGAAAAGTGTCTAATTGACATATACTTAGTTACTTTAGTTGCTAGAATTTATACGATATATATTGCTCGTATACTTTAAAATTTATTTGAACATTATTTACATTTATTAAATCGAAAAATATTAAAAATTTACACTCAATACATTACTAATAATGGCTTTAGTGTACAGAATGTTCTCATACAAGAGGTGAACTTTGGACGAATGTGTCCCCACTTACATTTAACCTTTATAATGAAACATAAGAACTATTATGAAGCATAATTTTCATACATATGAACATCTAGATGACTTTATGAATCGATATCGATCGATATAATTGTTTAAATCTAAAACGTGTTTATCCCATTTTCTGCATTTGCCAAAAATAAACTGGATTTGAAAGACGTTTGAGATATACGTTACGAGTCCGAGCGATCTCATTTGCACCAATATTATGTATTTAAGTAGACTCTTTGTTCCTTTGGGTAACAATTTGTTGCTATTGTTTGTTCTGTAAATTTTATTTTTCGATTGTGTATTTAGTATTTATTTAATCTGTTAAGTTATTTTATCATTAATCTACCTTGTTGGGACATTTAATAACTATCATCTTGGACCAACCAACGACAGCCGTCGAGGAGAGAGGATGAAGGATCGAGTTAGTCAAGTGGCCATTGTGTCCTTAAAAGGGTTCCGGTGTTGGCCGAAGTAGCTTTGTTCTAGACAAAAGGCACAAGTAGATAAGGTAAGGTATTTCTGGATGAGCCTGAGAAATGATAATGAAGGGTTTTAGTAATTTTTTTTTTAATTAAATAGTTCATTTTACATTTTACAACATAGGTATTATGGTACAGACTCACCCACCCACACATACCTATAGAGTGGTATTTACTAACCTATTCACTCATACACGTACTTTGGTATTGACCCACCTACTCAACCATACAAGTACAGTGGCATTGATCAGCCTACTCACTAATACACTTACGGTGGTATTGACTCACCTACTCACCCATACATGTACGGTGGTATTGACTCACTTACTCACCCATACATGTACGGTAGTATTGACATACACATTCACTCTTACACGTACAGTTCAAATGACAGCCCACCTACTCACCCATACACGTATGGCGGAATTGACCCACCAGTCACCCATACATGTACAGTGGCATTGACCAACCAACTTAACTATACACGTACAGTAATATTGACCCACCCACTCACCTATAAACGTACAGTGGTAATGGTACACCCAGCCACCCACACATAGGTTTTAGCATATTACGTGTCTTTTGTAAAATAACGTATACATGTTTTCATTAAACACAAAAAATCGTGTTTCCTTACCAAATTGTAAAATATATTTTTGAAAATATTGTGGGCCAATTTGAGAGTTGATTTATTTTAGTTATTAATGTTACGTTTATGGACAAAAAGTAAATAATACGTTCGATAACTGTTTTGACTGTTTTTAAAACTGTTCATAATGAATTATTTCACACAAGGAATCACAATGTCGCTATTCTGTAGCTATTTTGATGTTTTGTTTTACAATTATTAAGAAATACTACTAATTGTATATTTAGTAGTATCTTAGTTTGTCTTTTTAACATTTTATTATTTTCAAAAGAACATAAAATATTGAATAAAAGTTGCAAATTTCTCGCTTTTATAATACGGTATAATAATGTACTGTTTAACACAGTTTCATTTACTAATAATAATGACTTTAATTTTGCAAACGTTCTTCAAAGGTGCATGCTCTGATTTACAAGACAACTCATGTCAATCGCTTAAAAAATTATATTACTTTCAGATGGTAAAATGTCCTTCAAATAAAACAAAGAGAAGACACAACGCAAGGCCATCAACTAAATAAACTTTTCTTTGGCTTTTCTCTTAAACGATGGGTAACAAAGGCTCTTTTTGGCAGGGAGCAGAACATTATAACCCCGTGGGCCAAAGCATTTAAAACCTCTTTTCCCAATTTCCAAGAGCACCTTTGTTTGGTAGATTACACATATCTGTCAAGTACTGCACCCACTTACTTCATGCCAGAAAATAAGCGTTTCCTGATATATTCAGGTTTACCGGTCTGAAGAGTCTTGTGAACCAACTAAACCGTTTGCAAATCATGGCAATATATGATCGACAACACCCCAGACCTTGCCCTGTATTCACTTATGTGATCAAAAACTTTGAGACTGTAAACGTTTTTACTAACATAAAAAAACTTGTTTCCTTGCCAAATTGTAAAATATGTTTTTTTTTAATCCAGTGGTCGAATTTGAAAGTTGATTTTTTTAGTTATTATTTTTATAGTAAACATTAATGCTCTATTCTGCAGTCTAGTGAGAACTTTCACATTTTCCTTGGTCAGAAAACCAGCAAAAGTTGAAGGGGCATAATAGATGGCAGAAAAAACAAATGAACGAACAATTTGTAACTTAGCAGCCGCAGGCAATATTTTATTTAAACTGTAAATTGATTTTAGCTTGACTGTAATACTTGTTTGTACATATAGATTTCACGTGGCCAGAAAAATCAAGGTTGGGATCAAAAGTAACCCTAAGAAATTTTCGATAGCTTCTCATGACAAGGAGTTTGCCGTTTACAGTAACAGACTGATCAGGGTGATCAATTATCAAATGGACATCCGAAGATGAGCCGGTCACCTGATCACAACACATTTATCCGAGTTGAGTCCATGATCATCAGACCACATCTTCACCCTCTCTAAATCTGAATGACCTTTGAGGACATCATCATCTCTAGCAGTGTTATTATAAGATAGCAAAAGCTGTTAATCTTCAGAATAGTGTAGAGTGAAGAGAACATATCACCAGTTAATCTCTCAAATGTCCAGAGTATGAAAGAAAAAAATACTGGACCCAAGTAACTGCCTTGTGGAACACCAACTTATCTAGGCAGAGTTGGAGACAACTGCCCATCTACCTTAGTTCACTGGGACCTTCCGTGTTAATGCGATGAAAACTACCTGACAAATGTATCGTCAAAATGATCAGACCTGACCTTGGCCTACAAAATTTCAAAGTTGACCAAGTCAAAAGCTTGGGAAAATTCCAAAACAGTCATATTTAACTGAATTTAATTATATAGTCCCATTGAACACTCAAAAAAAAAAATATATATATAAAACAAAAACAAAAACAAAAAAAAAACAAAAAAAAAACAAGCATATATGATATTCATATATATATATCGTTTGTATTTTTTAGTTCCTATGTTAAACATATCTAATTCTACTGTGTTTAGTTATCTTAATATGACTTAACCTAGACTTAATTTCGATAGTTCTGATTTATAATACACAGTAATTTCTCATTGAAAAGTTATTGAACAGTTTTTATTTCAAAGAGATTTTAATTGTTGGATTAGTTGTTGGATCATTTTGACTTTACATATGTCAGGTAGTTTTCATCTTACTAACACGGAAGGTCCCAGCGAACTAAGGTAGATGGGCAGCTGTCTCCAACTCTGCCTAGATAAGTTGGTGTTCCACAAGGCAGTTACTTGGGTCCAATATTTTTTCTCCTTCATACTCTGGACATTTGAGAGATTAACTGGTGATATGTTCTCTTCACTCTTATTCTGAAGATAATTTAATTTTTAACGAAATTATAGTTCTAGGTAATCTAAATATTCTGGTTTGATTTAGTTAACAATAAAGCTCAACAACGTTGGATTTGGAAAAATATATACATCGTGAGTATATCCAGACTCCAGGGTAAGCATTAAATAAAGAATAGGAAAATGTCTTTAAAGAAGCGTAATTTTAATTTCATGCGTATTAAATGGTCTTGTATGGATAATGGCAGACGATTCATTAGGATACATACTTCTGTAAGACATATAAATAAAATCGGCAATATATTATAGAATAACTAACTTACACGCAGTTTTGTAAGTTAGGAAGTAATCGAAATATCTAACATCTTGGTAGAAATAAAATTAAAAACAAAGTTCTTATAAGTTATAAATTAATAAAATATGTTCTGACTCTTTTATTTTTCCAATATGCTACGATAAGAAAATTAAAGCCACTTACATAGCCTGAGCTTATCACGTTAACAATGGACACAACGTACCTATACAAACAATGGACACAACGTACCTATACAAACAAGGGGTTTAACGTCCTCAGGGAGCTCACAGGTACTTCGTAGGGAGTCTGTGTAAACTCCGAACCCGGCTGCAACACCTTTACTTCTCTGTAGACACTGCAAATAACTAACTACATTACGGAAATGAAATAACACAGTCTGTTCTTTCGGATTTTGTCCAATGGGTAGTGTGTATTTTTCTATAAATATTTAAGCTCTCCCTAAGTTATATTTTACTAAATGTATTTTAGGCTCATTTATATTTTATTGCAATACAAAAAAGTTTTTTTTTTATTATTTTACTACTTTCACACTTAACATTTTTGAGAACATTTCTGTTAATGTTTTTTTTTAAATATAGATTCAGATAATTTTCGTAAAATAATATTTTTTTAAAATACATACTTTTTACTTCAACACTAATTTGAAATACTTAACAATTTTTAACGATTATACATTATTTAACAATAATAATTGTTGACAATAACTATAAAAAAATGAGTAACATTAAAAATATAACAGTTATTAAAAAATTATATTTTACATGTTTTGAACGATTGTGCATTATAAATGTTTCATTCTTGAACTTCAGATGTGTTAAAAAATAAAGTCTTAATGGAAAATAAAACATGAAGCATATATCTACAAATAATAGTAACATGACCACTTATAAATGAAATAATAAACTAAATATATTTTAAAGTAAACAATATCATCGTTCTTAATAGAAAGATCACAGTTTGAAAATTGCTCGTTCATTATTTATACTCTTTATTAAATGTTGTCAGAGAAAACGAAGCTCTTTCTATGCAAAGCGACGTCCAGCGAGCACTAAGCGGATTATACATTACAATTTTGACGTTAAACTAAGCGACTTTTATACCACGAGCTCTCATAAAGAACGTTCCTTTAACTACTTAATGATTACCGTTAAATTACTATTTGACTCCTTCTTCCTTAAGGATTACATAATAAAGTAATTATATAATATACTTAAATTTTGTTTTCTTCATAACGCAATATGATCAATTAGAAAAATCTCAGTTACTTTTCGATATTTAAGTATTTCATACCTAGTTTTTTTTTTTAATTGCGTTTGTTATGTTACGAAAAGCAAATAGTAATTTAAATACATCATATGTAAACATGTTTAATTGTCTGAAGTTAAACTATACAATATGAACGGGGAGAATTTTGAATTGGGGAGATTCATTATTTACAAGACATATATGTTTTTATTTTGCAAAAGCCCTCACGCTAAAAAAGTATTTCATTGGGAATTCTGAGAATATTTTAATTATTTTAACTTGACCTTTTGAAAAACTGTTTGTAGATTTTCTGCCAACATTCATAATAAAATCAAAATAAATTGATGAAACGATAGGGTAAACATATAAATATTTTGACAGGGTTTTTATTTTATAATTGAATGTGTTGGAATTATCAAAATGATAATTTGAACCTAATCGTAAAATTGATGTATTTGAAAATATTCTGTTGGCATTGACCTTCCGGTACTTTTTGAGGTTAATTGAATACCTTGAGACATGTTGCTTGAAACAAGATGAAGTCACCACGGTCCTCTATTAAACAGTCCGGTGATAAGTGTCTGTCATTAACTCATCACGGATTCTAGGAACTGGTAAAATGATGACTCACAAACACCTACTAGGGAATTTAGTTTGCATGTCACGTGACCTCTGACTTAAATTGTGTCATGGTCTGAGCCTGTGGTGAACGTGTAATTTACGGATTGAAATATTGACTCTAATAATGATAGTAGTAATTGTGACCTGTTTACAAAATTGCTACCTATATTCAACGATTTTAAACTGAAAGTAGATAGATGCAAGTGTTCCACAGTACATGTAAATAATGTATAGGGCACGGAAAAACATGGACAATAAGTTTACACAAATTTGATATAAGTGATTGGGGACCTTACACTAGACCTTCCTTCCCACCACGTAATGATACATACCCTAACTTAACCTAATCCAACCTAGCTTGACCTAATCTAACCTAACCTGACCTGACCAGACTTAACCTAACCTAACCCAACCTAATTTAATCGGACCTAACGTAACTTAAATTAACCTAACCTAACCGGACCTGACCTGGCCTAACCTAACATAACCTGCCTGAACTAGCTTACCAACCTAACTTAATATAACCTATTCTAATTTAACTTAAATTAAATTAGCTTTTAACATATTTTTACATTCAATGTCGGTGGCTAAAATAGCAGCTTGTTTGTTTTAATTTTTTTAATGAAATTACGTTAGGGTCCATAACACAATAAATCATTTTCAGATTTGCTAAATTCAACATTACTCATATTAATTACCCCTTTATGAAAAACGTGACTTTCATCATTAACTAAATGATGGACCCTAACATAATTTCACTAAAAAATCAAAACTTTTTTATAAAATTTATTAAAATCTATGTTGTTTTGTAAAACTCACCCCTCTACCTACTCGGTAAATTTGTATTTGTTCATGAGTAATCACTTAATATTTCACTAATAAAATCCATTTTATAATCATAGTTTAGTTCACCATTTAGTTACGTATGAAGTTAACAACAAAACTGTTAGGTAAAATAAGTTTTAATTAGAAAGATCATTTATTTTTTGAGTTAAACTGAACCATTGTATAATTATTGTAAGCAGTGGTAAATTACAAAACTTTTTTATGTTCATTATTGTATTTAAAATGTACAAATATTATTAAATTTAATCGTATGTCTTTGTAACTTTAAGTACAAAATGAATTTACCTACTTTTTAACGAATATAGTACAAAATAATTATGCCTTTTTAAAGGCTTCAGAATGATAAGAAAAAAAACTAGGATTTAATCATTTTAACATCCTGGTGTACGAGGTGTGAATACACAATACACAGAGAAAGGGTGAATTATCTGGCGTTAACCTGGAGTAGCACGTAAATGTCGAAGCCACCAGAGACTAGGAAAGGGCAATTCTGTTAAGTGGTGTTAGAATACACTGAGCTTTTTAATCCCTCTCTACGTTCTTCACTTCAGTGGCCTTATTCCTGAAGGAAACATAATTAAAAATAAGAAGAGTTTAATGGAATTTTTGCTTGTAATTAGTTATAGCAATATTTATTTCTGTTAACAAGACTGACTTATTTAATACTGTACTTGTCTATAATATTGAAATTTAACAAATCAATTAATGTTAACTAATAGATATCAAATCATTAAACAAAATAGGCCCCTACAATATGGATTATTTTAATTGTATGTTTAAACTTAAAGAATTAGATGGAAACATAAATTAGTTGTAATAAACTATGAATATTTAAAATGGCCTTTAATTAGAACACATTTAAATAAATAATCATACAGTGTTGTTGTACTTGGTTTATTGTTTATAGAAACTAATAAAAATGTTAATCTCGCCATTTTGAATATGCAATAGAACAATAAATAATTTTGTGTAACTCATTCTTGTATCGAGTTATTTATGTCCAAACTCGAGTATAACATTTTAACAATAGTTACAAATGAAATATTATTCAGTTGTCACATGGAACTTCTTTAAACACTTATAGGATTTGTAATAGGTGGATTTGTTGTGCTGATTGGTGGCTACCCCCCCCCCCCCCAAACCCATTTCAGACTCTGTAATATATAATACAAAGATAGGCAATCCTATTGGAAGTAGACCTCTTTTGTATAAAATGATTAATTATACAACATTTCGTTTTGTAATGAGTATTTAGATTATAATGGGATAATTATCAGACAGCAGCATCGCTACAAGCAGGAAACTAAATTTGCGTAGTTCATCGCTGCTACTACAATTTTTTATACACATAGTGTAAATAAAGTTGAATTTTATTATTCATAAAAAATATAAATACATTCAAAATAATTATTTTTAAAAAGTCTAAAGTTTATGGTAAAGTGGGTAATAAACGAATATCATTTCTCAAATTTTGTAATATAGAAACATAAGTTTAAAAAATGGCCCTGCATAAAGGGAAACAGTTTCCGGGAAATTTTACAGCAGAGACGTCCAGACCGGAAACTCCGCATATCGGTTGTCTAGACATGTCAACATCATAGCCTGGCGAATATTTCAACCAGACGAGTGTACATTGTACAACCCTTTTAACACCACAGCCTGGCAAATACTTCGACAATACGGGTGTACAACCCTGTTAACACCACAGCCTGGTGATTAATTCAACCAGACGATTGTACAGACCTGCCAACCCCACAGCCTAGCGAATACTTCAACCACACGGTTGTATAGTGTTGACAACCCCACTAATACTTAACCAGACGGTTGTACAGACCTGACAATCCCATAGCCTGGCTAATATTTCAACCAGACGGGTGTACAACTCTGTTAACACCACAGCCTGGCGAAAGCTTCAACAGATGGTTGTACAGACCAGTCAACCCCATAGCCTCACAAATACTTCAACCACACAGTTGTATAGACTTGACAACCCCACAGCACCACGAATTCTTCAACTATATGGTTGTACAGACCTGTTAACGCCACATTTTGGCGAATACTTCAACCACACAGTTGTATACACTTAACAACCCCAAAGCCTCGCGAATACTTCAACCACACAGTTGTATATACTTGACCATCCCATAGTCCTACGAATACTTCTACCACACTTGTATAGACTTGACAAACCCACAGCCTCACGAATACTTCAACCAGACGGTTGTACAGAGCTTCCAACCCCACAGACTGGTGAATACTTCAACTAGACGGTTGTACAGAACTGTCAACACCACAGACTGGTGAATACTTCAACTAGACAGTTGTACAGACCTGTCAACCCCACAGACTGGCAAATACTCCAACTAGATGGCTGTACTGACCTGTCAACCTAATAGACTGGCGAATACTTCAACTAAATGGTTGTACAGACCTTTCAATCCCATAGACTGGCGTATACTTCAACCAGGTGGTTGTACATGCCTGTCAACCCCACAGATTGGCGAATACTTCAACCAGGTGGTTGTACATGCCTGTCAACCCCACATATTGGCGAATACTTCAACCAGGTGGTTGTACATGCCTGTCAACCCCACAGATTGGCGAATACTTCAACCAGACCGTTGTGTAAACCTGTCGACCCCTGAGTCTGGTGAATACTCAACCAGACTATTGTAAATAAGTTTTTCAAAGAAATTGTTTATACCTGTTTTCTGTAGTCAGCGTTATGTGCTTGTGACTGCTAAAAATTTACATAGTTTTTTAGTAATTTTTCCTATGGTACAACAACTGTCATCGAGCTCTGATAATACATAAACATATTTTAGGTAGTACCAAAAGTTGTAATAATGGTGCTTGTTTTCTGGGAATATATTTTTTACATTGATATAATGTTGGTTACATTATAAGTTACGTGTGTACATTAGCTTAATTTATAATATTAACATTGGGAAACGTTTATTTATAATTTGAAATAGGAAAATTTAAATTATAATAATCTAACATAATTAAAAAAAGTAAAGAAGAAAAATTACCAAATAATGGATATCATCTTGTAATGGCATTTACATTACAAATAAATCATTAAAGTAATGCAAGATTATCATGTAAAAATGAATAGATATTCAAAATTGTTACAAGTTTTGAATATATACTTTTATTTGTATAGACTTTTTCTTTTGAGTTACTATATATTTTTTAAATAATTAAAGTATACTTTTTTATTTATTACTTTTACTTAAAATTTACACTATTAATTTGTAAGTTAATGTTATTAGGAACATGTTTATTTGTTTACATGCCTATTTAGTGTCTGCAACTAAATTAATAAAATATACTCATACAAATACATATCGATTGATCCTATTGAATTGTATGAATAGATTTTTATATCTCAATAAACACTTATTTCACTATATTAAATTAGCTTTATTACATTAATGTTTTTTTGAAAATCTGAATATTGTTTTAATTAACCAAAGAACTAAATAAAATATTAAAAATCTGGCCAACAAATGTTTATTCCTGAAGACAACAATGTTACTTGGTATAAAATACTTCACATTGTTAGACAATTTAGTAGTTATAGCAATGAGGTACCATTGTAGTCTAGCCAACAATCGATTATCTGCTGGAGACAACGTTAAAGTTTAGTATATACAACTTCACAATGTTAGACAATTCACTCGTTACAGCCACGAAATATTTCTTTTTAATTAATAATAAA
Organism: Stictocephala bisonia; assembly: GCA_035578905.1. NCBI lineage: Eukaryota > Metazoa > Arthropoda > Insecta > Hemiptera > Membracidae > Stictocephala > Stictocephala bisonia. The sequence continues at coordinate 205,702 of JAQJVL010001340.1, forward strand.
TATGCATCTTAGTAAATGCCACTGATTCAAAATTATTATGTCTCAGTGACAATAGATACTATAAAAACTATCATAAAAAGAGTGACACAATTAATTTATGATAAAACATCACTTACAACAATTAATCAGAGATGAATTTAAAATTATGGATCCTATAGTTAATGAATGCCCTTTGCGTTATTATCAGGAGGTATCAGCTGGTCTTCATTCAATCGTATAAGCAGGCATTGAATGGCTTTGAAACCTTAATTTAGCTCTGTGATGGAAGATCTATATCTAAACATTAAGACACAAGTACATTGTACTGTAAATTTTATTTTATTTTAATATTTTTATCTGTGTATATTTTTTAAAATCTTTCATTAGTTTGGTGGCTGGCCATGAAGGATATACGTTATATACCCATACACTCACAACAACTACGAGTATAATGAGAATAACCCTGGAGTATTTATTAAGCTTTAAATTAGTTGGCAACTAAAATGTATAAAGATATTTAAAATAATCCTCCATTAATTATCTTGAACAGTGAAGGCCTTTAATAGATAATGTGAGAAAAAGTTCACAGTATACTATATATATATATATATACTTTTTTTCTTAACTTAAGACTGGAATAAGAAGAACATTTTGATTGTAATATCAACTTACTAATTATAAAATCAAACGACAAACCTAACTTATTTGATGAAAGGATGCTAATTTACTACGTTATTCCAGTAATTAAATTATGATCACATAATTATCTGTTGTTTGAAAGTTATTTATTAGCATTGAACTGTACATGATAAGTAGATAATAATTGGAGATTTCCTATTCTTTGGAGTATAACAAACTTCTTCCGTCTTCAGGTGTACTTACTAACTTAACCTATATCAAAAACATCACCACAGTTCGTCTTTGACGGTCGTGGTGAGTTGATCTCGTGAGTTCAGAGGTGCGATGACTCCTCCCCCCCCCCACCTCAGCAAAATTGGAAGCTGGTTGGATAAGTTGAATATTTTGTCTATTTAATAACCTGCTCTATGTTTTATTGAATTTTTTCATATTTTTGCATTTATTTCGTGTCTCATTCAATATTTTGTTTGTTTAATAACCTGATCTGTGCTCTGTAGATTTTTTTTCACATTTTGCATTTATTTTTGTATGTCATTCAGTATTTTATCTGTTAAATAGCTTGCTCTGTGTTTTGTTGACTGATTTCATATTTTTCATTTCTTTTGTATTTCATACTGTGTATTATATTTTATAATTATGTTATGTTTGATAGTTTTTTAAGACCTTTTGACTTTCAACAGTATTATTTAGTATCTAGCATGTAGTATTAAGTCTTTTCTGATTTAGTATTGGTTAAGGGAGAAAAAAATTAGTTTTAGATATAGGCTAAGTACACCTGAAGATGGAAGGAGTTTCTTATACCTGTCAAAACGTTGTGTTTGTTTCCTAAACACTTAAAGCATTGGAAATCCACAAATAGTATCTACATATCAAACATAATTATCACTGTAAGACAAAATCATAAGTAAATAGAATTTCTTGTGATGATTTTAACATCCACCGAATATTTTAAAATATACAAATCCTCTTCCTTTACACTTTTTAACAATATTAAATTTTAGTAGGACATGCGGAGAGTAATAGAGTTCCTGTGGATCGGCACAGGTATATTCTGATTGAAATAATCCAATGCAAGTTGGAATCCACCAGTTATGGTTGACTTTACTAAAGGATGTTGTGAAATACTATGTGTAAAATATGATATGAACGGAGGAAAATGTTAGCGACAGTTTACATATGTGGCGACTACTATTATACTTACAGATGTGTTCCCAAAGATTTTATTTTAGTTTATTTTTTGACATTTTATTACATTTTTTGGATCTTTTCCGTTAATTAACTACCTTAACTTACCAAACCAAATTATTGGTAGAGAATTTACGGAAAATTTCCTATTTTTGTTTCAAATATGATACAGTACTGTCCCTAAAATAATAATGAAACATTCTTGATTAATTTCATAAAATAAGTTTAATAATAAAAGATATAAGTTATGTATCCGAAGTTTGTAAGGGCTATGGGACCACCCTATTAAAATATTTACTGTGATTTT